>OX467709.1:58276770-58741816 GCA_950111635.1 Agelastica alni
TAATAACTTGGATGATATATTGAAGCCTAAGGTCTGACTTGGCTAGTTCGAATATACCAATTATTATTAAGTACCTACCAAAACAGTCATGTTCGATGGCTAGTTTCTACCAGCAAGCCAAATTTTCGGAAGAATAAAATAAGAACTTACAGCTTTAGAATATAATTCGTATATTCTAACTAGTTAAGTCAGACTTAAGGCTTCAATATATTATCCTAAAATATTAGAAGAAATGATATTTTAAGTTGCTATAAAATATTTAATGTCGTTATAAATAAATTTCAGGCCTGACCATTGAACTTGGCACCCATTTAGATCTCGCTTCTTTTCTCGTTGGAAGTCAACAACCAAGGCATATATCATTACATTGAACTTGTTACTCTTTTCACATTTATGTTTTTGATGGGATTAGTTTTTAACCAGTTCTATAACTCAAACTATAATTGTTTGTTGTCGCTGTTGTGTTTTTGACCAGTAAATTTTCGTGCTAGTTAGGTTTATAACCATTAGCATTTTTAACTCTAATGTATATTGTTTGACTTTGTTCGACTATGATTTTAATTGGTGTATTTAATTGAATTTACTTACTAGTTAGGTTTCTAAGCACTTGTAACTTTTGCCCATTAAATTTCTAACTTCCACTCTTGTTTTATCAGCGAAATTGCATGGCCTATTTTATGTTTTGATAAATGTTTAAATGAATACAAATTTAGTTTTAACTATTAAAGACAATATTTTATCCAATTTGTCAATATCTTTATCATGAATAATCTCTATTTCATTAAATTACAAATACCATGTTCCATTTAAATATATTATTTGCGCCGGATATGCACATATGTGATTACTATTTTCTTATGCCTAAATCAAATCCAGATTTAAATCAAGATATTGTCTTCTTTTGTTTTATTAATGTGATCCTATGTGGCAACGTTGCATCTGCATCATCTCACCTTCCAACGGGTGTGGGCCACACACGCCTTGAGTGCTGCATTGATTTTTATGATTATATGTTTTGTTATGTTAAATAAACATTAGTCATTTTAATTAAAGAGCCATGGGTTATGCAAATGAGTCCTGATCTGGAATTTCGGTGATGAATAAGTGCAGGGTCGGGTTGGCCACTGACTCCTTGATGATTCGACGTTGTCTTGCTAATTCTCTTCACGGCTATTGCTTTTGTAGCAAGCTAATGTATTTTGTCATATTCTCTTAATTTTTAAGTTGGACTACTGTATTAATTAAACGTTTAAATTTACATTTCAATAGAAAATTTGATATTTTTTTTTAAGAATTTTGGTTTTTAAATATGATATTCTCGGTGGTCTATTAAATAAATAATGTTTTAATTCCACGGTTTAAAAATCGTATTTTACACTATTAACTCAAATGTTAGCGATTAAATATTATTCAACTGGTCCGGACCTGTTAGGATGAGTAATCGAAAGGTGTGGGTTAAATTAAGATTTGATAAATGTCCATTACCTCTATTTGTCAAGCTTGATATTTCAGATAAGTTTTATTTAATATTGTTTTTAACAGCCTTGATATCACTTCAATCTTTAAACTTTTAAATTAACCCACCTGTTTTTTTACTGTACTTTGAATAGAAAATATCAAAAAAAAATTTACTGCTTTAGATTCAGAGATAACCACAATTGTGTTTAAAATTGTATTGTATAAAATGTTATTAATTAAAACGAAAAAGTAGCAATAAAAGAAAATGTCATCAAAAAAATAAATTAAATCTTGTTAGACCAATTTTCTTTATTTAAGTGCACAGAGACCCAGGTATATTTAAATTCATATCAAATGAACAGAAGCAAGTACAGCAGCAAATCAAGAACTACACATTTTCTTCTTAACATTTGAACTAGCCTTTACCAATTAAACAAATTAGAACATAGAATCAAAATAAACCAATAATCTAACAAAAAAAAACTTAAAAAGATGTAACAAAAGCTCACCAGAAAATATTTTCTAATATTATTTTTGAACGACATAAAAAAAAGAAGTTAGTTTTTCCTCGACAAGAACTACAAGATATGTAAAGAAAAATAGATGTAAATAAAAAAAAACCTTTATGACATTCATAGATAAAGAAAAAGGCTTTTAAAGAAATAGATTGGAAACTTATTTAACACCAAAATGGCTGAAAAAGACAGGAAAGACAGAAGGTTCAATTTATCTTTACAATTCTCAATCAACTAAAATAGATGTAAAACTACCAAAATAGTAGATAATTAAAAAATTAATACCAAATAAACAGAAGCACCAACATA
Organism: Agelastica alni; assembly: GCA_950111635.1. Classification (NCBI taxonomy): domain Eukaryota; kingdom Metazoa; phylum Arthropoda; class Insecta; order Coleoptera; family Chrysomelidae; genus Agelastica; species Agelastica alni. The sequence goes on from OX467709.1 coordinate 58,279,053, forward strand.
AAAATCAGAAATGAACCTACAGAACAAGTAAAAAAATTCTGCTACATAGAAAGTCTAGATAATATCACACTAGAAAACAAATAAGGAGGAGAATAACAAACAGTCACCACTCCACCACTCCAAAAATCCCTTTTTTCAATAATGAAAACTTGTCTATACTAACAAGAAAAAAATTCATAAAAAGATACAGTTGCAGCATCATTTTATCCAACCATAAAATCTGTACAATGGAGTTGTGAAGATTGGAAGATATGGAAATGTGGTTTTGGCAAAAGATGTTGAAGACAAATCTTTGCTGCAATAAAGGAAAATCGAAATTTATTAAAATCAGTAATAAAAAAAATTTTACGGGTTGCACTCTGGGAGTGCCGATAGAAGTGAAAACTTAAGTATTAACGCGCGTGAAAATATTCTTTTTAATCTGAAAAATATTGTCTCCAGATTTCCATAGTTTATGAATAATGCATTATTTTTATTAACGCTTTATTATAAATCATATATTAAACATCAGTACCAGATTTGAATGTTTTCGATATCTTTCTTCCGCTTTTTGCTTGATCTTCTTTCAATATGGCGCTTTTCTTCCTACCTCGACTTTTTCGTTTTCGGCTACCTCGTTTTCGGTTTTGTCGCTTTTGGCTACGTCGTCTACGGCTTCTGCTTCTATTTTTTCTTCGTCTTCAAGCCTCCGTTATCGGCAAACCAAAACCTAATGTAAACCTTCCCCCGTTCTCTTTGATCAAACCAGCTTTCAGTCCATTTTTTAATGCTTTTTTAACACAAATTGATGCATTTTTTAATGGCTTCTTGCACTGATAAATTATTTGATCTAAAATTTTGTCGGGGGCAGAACCATTAGAGTCATTAAGACACGCTATGGTGTCCATAACATCTGCTAAAAACGACACCTCTCCTTGGACCATTTTAATGCAGCAAAAGCAGAACTTAATCAATAAACTAATGAAAAGCACTTAAATTTTGAATTTAGCTACTAAATTAATTTGTCAAAATGACTTAAAAAATGTACTTGAATTTGTCAGTTTGTTGAATAAGGTTGCCAAGTTACCAGTCAAGAAAAGTCGCATTTTATATTGCTCCAGTGAAATACATCCGTCTTACGAATTTTCGATCAGGCCAAGTGTCCTGACGCGAGTTTAACATTTTTTACCCATTACAAAAAAAGTTCACAGCCTGGCATAAGAAGTTATCACTTCAAAAAAGTAATCTCTTGGTACATATTTTGAAACGTAACCACTTTTCACAAATATTATAGAAGGGAGAATTAAAGAAAAACTACCAAGAATTAGACCTATAAAATCCTATTTTGAAGATATCTAGTAAACGATGGGTCGTACTTCTTATTTTTAAATAAAAACGACTTACCTTTAGAAGCTAACGTTGTTAAAAAATAACAAAATAGTTAACAACGACCTTTAATTAGCTACTAAGCTTGTTTAGCAAATACCAAAGTAAACTGATACAATAAATTGTCATCAGGAAAACAAACAAGAAATAAAGAATTAAGAACTGGTCAAAAAATATTTTCCAATGATACTAACTACAGCAGGCGCTAATGCAGAAACCTAGAGCATATTTTAAAAAAGATAAAGATTTATTTACCTCTTATCTTCATTTAAAATACCCGATTTATCATTAAAAATAATATTTGATTCGACTTGCTTGGTAATGAACCGTTCATAATGTTCATTCGGATTCTTCGTATTCACTATTAGTACCAACTAAAACCCATTGCAACCAACTTATTAACAATTAAATGCGCCACAAGAAAAACCATTAAGTCTCGTAATATTTTTTTAAAAATATTGTCCAATCTCTGCTCTACTCTTACCTCGCATCTATTCTCGTGATTTCATTCCAAAACCAACACAATGAAAAACGAATTAACAAAAGTTATGTTCTTCATAAATTACAATCATAAGTTTCGTGAATGCGTTTTGAGATTTTTTTAATAAGTCATATCACGCTGTTAAAAATAACTCACACTTATTAAGATTCTTCTCATTTCAGCAATAAAATAAGCCTTTTTATCGATGTCGAAAAACCTTCTTATTTTATTCGCAGCACCATGTGACGATTACTAATTTATATTTAAATTAACTAGCAAGCCATAGTGGCAGCGCTTGTTGTGCTAATCTGATGAACGATACCAGTTATGTTAATTAAGATAGTTTTGTGTTTCGTTTTGCCCGCAGCCATTTAACCAAACTGGATAATGATTTATTACCATTTCAGACATTGATTCACTTCAAGTCAAAACAAGGACAGCTAAAATCTCGTTTTGAAACATCAATCTTTGAATGATATTATTTTTTATCAACGTAAAAAAATTTGGATTTACTTTTCAGGATACAACTTAATCATTTCATGGCTAATTTCATCTTAAAATTCTTTTGATCTTCCTGTGATAAACAAAATTAATATTTTGAGGTGGAAAATGAAAGAAATTTAATGTGACAAGTATTGTTTTTGTTACTTGGGTATGTAAAGATGTTTAAATTTAGTAAACAGTCACCCACCCTCTTCTCTTAAGATTTTGACTATACTAATTATTGTCTTTAAAGAATCTATCTTTAAACCGTCTTCATTAACTTTATTATTACTGGCAGTAAATGTTCAATATGTGTGGTGCTTTATTATGAAGTAAACAAACTATCTTTGCAAAGCGTAGTTACTGAGATCATTTTCGAAAGATAAAATTATTCGCTTGTTTAATTTCAATTTTTAATTGACTGGATCTGTTGTAATAAACAAAAGATTTAGTAATATTTTAAAAGGAATTGCCAATCTTGCAATACGTGTCATGCTGCTATTGTAGCCATAGTTGGTACAGTGAAAGGAAATACTAAAAAGTATTTTAGAAAGTCTAAAATTGATCTGTGCTAGCAATTCTGGGCATGATATTGCCCCAGAAATTGATTTGTGTAATAAAATCAAATCAGCTCCATGGCGGTTTGTTTCTAATGTAAACAACAATAGATGCTCTAAGATCTGAGAATATTTGTATGTACCATGACGTTAGCACATTTTATAGGCAGTTCATATTTTTAAAACTTGTTTTGGACATTCTCCAGATGATGGATGTGAATTTGCTAATACGAACTCCAGACAGGAGAGTCATTTTGGAGACAAGAATTGTTAGTGACAGGTATAATGTTTTAATTTAAAAATTGACATTAGAATATTTTTAAGAATAAAATCTAATTTTCTGAAACTATTGCTAATAATTACATTTATAAGTGAGTTCTTCATTAAATAATAACTATTACATTCTGATATTCTTTAAATGTTCTTATCAATTTGTTACCATAAAAATGGGCGAAATACAAACATAGTACAATATATTTACTAGAGGGAAATGCAAAAATTAACTGATTAACGCCGATGGTACATAAAAAAATCTTAAACCCACCTCGGTTTTGCCGAAGTTTTTTTTTATTTCTTTTTCTCACTGCGATGAAATTACTGTCTCTTCGGGATACAGAAAAATATGAGTTTTAACCGGTTACTTTGGTAAAGACTTTACTTTACTTCATTTCCTTGTTGTCCGTAAGCATTATTTTAAGTGACTTCCTTGTGAATACAAATTTAATCTCTTAATAAAGTTTAATTTTACTTTAATAAAATTCCATTGGAGTTATAATAACCCAATAATCCACGTGGTACACGTGGCTTTTGACGTTGACGTCTTCTTATTTTTATTTGTCTTTTATATGCAGCCCCCTTTCGTAATTTGATCGGATCCCATCCTTACGTCTCATTATTTTATGGAAATTCTCGTGCCAAAATCTGCCATTGGTTCTCGAAAATTGTGAGATGAAATGCTATTTGAAAATCAATCACATACTGGACGAAGAAAAATAAACGAGAACCGAACAACTTTATTGGTCTTTATTCTACTAAAAGTACTTTTACTTTGACATTTAACAAGATTTAAAAGTATTATTTGATTCGAACCATTTTAGCAAGGAATTGAGATACATGCATACATACATAAAGTCACGCCTTTTTTCCATAGGGGTAGGCAGAGACCACTTTCTTCCACTTGCTACGGTTTTTGCACACATCTTTTGCTTCCTCTACTTTCATCAGTGCTCTCATACATGCTCGTCGGTTGTTGGTACTCTTGACCTGGATATTGTTGTACTTTATTGCAATTAACTGGTTTTGATATGTGAGTAGGTATATAATTGTATATAATCGACAAAAAAAGAAATTTACAATTTCTAAAAATAGGTCCTCTTTAATTGATAAAAATATTAAACAACAAGTGACCTAAAAGTGATTACTGTGAAACATCAGATGTGACAAGAGCAGAACTAGACACTAATTTGCCAGCCACGATGATAAGCCAATAGCGGACAACTTTTTGATTAACAAGTAAATGGTTCACTGAATCAAAAGCTTTACTAAAGTCAGTTTAAATTAAGTTTATCTGACTATTTCTACTTCAACTTCAACGACTTGTTGGAAAAAACTTTCTGTCAAGAACACAGCTTCGCAGATGGTAGTACCCTTCATACCGCTTTCTCTTCCAGGGCTCCTATATCTGTCCGTGAAACCAGAAATAAACGAGGAAGAAATGTCAACAACATAAATTTTCACTATTTTCTCTAGAAAAGCCGATCTCACTGTGCCCAAAATAATATTGTCAGGAGTAACCATACCATTGAAGTCATCCATCTTGGTATTACTATCAGCAATAACTTTTCTCGTGAAAATCACGTGAGGTCCATTGCCAAATGTGCATCCCAAAAACTTGGCTTTCTGTTTTGAGCCAAGAGCTATTTCACTTCCCGTCAGCTGCTTATGATCTATAAGGAACATATCCGACCTGTCCTGGAATAATGTTGCCATATTTGGAGTGCGGCACCTAAACACATCCTGAAACTATTGGATTCTGTCCAAAAAAGGGCAATTAGTCTGGTCGGTGATGCCTCGCTTACAAACTCGCTCACTCCCCTGTAACACCGTAGAATAGTTAGCGATTTATCTCCATTTTATAAATATTTTTATGGGCGATGCTCTTTTGAAATATCAACAATCGCAGTTTTTTTCGAAATTAACCCGTCATGTTCAGACTTCACACCGCTTCGTGGTAACTTTGGAAACTGCAAAACCTCTCTTTCCAAAGACCCGTTCATCCAACGAACAGCGAGGCTTTGGAACACATTGCCTAGGGAGGTGTTCCCCGAGGAATACAACCTCCAAATATTTAAGAAGAACACCAATTCCTATAAATTTAATTTTGAATTAATAAGTTTGTTACTGTAGATCTACCTTCTACAAAATTTACTTAGATTAAATAAAATTTCTTATGGTTTAATAAAAAAATAATCACATTTTTTAATTAAATACGAAGCAATTCCATCTGGTACTAATTTTTGAGAAATCTTTAATACCTATTTCCTGAACTATAAATCTCATAATCTGTATTAATCTCAGTATTCTTATAATCATTGACAAAACGCTCAGCAAAGAAGTTCTGGCTGTCTGTACCAAAGCTTGCTATTTCGTCATTGACATACATACATAAAGTCACGCCTTTTTCCCATAGGGGTAGGCAGAGACCACTTCCTTCCACTTGCTACGGTTCGTACACACATCTTTTGCTTCCTCTACTTTCATCAGTGCTCTCATACATGCTCTTCGGTTGTTGGTACTTTTGACCTGGCCTTTCTTCAAAACAATGTTGATCTGATCGAGATATGTTCTCCGAGGTCGACCTCTACCGATTTGCCCATTCACACTCGCCTTATAAATTTGTTTCGTCAATCTTCCTTCATCCATCCTTTCTACGTGTCCAAACCATCTAAGCATTCCTTAATCTATCTTTGTGACCACATCTTCTTTTACACCACAGCGTTTTCTTATCTCACTATTCGTCATTGAATGTGATCAAATATAAAATATTCTAGTGAAAGTATTCTTTTGTTATTTTATTTTATCCCATAATAATTATTTGTTATTTTTAAAAAAAATCTAATTTTTGTTTTGTTTCAGGTATGTAGGTTTTATTATCTTCATGTTTAGTAAGTATACAATTCTAATTTTTTTAAAATTTTTTTAAACATTTAAAGAATCTTAAATTTCGGTACGGCTTGGCGGATGGAGGCTAGGCAAAAGAAGACTCTTGTTATTGGTTAATATACATCAATAATGCATTTTGATAGGGGCCTAGAAGATAATAACAATGACGCTAGTTAAGTGTCAGAGTTAAAGTGCAACAATATGTAAATAATTTATTTTTAACCTAAAATTTATATATTACGACTTTCTTATTTTTTTATTGCCAATTAGTTGACAAATTGACTAAAAAAAACTTCAAAATAAAAAGCAACGATGCCGAAAACTGCAAAAACAAGCGTGAGAAAAAATATAATACGTTTATCGATAATAATATACTACGAAATGAACTTCGTTCCAACCGAACACGCATTTTTTTCGAAAACTTTTAAGATAGTGCTCTTAAAATTTTATTAGACTATATTTTTGAAATAATCAATATTTAGAATGGAAGTTAACAAAATAAAATAATCAATTAATTTTTTTTGTTTGTTGATTAATAATTTATGTAATAAAAAGTCAAGTAATTATTTTTTTTCTCTCTGTTCATAATTTGTTTTCGTTAACTAAAATTGCTTTTTTATAATCTTCGGTAAGATCGGCTCCTGTATGAACATTCTCAACTAATTTTCTAATCTTGTCGCTTCTTGTTGCGAGTTTATCTCGTTACGGAGCCCTAACTATGCCTTTTAGTTAGTCGTTAGTCCCTTTATATTCCCTTCTGATCTTTCAGTAATTGCTTTATCCTGTACCTTTTTTAATCGTTTTCAGATACTTTTTTCGTTATTTTCAACGGGCTTCACAATATCAACTTCATAATTGGCGACGTACTTTTATTGGTGTTGTTTTTTGTGCACTGATACTCCCAATGGCGCCTTTTAGGTGTATTAAAGTACCACAGTTTTCTTAATGAATGTAGCTTGTTAAAAGGAATAAAGAGTTAAGTGCTAAAAGAAAAACAAAGTAAGTTTACCTGAAGGGTTCTTGATTAGGTTAGGTTAAAACGGCGTTTTGGGAACCCACTTAGGCCTTTTGACCCGTTGTGATACCGTGATGGACGGCGGTGCCATCCCCCTCTACCGTGAGGAACCAATGAGAACTTTTAATAAAAAGTGTGGGGTCTTTAATGCTAACTGACCTGAGTTCAGATAAATCATCAAAGTTCGGTTGCCCTAGTGTAGAAAGCCTTTTTCTGCCTAGACAGGGCAGTGGCAGAGAAGATGTACCATTGTTTACTCCTCTTTCTCATCGTGGCAGCTTCTACAGAAGTTTTGTCGTAGCTCTGCGATTCCCATGCGTCGTGCATGGAATCCACCTGACCAGTGTCCTGTTATGGCCGCGATCGCATTTCCAATGGACTACCTGGATAGAGTTAAAACATCATTAGTACGACGTAGATCTGGTTTAGGCCAAATCTTTGTCGATAATGTGCATGTGGGTTCATTTTGCCACCTCAAGTTGGCTTTTTGAACTACTTTGCTGTGCAGGAGGAGCCGCCAATTTGCAATCGGTACTTCGTTCTGAGATAAGACAGATACGGCTGGGTGGGTGGTGCCCTATCTTGCTAGCTCGTCCACCTTATAGTTGCCTGGTTTGTCCCTGTGACAATGTGAACTTTAAACTTAGCTGCTAGCTCATTCAGGGCCGCTCGGCATTGCACCGCTACCCTAGAGGTCAAGTAGACTGAGTTTAGTCTGTCGCACAGAATCCCCTCTAGTTTAGAGCTGTTTGTATAAAATACTGCTCCCTGAGGTTAGGTTCTTGGCTAGTATAGCAAGTTAATGAAGTGTAAAAGTTGGCCTTTTAGAGCAACTTGCAAGGAAGAATTTAAAACAAAAGGTCAGGTACTGTTCCAAAGTAGGCCAATGGAGAAAAATATTTAGTAGTTGTTTGGGTTTTTTTCTGGGGATACAGACATGTGTGTTTCTAAAGCAACAAAAGTGGACTAAATAACTAATAACTGTACTAATAACCAATGGTAAGGAGTTGCTCTTAAACATGTTATGTAATTTAAATCAGAGCTAACTTGTACTTTAAGAAATTTAAAGTTAAAATATGTGGGATATTGTCAACTGCAAATATGTGAATTGTATTTTATGTAAAATCGTTAATGTTTAAAGCTGCACGATTAAAAATTAAATTAGAAGCTCCTTTACTATAATATTTAAAATGATTGTTTGATAATAATTGAAATAAAAGTCATTATATTTGTAAGAACGTGAGTTATTTCTTGACTATTAAAAATATAATCAGCACTAATTACAGCTTTGCTATTAATATTCTGATAACTAATAAATGTCTGTTTTAAATTTATTTATTTACTGTCTAGAACTTAAATTTTATAATTTAATATTAAGTATTAAACTTAAAGCTAATTAATTAATGAATTTTATTTAGTGCACCAGGCACTGTTAAGCAAATTATCTGCCTACGGTCTCCCAACCAAACTGCGCCAATTGCTCTAGAGCTCCTTACATGTGGCAATTGACGGTATTTCTTCTGATGCGTTAAAAACCAATGCCGGGGTCCCCCAGGGTTCCATCTTGTCCCCCACCATATTTCTTTTACACATCAACGACCTCTTAAAAACTACCACGAACCCCATTTACAGTTTCGCAGACGACAGCACACTTGTCTCAACTTTCACATCCTATCGATCACTTTCGGTGAATAATACAAATAGACTCAGGCAGGAACAAGTTGATTCCATCAATAGAGATCTTGAAGCAATCGTCGGGTGGGAAACCAACAATCTTGTTTAGTTCAACGCCCAGAACACACAAAGCGCCACGTTTTCCAAGAAAGTGAATTCCTCAAATCATCCCATTACAATGTCTGGAAAAACACTTGAATCAAGTCCCTCCATCTCGATTTTGGGAGTCACAGTGTCTAATAATATGTATTGGCATGGCTAGGTTTTCTGTGGAAAGCTAGAAAGTTTTTTACTCCTGATCAACTGTTGACGACGTACAAGGCTCAAATCCGACCTCTACTGGAGTATTGCTCGCACATTTGGGGTTCAGCACCAATGCATTCTCTTCGTCTTCTTAATTCTATTCAAAAAAGGGCCATTCTGTTGATAAACAGCTCAACTCTCACATATATACTCTTCACCCACTAAAACATAGAAGAAGAGTTGCAGATCAGACATTACTCTACAGATATTTCCATGGCAGATGCTCCATAGAAATAAAAACTCTTGTACCACCACTGGACACATTCGGCCGAAGAACTCGGCATGCTGATCAGTCTCACCCTTTTACTCTCAAGATTGACACTACAAGGACCAATCTCCATCTAGAATCCTTTTTTTACAGGGCTGCTACAGAATGGAACAAGCTTCCAAAATCAGTTTTTCCAGAGAACTATGACCTGCAACTTTTCAAAAAGCGGATCCACAATTATCTCCTTTCTATAATCTCTCCCCCTTCAAATAGTCGCAGTGCGGGCCGTCCGCGACGATAGGTCTACCCTCTTTGCGACTATTTCTATTAAATAAAAACATTTTATTTTGTTTACTGACAAATTAATTAAGTAGTCTGAAAGAACTTGCTGAGAGAAATGACGGATCCTGTGTTATAAATATCATAATTTTTTTTCAATGCAATTACAAAATCATAAAACTTGTACTATTTTTTTTTCATTTTGATAAAAAATTTTGTGCCAAATTTATGTAACGCTACTTTTTTTTAGGTAATAGTAGTCGATACTAATAGTGGTTTCTAAAAAAAAAACTATGCAGACTTTATCTCAGGGATGTGATTTTGACTTCTCAATAAAAATTTAATTCGACGGAACATATACATCAGTTAGCGGATCTATCCTTTTTTTAATATCTAAAAATATCTGACTAAACTAATTTAGCTAAAGCTGAAATGCTGTTAAAAGCCAAGTAATTTTTAATAATAAAATTACTAAAAAGAATGAATGAAACCTCGAAAAAATATAACCTGTATCTGAAGAGATTGTAGATAGTAAGGGGGGTCGTAAAAGCTATGCAGCCTCTCAAGCACCTCGACCTATCAGATCTTTTGTGCATAACCCTTAATCTATTCGAGGCCCGGGATTCCGAGACTTCGCACAAAGTTTATTAGTTTCCTGGGGGCTAAGTTCCTGACATCGAAGGGCTTTAGGAAGGCCCCTTCTAGAATTTTGAGCCTCTTGCAGAAAAGCGCTGGGTATTCGCAAGGCAAAGCTATAGGCTTTAAAAATTATCTCCAGGTAATCGTTCTTCTTCTTCTTATCCATATTTAAGATCTTTCGATCTGTTAGTTTTGCAGGTTCCTCTGTATCAGTTTCTGGGAGGTGGACTGCCAGCTGTCTTTCCATCTCTTAGGTGGTCTTTCCGGTGCTCTTTTCCCTATTGGTTTCCCTTCAAGTGCGAAGCGTGCTAGTCTGCTCTGTTCCATTCTTCTTACGTGAGCGTACCAGCATCTTTTTCTTTGTCTTCCCCATCTTACGATGTCTTGCACTCCGCACTGTTCCCTGATGTCAGTGTTCCTAATTCGGTCTCCCCTTGTTTTTCCCATTATAGTCCTAAGCGTTTTCATTTCGGCTACTCGAAGCATGTTTTTTGTTTTTTTGATTTCTTCTCTGGTTTCTATTCCGTATGTCATGATTGGCCTGATACATGTCTTATAGATCCTGACCTTGCTATCTTTTCGCATGTATTCGTTCGCTCATATTATCTGTCTAAAGCAGCCTGATATGGCGGTCGCTTTGTTGATCTGGTTTCTTAGGTCCTTCACTGGGTCGTGATAGCTCGACAGATCCATACCCAGATATTTGATTTGTGAGACTTGCTCGATGATTTTGTCCTGAATTGACAGCTTACATCTTACGGGATCTTTAGCAAAAATTATGCTTTTCGTTTTTTCTATAGATATGGTCATGTTCATGGCTTGGCTGACCTGGTAGAATTTAAAACCAATACGTGACGTATCAAAATAAAAATAGTAAATAGTAAATATAGATTAAACCACAATTACAGTTAAAAAAATCGTTTATTTTTGTTAGATTTTTTTAACCCTGATAAACGATTTTTTTAACTTTGTTAGATTTTTTTAACCGTGGCTACACGGAAGCCCTTCAGTATTTTTGTATCCAATATGTTGGATGAATGTAACTAATTCTATTGTTCAAATTGCACACATTTGTCATTAATAAAAAAAGTACTTAAATAAATATGGATGGCATTTTTACGTGAGCTGAATGAAAAAAAAAAAAAAACAGGAGAAATAACCAATAACGCAATTCTTGGACTGAACAATGTCTCGTATTGAAATACAAAAATTCGTAAAAAACACTCCGAATAAAAAAAAACCTCATATACGGACTTCACAATGCCATCCTGGCGGTGTCATAGATTTTTTTTTGAGGTTGAAAAATCTTCTAAAAGACACCAACGAAGATGGGGTTTGTTGGTAGCGTGGGATTTTAACCCACTAAATACAATCCTCTTGCTGCTCTTTTCGCGAGAAGGGGGCCAGACCGGAATTGTCATTGGATTTGGGATTTTGTAATAGGTAATAACTATGAAGTACCTACAGTCGTGCTAGTTCAAAATCATATGAAATGTTTGATAACACAAAAGTACGATAAAATATTTAATAATAATAATAAATGTCTTTATTACCAATTATAAAAAAGAATTACATTTTGTTTACATCTATTTAGGGCGAGATTCAGTTTGTATGTAATAATAAATAAGGTACAATATGAAATATATACTTGTATTTAACAAACATCTGCTCTTCCGTCTAACGACAAAAGGACGTCAAAGACAGCAAATGGAATATCTAATAGAAAAATAATTTAAATTAATAGAAAAAGAGTAACAGTTTAGCAATTAATTAAACAAGGGAATATATTTTAATCCGAAAAATTAAATTATTGTTGAGAAAAATAATGGTCAAAGAGAGTTCGTTTGAGTTTATGTAGTGATGAGTGACTGTAATGGTGAGGTAAATTATTAAGACAGTTAACAATACAATAAGAAAAAGATTGTTTGAAAGATTCAGTATGGTGACGTGGTATAGTAAGAGTATTTCTAAGTCTTAAGTTTAAAAAATGTACATCGGTTCTGTATTTTATTTTATGAAACAGATATGGTGAAGATTTTTTCTTTGGTAGTTTAATATAAAACATGGTAGAATGCAATTCTCGACGATTTTTCATGTATAACCATTTAGTAATTCTGAATGTACGGCTGATATGTTCAAATTTGTGAATACCAAAGGTTAGTCTTAGACATGAATTTTGCAATTTTTTTATTCTATTTATATCAAATGAATTTAAACAAGAATTATATAAAATGTCTCAGAAATTCATATTAGATAGCATTACTGACTTACATAGTAGGATTTTGACAAATTTATCTTGCATATGGCGAGATTGATATTTAAGTTTTAGAGCTGTATAAGCTTTTTGTAAACATTTACTAATATGGTGCGAGATCTTAAATTTTCATTAAACCAAGTTTTTTACTTTTTTGCTAAATTGTATAGTATTACCACTAATTATAATGTGAATTATCTTGTTTGAACACCTGCGAATCAACTTTAGTTCCAAAAATAATTGCATTGGTCTTAGATGCATTTAGTTGTAGTTAATGATTAATTGAAAATGTATAGAGATTATGTAAGTTATAATTAATAGCAGTTACCGCTTGATTCGCTTCATCCAAGGAAAAAGACATATATAACTGCGTATCGTTTCTTTTGTTCATCCGATATCCTTTTTATTTTACAATTTTAACTACAAAACTTTTGTGTTATTTTTAATTTCGTAGTTTCTCTTGTTAGTAGTAACACCAGTATTAAAAAATCTTAAATACTTACTTTCTATTGCTGCGTGACAACCAAATGTATTTTTGATTTTAATTGAGAAAAAAAGCTTTTCAAATATTGTATTAACTGACAATTAGTAATATCCTCTAAACATAAAGGAACAAAAATGACAAGTACTAACTTTAATTTTAACAATAACCAGTAAGGAGGTGATTTATCCTGAGTGTATTGCTGGATGTTTATACCCGCTTCTTGATTTTTGGTCTTACCTGTATAACTGTTACTCAGAACAAATACATTTTTTGCAGACTTTACAGTATTGCACACAGATTACGAACAAACAGATGCGAAAGTTGAGAGAGGAACTCTTACGGCGAGAGAGATAAACACTCAAACCAATTTAAATGCCCTCGTGTGTCCTTAAAGAGCTTTCGTGTGCGTTCGGCATGTTCGGACGCAAGCCTCGATCACACAGAAACGTTATTAAATAATTTGAGCAACGGTATCGGCAGATAGTGGCAACAATGCAATCAAACCCATTTAAATGTCCATGCATAAATCAGAAAATCCTTTGATCTTTCGCCGGGTTTCGCGTAGTTAATCTGTGTATTGTATTTGAAGTGTGGATGGGTGATGTGGGTTTATTAATACATTTTAGGTCCTTGATTTTTGTATGAATACTGCCTTCTTTTGGAATTGACACCTCGCCGTTTTTTCAATGGTTATAAATTTATTTAAATATTTAAAATTATTCAAATGAAAAATTAATCGAAAGTAATAAAACAATGCAGACGAACTGTTAAGATTTCGGTCGAAAAGCCATAGGATTATTTCCACGGTTAGATGATTTGTTAAAAGAATGAGTAATGAACAAGACCACGAAAACAATTTGTTAGCAGCCGCCACAGGAATAATTAAATTCCTTCGGTAGCCCCGATGAAAAAAGCACCATCTTCAGATACACCCATTTTAATTTTACACTGAGAAAAAAATACTTATCGAACTCCGTCACAACTATATAATTTATCTCCATATTTTTTTTTAAACGAGATAAAAAATATCATTTACCTATAGATATGTACTCGAAAAAAATGTTAACAAAAATATAGAAACACTGGAAAATAACCCCAAATAGCCAAATAAAAAAACCTAAATTTAAATTCAATTCTATTTCAAAATAAAATAATTTTGCATAGATAGAATTAATCTATTTCTTGTCGAAGGCAAGATCTAAGGCCGGAGAGGGATCGGAAGAAAAAAAATGTCTTGGCTGCGAAATATCAGACAGTGGACAGGGCTACACGATATACAGTCGCTAATACACACCGCAAGGAACAGAAAAGCAATGGAAAATGTTATCGCAAACATCTCGCTCCCCAAAAACGCGAAGGCCAAGAACTGCGGTGATTATCGTCTTATTAGCCTGATGAGCCATGTGCTTAAACTCTTCTTGAAAATAATACACAAAAGAATATATGCGAAGTGCATGACAATGATGGGGGACTCTCAGTTTGGTTATCGCAATGGCTTTGGAACAAGGGAGGCACTATTCAGCATACAGGTTCTTATCCAAAGGTGCCGGGACATGTCGGTGACCGTTTACGCATGTTTCATTACGAAAAAGCCTTCGATAAAGTTAAGCACGAAAAACTGATCAATATTCTTAGAGAAATGGGACTGGAACAACGAGACCTTAAAATAATAGCCAACCTTTACTGGAACCAAAGTTCTCAAATAAGAATCGATAACACCGCGTCCGACGAGATCAAAATCCTGAGAGGCGTTCGTCAAGGATGCATTTTATCACCACTGTTATTCAATTTGTATTCCGACAGGATATTTCAAGAGGCGTTAGATGAATGTGACGAGGGGATATCTGTCAATGGGATTAATATCAACAATCTGAGGTATGCGGATGACACGGTTCTTTTTGCCGACTCACTGGAAGGACTGCAGAAACTGGTAAGCCGCGGGACGGCTGCAAGCTCAGAGGCCGGACTTAGCCTGAACGTGAGAAAGACAAAGTGGCTAGCAGTTAGCAAATCAAACAACGTGGACGGACACCTGACAATTAACGGTCAACGAATTGAGCGAGTAGAAACTTTTAAATATCTTGGGTGTCAACAAAATGAAAAGTGGGACGGCATGCAGGAGATTCGTGCCAGAATAGAACAAGCTCGTGCTTCGTTCTTGAAGATGCGTAAGGTACTTTGCAGCAGAAATTTAAGCTTGCCTCTGTGCGTCCGAGTGCTTCGCTGTTACGTGTTCAGCATACTGTTTTATGGAATGGAAGCGTGGACCTTGAAAGATGCGATGTGCAAAAAATTGAAGGCCTTTGAAATGTGGACGTACAGAAGGCTATTAAGAATCTCCTGGGTAGAAAGAGTGCGTATAACCGAGACCTTAAACGCCTCGACTAGCAGCTGGAAGTTCTGTTTACACTAAAAAACCGCAAACTGGAGTATTTTGGTCACATCTTAAGAAATGACAGGTATCGACTTTTAAAGCTTATTATAGAAGGGAATATCGAAGGACGAAGAGGCCCGGGTAGAAGAAAGATATCCTGGCTAAAAAACTTAAGACAATGATATGGAGTGAGCACTACCACATTGTTCCGCCGAGCTGTAGACAAGGTTCAGATAGCGCTGATGATTGCCAACGTCCAAAGAGGACAGGGCATCTAAAGAAGAAGAAGAAACATCCGTAAGTAGATACGCATTAGAAGAAGAAGATAACTACCTATCCATGCTCCTCAAATAAATGTTGGTTACCTCTGAAAACCCTTTATAAAATTATAATCAAAAAAGCTGTTGCAACAATTATACATAAACACAAAAATTTATTTAATGGCTCCGACATTTGGAAGCACAAATGTCTCTTTTACGCCGATGATAAGGTCATATTAGCATCATGAAGGAGGAGAAGAAGTTGCTGGCGATGGTTAATATTATGCATAATGCCCTAAAAATTAAAGGGATGAAATGGTTCAAAGTTTACGAGAGACGGAAAGCATGACTGTGATATTGAGCGAAGAGTCCTGGCAAAAAAACAAAAAATGGGGTCCTGCATAACTTTATGAGCAACCAGAATGTGATGGTTGTAGTGAATGTTGGGTTTCGCAGAAGAAGCATGAAAGTAGGATTAATGCTGCGGAGATGAGTATAGCCGGAGTGACTGATGGATAAAGTAAGGAATAGTGAGATAATGAAACGCTGTGGTGTGTAAGAAGATGTGGTTACAAAGATAGATAAAGGAGTTCTTAGCTGGATGGGTAAGTAAAGAGGGTGGATAAAAGAAAATTGACAAAACAGATTTATAGTGCGAGTGTGAATGGGCAAGTCGGTGGAGGTCGACCTAGGCGAACGTATCTCTATCGGATCGAAATTGTTTTTAAGAAAGGCCAGGACAAGAGTACCAGCAAACGGTGAGCATGTATAAAAGCGCTGATGAAAGTAGAAGAAAGTAGAAGACGTTTGTAAGAACCGTAGCAAGTGGAAGCAAGAGGTCTCTGTCTACCCCTACGGGAAAAACACGTGACTATATGTATGTATGTAATTTGGTAAAGTATTTTATCAATGTACTTACCTTTTGGCATTTAAAAATTGTTGCAGTAAAATGAGATCGGTTTTATCTCCTTTGCTGATTTAGCCCCAAATCATTGTTATAAGAATGAACCTTAACCGTAAAAGGGAGATTCGAAACCACTCTAAGATGGGCGAATGAAGAATGATTTTTTGTGGTTTCTAGGTCGTTGTTTCTGATAAATTCCCTCTTCTGCATTGAACAAAAAACTTAAAATACAAGTATAATGAAGAAACAGGGCTCTAATTTTAAAAAAAATACTCCATGCTTGGTTTTAAGTGGATTTTTAGGCTAGGTTAGGTAAGGTTAAAATAAATTATTGATTTATTGGCAGAATATTGCAGATTTGTGAAAACATTGTTAACCTAATGAAAAATTTTACACTTACAAAGGGCTTGATTATCAGCATTGATTATTGCACTGTCCACTAAAATGGTTGATTGTTTGAACACAAAAATCCCGCATTCTTAACATTTGTAGAGATCTACTGTGTAAAACAGATAATTAAGAAAAAATAAAACCATTGTTCACGGCATCGAACATTTTTCTCGGTCTAAATTGGTCCAGTAGCCCCGACACGAAACGTTCCATCGTCAGTTACCACCTTCTTCTCCTCCTAGAAGGTCGGGATTGAAAGTCATACGGCGAGCGATTCTCATTTTTTATCTTTAAAATTTAACGAATGAGCTCTTTCTTTCAGCTTCTTGAATTTAAAAAAGTAAGACGAATCGGGTCAGACTTTGTTAGAAGTAAGATAAGAAATTACTTTTTAATGCGTCTTTTATTACTGCACACCTAATTATACTCGGAACTTTGTAAAATGAAAATTTCCATGTCATGGAAACATTAACTTTTAAGTCAATTTTATGTTGATAAAAAATTTTTAACACAAACATTTTTTGTTTATGAATCTTTACTGCATCCCTTAAATTTGTATCTTTTCGAACAGACGGAAGAAAATGATGTTAATTTAAATACTTTCAATGACACGTATCCGCATGTGAAAAAATATCAAAATTTCTTCCATGCGGCATATAAAATTATTTGTTTGTAAACATTATCTTTCGGGAACTTCTATAAGGAATTGACCTCTGTATATAACTTAAAGGTTGTTTTCATCATCAATCAGCTCTCTGCGTCCACTGCTGGACATAGGCCTTCCCTAGTTGAGTCCATTTTTTTCTGTCTTGAGTGCTACGAATTCATTTTTTTGTAATTTTTGTAATGTCGTCTGTCCAGCGAGTTGGTGGTCTTCCTCTATTTCTTTTATCGGATCTGGGTCTCCATTCAAGTAATCGTTTTGTCTACCCGCCATCTTGCATGCGAGCCACATGTCCCGTCCACTTCCATTTGAGTTTTGCTACGTGTACGACCACATCAGTCACGCCTCTTCTTCTCCGTAATTCTTCATTTCTAATGTGGTCACGTAACGAAACACCAAGCATCGATCTCTCCATTTTGCGCTGTGTTACTTTTAGTTTTTTAGCAGAAGTGTTTCGGCGCCGTAGGTCATAACCGGTAGAACACATTGGCTGAAAACTTTTCTTTTTAAACATATTGGAAGGTCACTTTTGAAAACGTCTCGCATGTTTGGTTTGCTTTGGATGTGCTTCTCTCGTGGCATAAATATGTGAATTAATCTACCCATTCTACCTTAGAGTTTTCAATAATTAGGTTGATGCTAGGGACGGGGTTTGTCGGCCGAAATAATAGGCTTTGGAAATATCATCCAATTAAAAGGTTGTATTAGTGTTTACAAAACATTGGTAACTAATTTGAACATTTATTTGATTAATAAACGTTAATTACCATGATTTTGTAACAAATACTGTTGTGTTTTGGTTATTTCACAAAGTTATATGAGTTAGAGCCGTCAATGAACGATACAAGAACAATAAGGTGTCCGTAAAAGTAGAAAATAGGTGCAAAAATCAAATCAAAACAACGAAAGGATTGCTACAGGGATGTTCGACTTTAACTACACTTTAAAATCTACCTTAAAAGTTCTCTTAACCTTCCGTCGGACGTAACCGGCCTGACAGGCACAGCTCTGACGTTTTGGTTCCCCCTTCCTCTCATAGGAGGAATAAAAATCTTCTAGTAGTCGCCTATCTTCAACGGATGTCTGGAACCTACCCATTCAGTTCATTCGTGAAGAGCTGTTAGCGTCATTTTGATCTCGCCAGAATTCATAACAACTATAAAGGTTCATTTGCAGAACAAAAGAAGTGATGATTACATTCTACAATTCCACTAAAAATAGCGTTGATACTGCATACCAAATGTGCGCCACTCACCCATGTCGTAAAAGACCTTTGCCCCACCCACCGGAGCTTTGAAAACTAAGGCAAAGAAGTGTGTAAACAGTAGAAATCCCCCCATACATACATACATATAGTCACGCCTTTTTCCCCTAGGGGTAGGCAGAGACCACTTCCTTCCACTTCCTGCTACTGTTCTTGCACACATCTTTTGCTTCCTCTACTTTCATCAGTGCTCTCATACATGCTCGTCGGTTGTTGGTACTTTTGACCTGGCCTTTCTTCAAAACAATGTTGATCAGATCGAGATCGATGTTCGCCGAGTTCGACCTCTACCGACTTGTCCATTTACACTCGCCCTATAAATTTGTTTCGTAAATCTTCCTTTATCTATCTTTTTAACCACATCTTCTTTTACACCACAGCGTTCTCTTTACTTTATCCAACCGAGTCACTCTGGCTATACTTTTCAGACTACTCATCTCCGTAGCATTAATCCTATTTTTATGCTTCTCCTGTCAAACACAACATTCACTTCCATACTTAAGTGTAGGAACCAACACACCTCTATGCACCGCCATACGTGCCTTTTTTGACACTTTCTCGCTTTTCATAAAGCTACGCAGTGCCCCATTCATTTGTTTTTCTGCCAACACCCTTCGGTCAATGTCACTGTCATACTTTCCATCTTTCGTAAACCCAAGTACATAAATTCATTTACTTGTTCCACTCTTTCTCCCTCAATCGAAACTTTACAGTTTGTCATGCTTTCTTCTCTTTCAAAAACCTTTACTTTCATTTTGCTAACAATTAATTTCAACCCTTTGATTTTCAGGGCATCATGCATAACAATAACATTATCTCCCCATCGATCTCCAAATGCGGCTAAAAAAGTATCGACCTTTCAAAGATGAAAATTCAGGTGTTTCAGAAAATTTAACCTCTCAAACTCGCAAAAGACGTAGTTGCCCAACTTGCACAACAAAAACGGTTTTCAAAAGGATGACAAATTACGAATTTAAAAAATGTCACAACGCAATCTGCTTGGCTCGTGAAAATATGATCTGCGAAATGTGCTGTGCTGTTTGCCGATGCTCTTTTTCTGCTGAACTTAACTGAATAAAGATGGAGTTTTAAAATTTCTCGTAAAGTTTATCGAATATAAAATGTGTACATGTTTAAACAAATTTCCTTTTTTTTCTTGAAATACAGATCACTTATTAGAATACTAAAACTAAAATTAATTGCTATAAATTTGCGACTCTTTTTTGTGTGCAAATCAAGCACAATTTGCCTAAACTCCTCGGGTTCGTTATTGCGCCCTACTAAGGGTTAAACAATAAATAATAAAATGCGAAGGAATGGGAATTCAAGTATGTGGAAGACCACTTATACACCCTAAGCTTTGCGGACGACCATAGATCAAAATGAAGATCTGAGTTACTTGCTAAGGAAACTTAAAGATGCATACAGCAGGCTTAGAAGTTAATTTTTAGAAAACATAATATTTACCAACAACAAAGGATGCAATAGAAGACTTGGAAATGGACAAAAATAAAGGGGACAGACAAATGTAGGTACTTAGGGTTATTGCTAGCAAAAGATGGAACAACAGAACAGGAAATAAAGGCAAGAGTAGGACAGGGTCGGACAGGCATAACACAACTAAATTTAATTTTATGGAATAGTCACTTGACAAAGAATAAAATATATGTAAAACAATAATAGGTAGAGCATTGTGGTATATGAGGCAGAAACATGGGTCCTAAACAATGCCGTAGAAATAAAGTTTTGGAGAAGTTGCTGTCGAGTCGCACGTATGAACAAAATAAGAAAAAAAATAAAAGGAGGCAAAGATACCTTAACTGCAATTGCAGAAAAACAACTTAATTAGTACGGACACGTTAGAAGAACGACAGCTGTAGGAAACCCTATATATATATTATATTGTATATTAGCCCAACCTGTATAAATAAATGTATAGCGCTAAATTAAAAATTACTACAAACAATGTTTATGTAATACCAACAATCTATTTATTGAAGTCCTACCGGCAAAGAAAAGATACTCTCTAGACTAGATAATGAAGCAATTCTTAGTACATAAATCAATGCATTCTTAATTGATTGTGTGGCTAGCAGAAAATGATATACGCATATTGGGCGTGTTTACTACCTTTGACTATACATACACAATCACTGCACCAGTGTTATTAATAATGTGCATGATATAATACAGTAATTGACACTTATTTTCATTTAATCTAACTAACAGTTAGTTAGAATCATTACATAAAATTACTTCAGCATAAATCATGTATACCATTTTCATTAGCATCGCAAATGTACAATATTTCAAAAGACAATTCAATTGTTTACTTGTTGAATTCATTGCACAAAGCACATTTTAATGGTGGGTGAAAAATCTATATACAAAGGTTTTAAAACCCAATTAACCGTTTATCCCAAAGACGCCAAATACTTTTGAAGATGGTGTTTAAACTGGGTTTGAAATATTACTACCATATTTGGTGTGACTTTATTATCTTTTGGTGCTAGACTGAAGTATAGTCAATGATCCATGCTTTACGAAAAATTATCCTTGATTGTTTCATCGTGAAGATTTTCAATGACTTTATTTTGAAAAACTGCCTTTTTTAGTTCTTTCTCAGGTTGGAAATCTCACTTTTTAACTCTCTCAAGAGTTGTTTAATGTACATTTAGTGTTAGTGTTCTACTTGGTTTTTAATTAAAAGTACCGTTTTCATATGGAAACATTACTCAATGCTAGAATTTGTACTGGTAATATTGTAAAGTTGAATAGTATTTGTTGCACAAGTATGTTTCAATATTTTAACTACTACTCATAAATTCACATTGTATACATTTTTATTTGATTTTTAAAAACTCTTTTTTGTGCAAAAGTAAACATTTTTTTTTGTAAAAAATTTGAATACCCAATTAGTCGTGCTGTTTTCAGTTTGGTGTCAATTACACAAAATTTATTGCTCTTAAAATTTAAAAATACGTAATTACTAATAAATCGCCATTTAGTTTCTGAGCTGGATCGTGCAAGAATTATTGTTTTAGTTCAAGAAGGCCGCTCACACCGGGTCGTGTTGGACAAAGTAGGTGTTTCTCAAAATGACGTGTCCCGAATATGAAATAGGTTATTGGAGACCAATTCAGTACAAAATAAACATCGCTTTGGTAGACCACGAGTAACTAATGAACAACAAAATAGATGCAGGAATTTTCATTAGGAGGAATCCCTCTATGTCTGTACCAGCCCTTCAAAGAGAGTCCAGACATGCCACTGGAGTCAGAATATCGTTGGCTACAATTAGAAGACGAATTTTTCAGTCTGGTTTAAGGTGTCTTCGTCCAATTAGAGTTCCCCAACTACAACGTAGGCATGTTTTGCAGCACCTCCAATGGGCTTAAGAGCTCCCTTTGCAATTTTGGAACTCTGTACTTTTTTCAGATGAGACCCCAATCTGTCTGAATAGTGATAGCCGGCGTATTCGTGTTTGGTAAGAGCCAACAAGAGCTGCACAATTAGTTCATGCCCGTCCCAGACTTCATTTCTCTGGTGGCATTGCTATGTTTTGGGAAGGGATTATGGCAGATGGTCGTACGGAATTGGTGCTCATTGACGGGACTATGACAGGACAAAGGTTGGTTCTTACGAAGTCAGTTGGACAAGTGTAAAAACAATATTTCATCCGGCGGCTTGCCGAACTTTGTTGTTGCATAGGCGCCACAACAGATATTTTAATAGTAGTTTAACTGCATTAAATAATTATTGGGTTAACAATGTTCTCAATGAAGTATATATTTTAAAATGTATTTTTATGAATATAAGGGGTTTTGGATATACCTATTTAAATTCAAAACTTATTTAATTGGGTTCGTAGATTGGCATGTATTTTTAAACTCATTTTAAAATTTTTTCAAAAACTTTAAGTAAGTATTTTTTTTACTTACGTGATAAGGTGACTATCCTAAACGAAATACTATTATATATTAGTATTATATCGAAACACTCATCGGTACTTGAGTCTTCTGGGTATTTATCACTATCGATTCAATTTGTGGCAATACACAATATTGTTTTTCTTTTTCTTTGACGTGGTAAACACAATTTGTTCATAAGTCAGTTTCGGCGAGTTCATCAATTACTTTTCTTATATTTGTTGGAGCAGAATCGCTTAATTAAGGAACTTGATTACACTTTCGTAATTTGTTTTTTAAAGCAGCCCAGATCAGTTCAATAGGGTTGAATACATAATAATATGGAGGCAAACGCAAAACTTTATGACCGTAAGATTCAAAAAGTTTGTCTATGACGTATTCTTTCTTAAAAGTTTGTTGTTTCACTAGTTTCAACAATTTTTTTTGTGTGCAGTTTTTAGAAGGTATTTCTATGTTACTAACTATATAACAGATACTTCAATAAAATAGGATAATAGGTATGTATAAAACGAAAAAATATGTATTTAAAACGACACGGCACTGGTAAATAGTTGTGTAAACACTGATTTGTTTCTTGCCGGCATCGACTTTTGCGGTGAGAAAATTGCCGATAAAATTTGGCCAACTGGGGTTAAGTACTATCCAATAAGATCACATCACACACACGGCTGTGGGTGAGGATTTTGTGTTGTGTGACTATTTTAAGACACAACGAATTCGTCGTTTGGAGTGGTCTCCGATATTTCCAGACATGAACCCATTTGAAAATGCCTGGGAAATGCTCTTCAGAGCTATTCTGGTTTGAAGAAATCCTCCCAGAACCCACCAAGAACTAGCAGTTGCCGCAAAAGAAGAATGGGAAAATCTGCCACAGGAAGATATCGATCACCTTGTTACCAGTATCACAGCTCGAATACAGGCTTGCATTGACGCCCATGTTGGAAATACGCTGTATTAAAACTGTTAATATTATTTTTTTTAATAAATAAAATTTAAATTTTCTTTTATTTTCCTTTTATTTAAAAATAAACCACACCTTTTTTATTGTAGAATTAATCTATTAATGTAGTTTGGTACAATGTTTAATAATAACGGAGATTTTAGGTGATGCATAACTTTTGAAACTATGTGTATTTTAAGGCATACGAAATTATAATTTTGAAATTCCATAAATCGTGCACACATCGGAGATACCAGGTATGGGATTTCATTGACATAAACTTTTATAATGTTTCTTGAAGTTATTGATACAAAATACGTGTATCTATAATGCAATTGCCGTCGAAACCATTAGTTTTTATGATTAATTTCCCCGTTACCTGATGAATTTCAACGAGATAAGCAGCATTTTGTAATTTACTTTTTGTCGCTTATTTATCGAGTAAATTGACTAAACGTTTTCTAAAATAAACCCGAGAATTGCAGAAAGTACTTTTTTGCAAGGACAAACGAGGTATAGCGGAATCGCAAGCTGACGCATAGTTCGGCAGCTCTCTTAATAATAATAAATAATCGTGTATTAATTGGTTTGATATATTGCTGGCATTACTGGTTTTTGTTGGCATTGTCATTTGTGTGAAATCCGAACCAGCTTTTTGTACGGCTCGCTAAGGAATGTGTCGTTTGGTACGCGGTGTAAACTTTTTAACTAAACAAAAGAATAACTTTACTCGCACGATCTCGATACTTCGTACTATATTATATATTAAACAAACAATTATTATTATATTTTTTTATATATTATTAATTTTAATTTTGGTAAAAATTTTAATCTACAAAAGGACTACGTTTACTTTATAACTTTTAAGATACATATATATATATATATATATATATATATATATATATATATATATATATATATACAAAATAATAATAATTTACAATACCAAAATAAGTTTTTTCAACAAATAGATGGATGTACAATATGGGTTCTCACATCTCCTCAACCTTAGCACAACTAATAATGAAACATCTTGAAGAAAACGCACTAAAAAATTTAGACCAATGAAACAGAAAAAAACAAAACAATAAATTTTCTAGATATAACGTTAATAAGAAGCAACAACAAAATACAAACCAAACTGTATAAAAAAGAGACATGGTCTGGCAGATACATTAATTACGACTCCATTTATCCAAATTTACAAAAAAATAGTGTAATTATTGGATTAACAGACAGAGCTATCAAACTTACCTCTCCAGAATACCTCCAGAAATTTTAAAACAAGTTAAGGATACTCTAAAGAACAATCCCACAAACCCAAGAAAAGAAATAAAAATAAATTATATATACATACATATATATATATATATATATATATATATATATATATAATATACATCGGTTTTACGATTCCCAGTCTCCATTGATCCCTGTCTTTCCAGAGATCCTCTCCCAAACCTATCTCTCTCATTTTTCTGTCTATTTCCTCTCTCCAACTCTTTCTCTTTCTTCTTCCTCGGGGGTTCCAGTTGATGACTTTCTTCGGCAAACGGTCTTCGTCCATTCTCTGCACATGTCCATACCATTTAAATTGTTTTACTCTAATATCCACTACAATGCTATGACCAATTCCCATAATCTCTCTGATCCTGTCATTTCTAATTCGTTCCGGTCTAGATATTCCTGCCGCACGCCTCCAGAAGTCCATCTCTGTTGCTTCTAAAGCTTTTTCTGACCTTTGTTTTAGTTGCCATACCTCACTGCAATATGTAACTATGCTTTTGACAATACTATTGTATATTCGGTGTTTGTTATGTTTTGAAATATGTTTATCCCACAATACTCTGTTTGGTAAACCGATGGCTCTTCTTCCTTGTATATTTCTTTCACTTATGGCTTTATCCGTAGTTCCGTTTCTTGTGCTATACATACCGAGGTATTTGTATTTTTCGCATAGTTTAATTATACTCTGGTTGTCCTCCAAGACCAGATTTTGTTGTGTTCCCCCGATGCACATATATTCCGTTTTTGTAAGATTGACATCTAGTCCCCATTTTTTGTATTCTTCAATTAAATTTCTGGTCATGTATTCCAGATCATCGTAATCTTGGTCTAATATTATTTGGTCATCTGCGAAGCATAAGGTGTATATGGTCGTTTTTTTAGTGGTTCTCCCATATCATGACATTTACGTTTCCAAATTTTTAATGCCTGCTCCAAATAAACTTAAATAGTGTGGGAGACAAACAGCATCCCTGTTTAAGCCGCTTATTGACCTTAAATCCCTGTGACGTTCTCTACTTTTATTTTTGATATATTGTCTTCATAGAATTTTTGTGTGGCCCTAATTAAATGAACATTAATGTAAGTTTGTTCTAATGCTTGCTATAATTTCTCTTGGGGTATATTATCGTAGGCTTTATTTAGATCCACATATAGTAAGTGCAATTCTTGCTGAAAACAATGATGCAATTAAAAAGTAACAATAATAAGACTTTTTTGGAAACTCCCATTTTTTTAAATTACATTTAATAAAGATACAACAATAATTGAAATGTAGAAAATTTCACGCTGCCTTTCAAAGGTCATCTGATTTAAAGTCCGAGACTAGGGGTGTTGTGATGCCATGCCAGGATGGAGTGATAAATACCCTAGTTTATAGGCGTTTCTTACCTAAACAGGATGTTAACATTGCCTGCAGAGCTTTTGGAAGACAACCAGAAACCCTAATCCTTGTGCTATAGCATATTTCACGAATGTACGGTGGTTTCGGATTATCGTTAGAAACTCGATAACCAGTATTCAACTGTACATTTAACATCCCGTGTTTTTTTAATCCTGATTTACTCCAAACTTGTCAACATATAGGATTTTTATGTGAAAAATTAATTTCGTTTTAATTATACACAATGTCAACAAAACAAATAATAAGCGGCTTTCAAATAGTACAGTTAAAATTTTTTTTAACTAAAAAGTATTTTTAAAAGTACAAGATTATGTTCAAGTTTTTATGTTTCCAATGTAAAATTTATGTTGATGATTCTATGCAAATTTTTAGTATGGTATTAAGGGAAACACTAGGGCAACATGGCTCAAAAATAACACAAATGTTGTCATTGGGGTGAGGCTCTAACCTTAGTTTATAAATAAACTTAAACTTTAATGTTGTTCAGATATGATTGCAGCACAAGCATCAAATACAAGACCAAGAAAAAGTATTTTTTATTATTGAAACGTTTTTTTGAAAAATTCATTTTTGGCTGCCGCAATTCTTTTTTCTTCTTCCTCCTTTTTTAATGTAAGTAATTTGCTTGTTTTTCTTTGTATCCTCTGCCGTTTAATTGTTCATCTCTTGCGGGGTCTTCCAACGCTTCGGCGCCCTAAGGGCGACTTGTCTCTAGTTATTTTGACCATTTTGTCGTCATTCATCCGGTCTATGTGTTCGTTCCACTCTCTCTTTTTTCCCAGTATCCCTTCATTTACATTGTCTATTTTACATGTTCTTCT
Source organism: Agelastica alni (assembly GCA_950111635.1). NCBI lineage: Eukaryota > Metazoa > Arthropoda > Insecta > Coleoptera > Chrysomelidae > Agelastica > Agelastica alni. The sequence goes on from OX467709.1 coordinate 58,306,195, forward strand.
AATGTCCTCGCTTCTCTCCTTGTCAAATAGTGTTTTTCCAGCGATCCAGCGAAATATTTTCATTTCGGTGGTTTCTAATATTCTCTTCTTCTCACTTCTTTTTTCTCTCTCTTTATTAGCAAAATCCAGAAATTTTTTTGAAAATTCCGTTATTTTCAACTGTAGAATGTTTCTCCAACACATTCCTTGATTAAAAAACCTCATTATTACAGCCGATAGACGTGTGATATAGGTAACTAATTATTCACTTGGTTCCCCAGATAACCTCGTGCTATAGGCAACCAATTATAAATAACCAATAGAAATCAATAGAAAAACTGACATCAGCGCCCTAAAACAACGACTACTCTTGACCGCTTCCGTTTGAGTGCTTCGTTTTTGGTCTTCGTCGAGAGTTCAAGAGAAAACCCACGCGGTAACATGTATCATTAATATTTGAGTTTTAACGAAAATGTTCATTTTTACTGCAGTAATAGATAAAATGTGAATCCTATTAAGGAAAAAATACAGTTTAGGTCGACAGCCAGTGACAAAATTCTACAGGATAAAAGATAAAAGATAATTGATCATGTTTTAAATAGACGACAAAATGGCGTCTCTTGTATAGCATCGTAATATCCTAAACAGGGTAATTATATAGTTTTAATTTCCAAGAGAATTAACCGAAACAAAGTGCGGTATTTGCCACGTCTTTTTCGTTCTCTATTGAGTACTCTGCCAGCGGTCTCTCTACTGGCAAATTATGCCCGAGCTCAGCCGTAGAGGGTAGAAGAAAAAAAAGGAAATAAAAGTGAGCTGCGCCACCGACTTAGACGGTTCAAGCCGGAAACCCCTAGGTCTTATAGGCACTAGTAGAGCCACACGATAATCAACTAAGATTATGGTGAACCAAATAAATAAAATTATAGCAAAAATATATTGAATACTTTACTCACACAATAAATCAAAGTACACAGCTCAATAGCAACATTATAACAAATATAGACAAAATTAACAGCCAACAATATATCAAAGTACTCAGTTTTGGCATATATCTAATGCAATAGAAAGTTTCCAACAATGTACTATATTAATAAACTAAAACAAAACTTAATCGTGGCGTCAAAAAAAAATAAGTCACGTCGTTAAATATTTAAAAAAAAAATAAAACACTTGTAACCTTTGGGTATACGATTTCACTACTCCTGTGACCGGTTTGATTATGGAACTGCACCTGCTACTTAACAATGGCTTCCCTCCATCAGATCCCGCATGCGGTTATTTTAACTCGACTGGATTTTTAGCTGGTGTAATATCACAACTATCAACACAGCACTTTCGTTGTGTTCGTCTTTTTTTCCATTTTATTTTAACAAATCTTTGTTACGGACAATTTATAAGATAAGTTTATATGATATGTTAGTAATGCACCAGAATTTAAATTAAACATAAGATGGCGCAAAGTTTACGCGCCTAAGATACTTACTGTATTTAAATAAAATGCACGTCAAACATATATCCATGAATCCAAGACACAATATACGAAAAATACACGGTGACGTTGTTTTTTTCTCTGTTAGGCTTTCTCAAAAGAGGGAAAAGGAGAAATAAAATAGGAGAAGAGAAAAAACGAAATAGACGAAGGGGAGAAACGTTATGCAGTTAGAAGCAAATTTATGTACAAAACTGTAAAGTTTATTTATCGTTTTATTTTTAAGTGGGCTTAACAATAGCGTAAATTCGGTGTGAAGTTCCGGTATTCTTCTTCTTCAATGGCTCTATAACCCTTGGTGAGTCTTGGCCGCGTTTACTATTCTTCTCCACTCTTGTCGGTCTTGCGCAGTTATCTCCCATTGTTGTACTTTCAGTTTGTGTAGGTCACTTGTTACTGCGTCTTTCCATCTTTTTCTTGGACGGCCAACCGACCTCCTACCTTCGGGCCTTTTCCAAAAGGCAGAATTGAGAAGCCTTTCATCGTGTGATCTTAGGACATGTCCTGCCCATCTTACGCGATCGGCCTTGATGTGGCGCACTATATTCTCGTTTCCATAGAGTGTCTGTAGTTGTTGATTCTGTCTTTTTCTCCATTCTTCTGTTATTTCATCTCTACAAGGCCCAAAAATAGTCCTCAGAATTTTCCGTTCTAGTACCAGCAATCTAGTAGCCTCACGTTTATTCCGGTATTCTGTTGTGTCTGTATTTTATTTTTCCGCGAGATTTAAAAAAAGGTAAGGATATGTTTTTAATTTTAATATATTTAAAAAAAATGTTAATCAATTACCTTTATGACGTAATAATATATTCAACGGAAAACTAACACGAAAGGAAAAATGTCAGATCTGAATACGTCAAAGCATCGCATTCCACAACCAGTATAAGCGATGCCGTTGAATGTCGCAAGTCATTAAATCGCACTGGTCTTCGGTTTTTGATCAACACCGAGCACGTAATTAAAAGCATAATTATTTTTCTCGCTAACAATGAAATCGAAATTAAAAAGCCACCGCAACCGCGTATCCCTAATTTCTGGCATCTCGCCAGTGACGGACCGCTTATTGCCGACGAAAAACATACCTTACACGAAAAGCAAATGGAATTTGTTACAGAATATAAGATTTTCTAACGATTGAGAATTGCCCTAGATTCACCGTCATGTTTATTTTTTTTAAGAAAATGTATGGTAGTGAATGTTGGGTTTGACAGAAGAAGCCGAGAAGTATGCCGGAGTGACTCTGATAAATAAAGTGAGGAATAGTGTGATAAGAGAACGCTGTGGTGTGAAAAAAGATGTGATTATAAATATAAATAAAGAAATGTTTAAAGGGGTTTGGACACGTAGAGAGGATGGATGAAAGAATAATAGTCGGTAGAGGTCGACTAGGCGAACGTATCTCAATTAGATCGAAATTGTTTTAATGAAATGCCAAAACAACAGTACCAGCAAGCGACGAGCATGTGTGAAAGCGCTGATAAAAGTAGAAGAAGCAAGACGTGTGTAAGAACCGTAGCAAAGGGAAAGAAGTGGTCTCTACCTACCCATAGGTACGGAAAAGAAGCGTGTATGTACAATCTAATAAGAAGAAATTTTAATTTAACTTAATTTACTAATTTTATCTTAAAACTAAGGGTCTTACACATTAGTAGATCCTTAGACTCTAATACAATTAAACACTGTCGTGTAAATACCGCACTTTGCTCTGCTTTACACTGGTTAACTTACTTGAAGAGGTTAGTCCTCTAGAGTTTTCTTGTCTGGTTGGTGTTGTCGAGGAGCTGGATAGCCTTAACGTTCACGTGGTCTATGAGTCATTGTTCATGGCTCATAATTGTCTATATAACCAAGTGGCAGTGACTATGTTTCTTATTACTATATTTTAAAAACGTTGAATGATTTGGATGTTGCTCTCTTTGTTACAGTCCCAAAGCTAAATACCGTAGATATAGACTGGTTTCAAAATTTGCTTGTATAATAGCAATGTAGTGTATGTCGACAGAATGGATTTACGTCTCTGTATCCAGTCTTCTTCTTCTTAGGGTGCCGTCTTTTTTATAAGGTTGGCTACCATCATGACTATTTTAACTCTATCCTTAAAAGGTTTTCGACCTTTGCTGCGTTTGCTAACAATTTTGCCCTGCATAATCCCTTGTAACAGAGTATATCTTTCTCCTCTCATAACGTGGCCCAGGTACTGTAGGTTTTGGATTGTTGTCTCATTTACAAGCTCTGTCCCTTTTCCTAGTCGTCTGAGTACTTCTTTGTTAGTGATTCGGTCTACATACGATATTCTGAGTATTCTTCTGTATAACCACATTTCGAAGGCTTCCAATTTTTCAACGATGTTTTAGTCAGTGTTGCTGCTTCTATGCGAAAGATATCATTTGCTTTAACTATTAATAAAAGGAAAAATAGAGGGAAGAAGGGGTGTAGGCAAAAAGAGGATGTCATAGCTCCGAAATATCAAACATGGGACAGGAATAGGAACCACAGGAGAATTAATGCACAACACCAAAAATAGGGAAAATAGATCAGAAGTGATCGCAAATATCCATTAATGGATAGCAGCGGAAGAAGAAGAAGCTTCTATGCTATAGAGAAGGATAGAGAATATTTAACATTTTATCATTCGTATTTTCAGTCGTTGATTCAACGATCGGTTACAAAAGAACTGCCTTATCCTTAGAAACGCGTTACGCGCTATTTTGATCCTTGATCTTAATTCTTTTGAAGAGTCATTGCTGGAGTCTATTATAGTTCCTAGATATTTATACGTAAAAACTCTTTCTATAACTTCCATAACCCTTTGTAAGTCAGCAATGTTCTTTGTAAGTAAGACTGTGTCGTCCGCATATCTTATGTTGTTGATAGGCTCGCCATTTACGACCACACCGGCTGTATCTTGGTATCCAGTACATTTCTTTAAACTTGATTCTCAGCTCTTCTCATTTTTTTTGACATGACACTTTCAGCGTAGCCTTGCGTCTAGGGTAATACCCAAATACTTTACTGTATTGATTGCTATAAGGATTCTGAGCATTATTAATTTAATCTACTAGGTAGAAGTTGCTTCTTCTAATTGGTAAAGTTTATATGAACTGATTTTGTTTTATTTAACTTGACTGTCCATCTTTTAGTCCAGGTTTTGATCTGGTCAACGGTGTTTTGCAGTTTGATTGCAGCGTCTTCATGGGTTTTTTTTGCAACTGGAATAGTGGTGTCATGTTTATTATTTCCATTTGTTCGAGAAAAAATTGGGTGGTCTTTTTCTCGGACAGTTTTCAAATTTTGTTTCACAGAAAATAATTAAAAATATTTCATATACAACATTGTTTTGCATCAATTGATTTTTGATATTTTTCCATTGGAATTTTCTGCAAGGGATTATTGAGGTAGGTACCCACCAAACAAAATTTTTTTGTGCGCAATTTCGGTGTCGGCTTGAACAATCAGGTAAAATCGGTGCGGAGTTCCAGTGTGCCCCTTTTTAATAAAGTTTTAATTTTTATTTAGAACTGTAATTGTAAAATGTGAGCAAAGCATCAATAAAAAAAAATCCTTTGCATGACCAGTAATCCCTAATATAACCCTTCTAGAATTGCTCGTGATTGTTAGTTAGTTCATTGTAAAGAGAGGGGTTCTAAACGGGATTTTTTTAGTCGGTAACGTTGGTCTTTAATAAGGTTATTTAAAATTTAGACTTCAACATGCAACGCATACCTTAATTTTTGTGTTTATACTCACATCGATCTTTAATGTCTAGGTTGGAGTCTTGCATGAGTGACTGTAATAAACGCACCTTCTATTGCGACCATCGTCAAGACTGTTATAGCTCATCAGTCAATCTTTTTACAGGACGTTTCAAATTAACGCAATCGCAAACTAACTAGTAATCTCCTTGCACATATGAAACAAATTAATTTAGCAGTATGCTGAATTCTAGATTGCACATTATTTCCCAAAAGCTTTACTGTAATGCAAAGTTCCTTCCATAGTCCCTTTTCCTGGATTATCAATAAGGATAACAATAGGCTTGAAATGCATACATTATTACTCTTTTTTGCTCCTTTCGTACTGCAGCAGAATTTCTTGGTAGTAATGCTCACTCTTTATGAATATTTTTCTTCCTTCATCAACATTTAATTATTTGAGACCAATATTCAAACCAATACTCTCACTCTTCGGAATTTTTCTTCCTTCATCAACATTTAATTTTTTGAGACCAATATTTAAACCAATATTCTTATCCCTTTAGATAGAAGAAAAAAGTTCTTAAAAATAGAGAATCTAACAATATGTCTTGGCTAACATCGCAAAGTCAGCAAGCCAAAGGCTGGGTTTTCTGTGGAAAGCCAGAAAGTTTTTTACTCCTGATCAACGGTTGACGGAGTACAAGGCTCAAATCCGACCTCTACTGGAGTAATGCGGCACGCTGATCAGTCTTACCCATTTACTTTCAAGATTGACACTACAAGGACCAATCTCCATCAAGAGTCCTTCTTTTACAGGGCTGCTACGGAATGGAACAAGCTTCCAAAATTAGTTTTCCAGAAAACTATGACGGGTCCACCTCCTTTCTATAATCCCTTCTCCTTCTAATAATCGCAGTGCGGACCGTTCATTTGGACATCAGGTGTTTAAATTTTGTCGGTTCTCGAGTGTAGAACCTTTAAAATATGTTTAAAGGATCATCAAAGATGTTAATGAATGAGGAAGTAAAAATTGTAAATTTTCTCTCATAGTGTATCATCGTTGTTGAAATGCGGTTTTTTAAAAGAGGGATGCAGTATTTTTTTATTTTGGTTTGTGTTTTTGAGTTTATAACAATGTAGTATACACAACTTTTAAAATTTCATTTATATTACAGAAGATCTTAGCATTGGGGGCAACGGAAAAGCTAATAACCTAACCAAGAAAGGCTTAGTGGCGTTATTAATTGATCATTGCTCTCGAATGTGTACAAGACTGGCTATTATAACAACAATAAATAGTGTTGGAATTTAGTTTCCGAAAAAAAACATTTTAAAAAAGTTGGGAACGTACTTAAAGGACATAGAAAGGATGGATGAAAGATGATTTACAAAACAGATTTATAGGGCCAGTGTGAATTGGCAAGTTGGTAGAGGTCCACCTCGGCGAACGCATCTCGATCAGATGAGTACCAGCAACCGACGAGCATGTATGTTCAGCTCTAACTCAACCCTCGATACCAATGGAAAACAACCCCCAACGATACCTAGAATAAACGCATCAATGCCTGAGGTCACTATCCGACATCGCACTATCAGGAAAATCCTACGAAATCTTGACTCCAATAAGGCAGTAGGACCAGATGGAATTCCGACAATTGTCCTGAAGACCTGTGCTCAAGAGCTCACCCCAGTTCTCTTTAGACTCTTTAAGTTATCATACAGCAAAGGAGTATTTCCGTCCATGTGGAAAAACGCTAAGGTCCAACCGATTCCGAAAAAAGGAAAGAAGACTATTCCTGCAAATTATCGCCCTATTGCATTGCTCTCAGTCATATCCAAAGTTATGGAAAAAGCGATTAACGCAGAACTTATCAAATATCTGGAGAAATTTGAGATAATCCATGACAGACAATATGGATTTCGACAACTTCGGTCTACTGGAGATTTGCTGGCTTATGTCACTCAGCTCTGGACAAACACTATTGAAAAGTTTGGTGAATCTCGTGCAATAGCCTTGGATATATCTAAAGCCTTTAACCGCGTTTGGCACCAGGCATTGTTAAGTAAATCATCTGCTTACGGTGTTCCAACCAAACTGCGCCAATGGCTCTTGAGCTTCATGCAAGATCGCTCCTTACATGTGGCAGTTGACGGTATTTCTTCTGATGCGTTTAAAACTAATGCCGGGATCCCCCAGGGTTCCATCCTATCCCCCACCTTATTTCATTTGCACATCAACGACCTCTTGAAAACCACCACGAACCCCATTTACATTTTCGCAGACGATAGCACACTTGTCTCAACTTTCACATCCTATCGATCACTTTCGGTGAATAATACAAATAGACTCAGGCAGGAACAGGTTGATTCCATCAATAAAGATCTTGAAGCAATCGTCGAGTGGGGAACCAACAATCTTGTTCAGTTCAACGCCCAAAAAACACAAAGTGCCACGTTTTCCAAGAAAGTGAATTCCTCAAATCATCCCATCACAATGTCTGGAAATACCCTTGAACCAAGTCCCTGCATCTCGATTTTGGGAGTCACGGTGTCCAATAATATGTCTTGGCATGACCATGTTGCTAACATCGCAAAGTCGGCAAGCCAGAGGCTAGGTTTTCTGTGGAAAGCTAGAAAGTTTTTTACTCCTGATCAACTGTTGACGACGTACAAGGCTCAAATCCGACCTCTACTGGAGTATTACTCGCACATTTGGGGTTCAGCACAAATGCATTCTCTTCGTCTTCTAGATTCCATTCAGAAAAGAGCCATTCGTTTGATAAACAGCTCAACTCTCACAGATACCCTTCACCCTGTAGAACATAGAAGAAGAGTTGCAGACCAGTCATTACTCTACAGATATTTCCATGGCAGATGCTCCAGAGAAATAAAAACTCTTGTACTACCATTGGCCACATTCGGCCGAAGAACTCGGCACGCTGATCAGTCTCACCCATTTACTCTCAAGATTGACACTACAAGGACCAATCTTTATCAAGAATCCTTCTTTTACAGTGCTGCTACGGAATGGAATAAGCTTCCAAAATCAGTTTTTCCAGAGAACTATGACCTGCAACTTTTTAAAAAGCGTGTCCACAATCATTTCCTTTCTATAATCCCTTCCCCTTCTAATAGTTGCAGTGCGGGCCGTCCGCGGCCCACACGATAGGTCTACCCTTTTTGCGACTATTTTCATAAAAAAAAATATATTTTGTTTTAACAACGTAACCGAGAACTTTAACTACAAAAAAAATTTCATTAATTCGTACTAATTTACATTGTTTATTTATTTACTTTATTCAGTTGGAAACATTACTTTAAGACTTAGTAGCACCACTACGTTTAATTTCGCATTTACCACATATGAATGAACCAAACATACCCACGGTTTTTATTAAGTGACATCATTTCTGTAGTAAGTGTGCTTATTATTACGATTTTTATCACTGTGTTATGACCGTTGATTACGAAGATTAGGGGAGCTCTTAATTAAGAACATAAGGAGGAAAATCGTAATGTATTTTGTCTTTACCCGATTCCATAGTCGAAAAGCAGATGCCTGTGCAATAGAGAGGGGAATACATATGTTTGAGTTTGATACATCTATTAACAATAATTATAAAAAAATTCCAACAGAGTAAATATGTGCTTAGACAGTCCCTATCATGATCCCAAAGGATTATCTTACAAGTTTTGGTAGGCACATTTGATATCTTTAGCTTTTTACTTGCACTACGGTAAAATGTATGTACCTATCAATAAACTGTCAGAAAAAAGAACTGAGGGGGACAGTTTTAAAAAATTACAGTTTTCCTTATTAATCCCAGCCCAATGATGGAACACCTTTTGAAAATGGTGCTGGACAGAAATGGCCAAACAAATACCTACTGTCAGAATGTGCATCGTTGGATCGAAGACTGGTAAGAGAACAAGAGTTATATAAAATTACAGTATTGATTATTTTATTACATAAAACGTTTCTAATACGTGCCGTACTACGAACATACATTTTTAAATTGACTATAGTTGGAGTACGTTAACGAACTGAATTCAAAGAAAGAATTAATTCGGCATTAACTGCGTCCCAATTATTTTTCCATTTACTATATATAGAAAACCGTTTTATACAAAACGCCAGTTCGGTGAATAATTCATGATTCTCAAATAGATGGCGATGAATGCATAAAACATACATTCTACTCGGTATTAACAATTTTTTTCGACACAACTACGCGGTTTTATCGTAAATGTGTATTTTGTACTTTCTGATCGCGCGGTGCATTGTCGAATATAAACGTCATCTGTCATGTTTAGGTCTTTTACCGTTTTGTATAAATATGAACACTCGATATACTTGTTACTTGTCGAAAAGTATTATTATTTCGCTTTAAACGGGAAGAGCAAGTCAGTTTTATCGACGAAGAAAATTTGTCAGCAATAATCGTATTTTTTGTTATCAATTCGTCTTCTTGATTTGTTGAATTATTTCATAAACCAGAACAGCGGCATGTGTTTACCGCTCATAATCCTGGAATACAAGTCAATAAATATTACAAACCATTCTCGAAACCATTTCTATAAAGAATAGTATAATTTTTTAAACGTTAAAGATATTCGTATCTGAAGATGGTTTTAGAACCGAAACAAGGTGCTCAAATTTTTGGTTGAAAATATTGTTGAATTACACTGTATTTCACTGCTTTTGAATCGCAAACTCGCCAAAAAGAAAAAAAATGGGTTCCTTTCAAAAGTACCGAAATTTTTTTGTAGCATTTTGTTAACGAAACAAAAAAAATAAAAGTCTTGTATATCTGTGTTCGATCCGACACGAAATGATAAAATATGAGATAATTAAATCGAATTGTCGAATCGCTGCATTAATTGACCGCATCTCGAATAGTAATTAACAAGAACTTGTTAGTCATTAATTACACTGCTGGCTGGTCGATCGAATGCAGAGAGATGTTCAGGTAGAATTCGAATTCTTTGGACGCTTTCCGCCGAAACGCCGTTTCGCATGAATTTCAGTCGAAAAACCGCAGCTTTCGCAACCGATAATACTTTGTCGCAAGCCGACTAGTGGATCTTCTATGAACTTGGTCCAGTATCGCATATCGACAACACACAGCGCTGTATACGGGGTAAATACTCGTACGAGCGGCAGAAAAGTCTTTTAGATAACCAGATGACCATCAAAAAGAGCCCACTACCAACACGTTTACTGCCTATCATAATAACTCCAAATAGATAAAAGTAAATCATACTTGAGCAATAATAAGCTAATGAACAACCCAGAAAGGGCTCTTTGACACCATTCATTGGTCCAGAATCTGCACTCGGTGTGACAAAATCTTCCACCCAAAAGTCTAAAGAACTGAGTCAAACGGCAACAAAAAGAGCGCTGGTTTTTAGCTCTTCACATGCACCACGTCAAAATCTTTGTCAAAGAACACAACTAATTAAGTAATTACCAGGTCCAAATAATTACAGGTCTCCTCTCTGTTAGTTGGTTATTCGTATCCGGATCACACTATGTCCTTCCAAAAGTTTGCATCTCTAATAGCCCTGTCATTTGCTAAAATTAGATCGTTCCCTGTGATGCTCTGTCCCATGTCGGTGCAGGTCAGCAGGTGTGGAGGGTTCTGGATTTCTCCGCAGGAACACTGGGGGTTTTCGTCCTCTGGTAGCATTCCCCATTTTTGCAGGTTTTCTCTGCACCTTGAGACTCCTGCACGAAGTCTGTTGAGCGTTCTCCAGATTGGGTATGGGAGGAAATGTCTTTTTGTTGAGTGCTTGAGTCTTGGACGTCAGCGCGCCATTTCTGGAGCCTTCTGGCTTCCTGAGAGACTTGCAAAGGTGCTGTCCTGGCCAAAAAGCTGGAGTGGGATCGAAGTATGGATCTAGCTGGTTGGTGGCCTTAGAGCGGGTGCCTTGGGTCGATTTCTTGTCGCCCCCTTTCTGCCTCAGCGGCTACCTCTGTCCTGATGTGAGGCGGTGCTATCCCAGCGAGAAAGTATACCTGATGAAGTGGCGTCGGCTTCAGGCAACCTGTTATTAGGCGAACTGCTTGATTTAAAGGGAAGTCGATTTGCTTTGCGTGAGTGGATGCACACCATACTGGAGCGGCGTATTCGGCTGCAGAAAAGCTTAGTGCAAGGGCTGAGGTTCTTAATGTTGCTGGCTGTGCTCCCCATGATCTACCAGTCAACTTCTGGAGGAGATTGTTTTTTGTTGATACCTTTTTTCTGGTATTGAGGCAGTGGCGCTTATCTGTGAGAGCTCGATCTAGTGTTACCCCGAGGTATTTTGGAGTTGGGCAGTTGGGAGTTGGTCACGGTTTAATGAGAGGACACCTACATAAAATAGAGATGAACAATTGGGAACTTTTCTGCAAATAACACATACCACAAACAGAGTTAAAAACATGCCACAGAGAACTTTTTAAGAAAACTAGCTGTCAAGAAAAGCCCACTACCTACAATAATATTAAAACCATAAATATTGTACATGCAAATTTAGCAACAACAGGAAAAATTGTTAAAATGGTAGAGGATAATTTTTAGTATAATTAGAGAAACATAATATATCCAAAGATCAAATTCAAAAACTTAAATAGAAGCTAACGAAAAATACAGTAGTTTATTTATTCATCAGACAGCCAGGCTGCTTTAAAAGCACTGAGTTCTAACAAGATAAATTCTAAACTTGTATGAAACTGCATCGAACAACAGTGTGACCCTGCTCTGAGTATCTGGGCACCAGGGAGTGAAGGGAAACGAAAAAAACCGACACATGTGCAAAACAGGGAGCCGAATCTGCATTCACTGGACCAGAACCGGTCTTTGGAGTCACTGCAAGTGCCGCCAAAACAATTATTTCGGACTGGGTGACCTATCCATAGAATGACAAAACATGAAAAAATTAAAGACAATACAAGCCTGAAAGGGCACCTAAAGATAATTTAAATAGTTTTTTCTTAAACAATTAATTAAATATTTATGTGATTGGAAAAGTAAGGCAAAAAATACTGCGAAAGCAAACCACGAAGTCAATATTTTTATTCGATTTAATAGAAAATTTTGGCTGTACATCAATTATCATTTCCAGCTCATAAAGTTTAAAAGGTTTTACCTTTTTAATTTTTTTAAAACAAGAAAATTTTTTGTTAGGTGGATAATGGAAAGAATCGTCTAAATAATATCAGGGATCTTCTGTGCAGTCCAAAGTCTTTTAATCAACAATTTTTTCACGTAAGATAATATTCCTTCTTTTATTTTATGTTTAATAATTAAACATGACACTACTTTTTTTTTTGTTGAACAAACCGATTGTAATAGGAGTACATAGACAATAAATATAATGATTAATAAATAATTTTCAGTAAGGAGTTGAAGTTAAATGATGTATCGAATGCATGGGTGTACACTTGATTTATGTGACATCTATTTTTAGTATTTGAAGTTAGTACCAGCTAATTGAAAAATATAATAAAACAAAGAATTTCGACCTCGTCATATATTTTTTTTCTAGACAAAAGATATACATATGACTAAACAACCGGATTTAGTAGGTACGACCTAATCAGCAATAATAATTTAAATTATACTTTAAATTAAAAAATTAATTTTCATTCTGCATTTGACAGTTATAAAGATATTATTCTTGCACACGTGGGTACAATTTTATTGTAGATATGTTAAGCTTTTGCGAATTTAATAAATGTGTCACATGCTTTTATACAGGGTGATTCTTTGGGAGTTCCGATTAGACGTTTTAGAGAAACTTGACATAAAAACACCCTGTATATTATAACGTATTTCGATAAAGCTACTCTTGAGGATTCTCCCAATATAGGGTTTTGCTACCTTACACTGAGTGTTATACGAGATATAACCCCTGTATAGTCTGAGTATAGATTTTTACAACATTTTAGCGCTATTTCTCGAGTAGGTATTAGTAGGTATTCGAGTTTTTTTTTAAATCTGCATACATATTTACATTTTTAAAAATTACCTAGCTTAGTTTTTCTATTGTTCTTTAATGCTAAGCAATACGCCATCGATATCACGTGATGAACAAGTGTGATTGTTTTGTGTTTATATACCCTGAAGCTTGCATTTGTGCGAATATTAAAGCTGTTTAAGAGTAACTAATAATTTGTTAATAGTGAAAATGACCAGCAGAGCAAATTTTTGTGTAACTAAGTGCATGAAAAAAAACCCAATTTGACTTTTCATTATTTCCCAAATGAGGGTCAAAGAGTTGAGCATATTAGATACTTGGGAATGGTGACTATGGTTGATAGAAAAAAACTGTGGGAGATCAAACTGGAAATAGACAAGAGAGTTACCAAAAATATAAGATGTTGTTCTAAACATTTTTTTGAGAAAGATTTCATAGTGATTGTTATTATTTTGTTTTCTATATTTTGTGGTTAATAAAATTACCTATCAATCTGTCAGAGGGATATCAAAAACTTTGCCTGAAAAACACTGCTATACCAAATAAAAACTTACCTGTGTCCAGGATTATAACAAAGTCCAAAAGTCTGAAGATAGAAAAGGAAAAGAAAAGATATGAAAAACTCTTTGAAAGAAGACAGGCAAGTTCTCTTGTTGGTTTTTTTATTGAAGTCAAAAATAAATAAATACTTATTATATTATCATTGAAATCATGTCATCCATTGATTTCATGAGGATCACTTTTAATAGCACTGGTCTGCAAAAAATAAGATCTGATTATCCACTAATCATCATTTTTTTCTTTGACACCACAAACAATAATGGTAATAATGGTTTGCTTCAAAAACAGCTTCACCCTCCACGATGCATTGACTACTTGGAGTAGCAGCCAGATAAACAAAAATTGAGGCAATGGTAGAAACATATCTGAATCCTTCCAATATAAAATATTGAATTTAATGACATTTTAATTTCGAAACTTTCAATAAATTGTATACTTCCCTCAGTAAACACATAGTTTAAAACAAATGCCATCACACTTGGCGTCATGAACGTATGTTTTTTGACAGAATGGCAACGCGGAAAACTGAAGGTTAAAATGTCAATAAAACCCAGATAAAAATTCAATCACTTTCGAAACGCAAGTCATTCGAATATTTTGACATTTTCAATACTGGACAGTGGCGTTTCTAAGTTGTTGAAAGCAGATGGGCTATAGTCCCGTTCATCTCTTCTTCTTTAGGTGCCGTCTCCGCTTCGAAGGTTGGCAATCATCATAGCAATTCTTATTTTTGAGACCGCAGCTCTAAATAGTTTATTATTACTACATCCAAACCAATCCCTAAGGTTCTTCAGCCATGAATTTCGTTTTCTTCCTATAGATCTCTTGCCTTGGATTTTTCCCTGCATAATTATTTGTAGCATTTAATATTTTTCTCCCCTCATGGCTTGTCCCATGTACAGCAGTTTTCTTCTCTTAATTGTCGGAATCACTTCTCTCTTCTTATGCATACGTCTCATCACTCCCACGTTGGTTATTCTCTCTACCCATGATATTCTCAATATTTTCCGGTATATCCACATCTCAAATGCCTCCAGTCTCCTTATTTCGGTTACCTTCAGTGTCCAGGCCTCCATCCCATATTATAGTATAGACAGGAGGACATAGCATCTCATCAGTCGTATTTTTAAATCATGGTTTAAATCTCTGCAGCAGAAAAGCCTCTTCATTCTTGTGAAGGTGCTTCTCGCCTGTTCTATTCTGACTCGTATTTTTTGGGAGCTGTCATTGTTCTCAATAATAATCGTGCCTAGGTATTTGTATTGTCTTACTCTTTCAATATGCTAGTTCCTTACATATATCATACGATTGTCTTGAGTTGTTTTTGTTTCATGGACTACTCTAAAAACATTGGGGTATTTTTGAGAAATTTATAATACAAAAATAATTTAATAGTTATTTTTATTATGCAGGATTTAACAGTATAATAAATATTCAACCTAATATTTTTGCTTGTAATGAAAGATTTTTGTAACAATCATTGGTAACATGTAGTTTGTTTTGGTAGCATTTTAGAGAAATTGGATATTTACGTTTGTATTGTATCCAACGGGATGATCTTCGTTAAGTGTTGTAAATGCATTTAAATAATGCGCCGTCATATTAACTTTTTAGGTTTTCAAAATATAAATTACTGCGTGTCTCAAGCAGAGATCTACCCACATAAGTCACTATCTTCCGCTCTAATCTCTTACCGAGCCATTGTGTGCACAAAACGTATGCTCTCGCCTCAAATAAAGATTGACATTTATGGGTATTTTTCATTTAATTTTGTATATTGCATTTTTAGCGATTTGGAGTCGTAGCTTGAAATTTCGAGTCGTGACATTTACAAGCGCGTTAAAACGGCACTTAAAGTATTATTTACAACCTGTAATTAACCGGGAGATTTAATTACGTATTCTCATTGAAACGGAGATTATTCTGAGAAATAATGTGCGAGCAATATTCAGAAATCGATGATCCATCCTCCTACCGGTTAATTATGAAATAACTTGGTGAGTTTTAATAAGGCGACGTCGGTGTTTAGCCGCCGCTTCCATGAATATTTATAAGCTATGATGCTTACAACAAAAAGTCCATGATTTATTCTATTAATGAGTTAATTACTGGTTACGACGAATTTACAAATCGTTTCGAATAACCCCATTTGGGTTTGCGTCAGTAATGGAAAAACACAAAAACAATGGAATGAAAGATGATATCGTACCAACAACTAGCTCTTTTATTACCACTACGTACAGTAACACTTGTTTTGTGGTCATTAAACTTCTGTTTTAACCAAATGTTACGAAAAGTTTACTTTATGAAAGCTAGTTAGCTGTCCCAAAGTTGGGTGTCGAATGTTACGTAATTAATTTGTTAAGTTATTTAAAATTTAATATATTCAGAGCGTAAAAAAATTGTTGACTCTATCTCTGGGGGGAGATCTTAATTTCTAAGTTCGATTCAACTCGAGGGAATAAATAAAATCAGTTCACGGATTAACCTATTCTTAATTTTCACTAATTTAAATTAACTAAACTTAACTAAGTGATAGTATTTTTAAAAGAATAAAAAATGGTGGACACACTAAAAACCTAGAACAAATCGAATCTTTATCTTTATATGTTATCTTTGAGTTACGAAATAAAAAAAATTGTATAAAATTGAAGTTTAATTTGATGCTTAAAAAAAACAAATATGTACATAGATCATAAAAAAACAATAATAAAAAACAGAGAATGGTCTAGAAAAATTGTAATTAGAAAACGATACCCATAGGTTAGGTTAGGTATCATGTGAGTGGGGCGTAGGTCGCCCCTCCACTGCAATCTTTAGTAGGTCGCACAATTCATCCCTTCACACGAAGTTCATGGTTGTATGAGGTGATATTGAAATCGGTAGGTTCTAGGTTGGTATAACCAAATATGTTGAACTCAGGCCGGGGCATGAACATAATAGTATATGGTCAGCAGTTTCGTCTTCTACGCAACAAAACCGACAGTCCGTTTGTTGATTCAGACCTATCCTTCCGAGGTGGTATCTGAGACGACAGTGTCCCGTTTGAATTCGCAGGTCACTCCTATTCCATTCTAGGATCTGTTTAGTTGTGTTTCTCGAGGATGTAGGTAAGAACGCCTTCGAGTCAGTCAACCCTGGTATATCGAACCAGTGCGTAAGTATTTTCCTCACCGCCCTGTCCGAAATAATTGTTTTGGCGGTACTTGTAGTACCGCAGATTCGGCTTTCTGTTTTGCGAGGGTGTTGGCTTTTTCGTTCGCACCAAGATACTTCAGGGATTCGATGCAATTCCTTACAAGTTTAGAATTTATTAAAAACGATACCGATACTTTGTAGCTTTATACAATGTTACAACTGTAACTAAAACCCCATTGGATCGAGATACCTTTGCCTAAGTCGACCTTTACTGACTTGCCCATTCCCACTTGCCAAATAAATCTGTTTCGTCAATATTCTTTTATTTATCCTCTCTGCGTGTACGAACCACTTAAGCATTGATTTATCTATCCTGGTAAACACATCTTTTTTCACACCATAGCGTTCCCTTATCACACTACCTACAACAGAGTCACTCCAGCCATACTTCTCAGACTACTTATCTCCGCAGCATTGATCGTAGATACTTTCATGCTTCTTCTGCCAAACCCAACATTCACTACCATACTTAGTTGTAAAAACACCAGCACTTCTTTAAGTACAGCCAGTCGTGCTTTTTTGACACGTTCTAGCTGTTCATAAAGTTGTACAGGACCTCATTCATTTGTTTCCCTGACAACACTCATCGCTCGATATCACAGTTATACTTTCCTTTTCTCGTAAACTTTAAACTCAAGAATACAAACTCATTCATTTGTTTCGCTCTTTTTCCTTAAATCAGCTCCTCGCAGTTTGTCATGATTTTTTTTCAAAATACGATTACTTTCGTCTTGCTTTCGTTCATTTTTATCCCTTTAACTTTTAGGGCATCATGCATATTAATAATCATCGCCTGCAACTCCTCAGATGATGTTAATAATATGCCATACAAAATGTGTAAAAAATTCTTACGGGATTGTTGATTATTAATTAAGTGGACTGTATAACTTCTTTTAAATTATTTTTGTAATTGAATCAAAAAGTTATTGATTTTTTTTTCGTGTTTTATTAAATTTATTACGATTGTTTTTATTTATTTTTGTGACTACAAAATAAAATTAAACCATGCACACCCCATCACTTGATGAATAAAATTATTCCCATGCGGTAATTTTAAATATTTGACCATTTCTTTTTGGTAAATGTAAATAATGAAAAGTGTTAACAAAAAAATATGGGTAGGTTGTATTTGTCAAAAATACGCTCGATTTCCAAAGAACATAAAAGTATAATTTTCCTAATTATTTTTGAAATCGAAAAACGTTTATGTTACTATCATTTTAAGGCATCTTGTTTGGATTTTACATTCACTCTCTTTTATTATAGTCAATTTAAATTGCGACAGAACGTTAAAAAAAATCAAAGTGAGTAGGAATGCAGTACAACTAGCGAAATGCAGTCTGCTTGGTAGATAAAGTGAATCTCAGGTAAATAATGTAAATTGAGTGACGAAGGGCGGAGGGAACGACGACACAGTAGCGTAGTTTTTTCCTTATTACTGTTACAATCAATATTTTTAAAACGTATTTATTCCAAAAAATTACTTCAGTGACGGGAAACCTGGGAAAATAATAATATCTCATAAATATGTTATAAAAACTGTATTTTAGCATTAACTACCACATAAATGACCTTATTTACAACGTTTATTTAATTACACTGGTCCATAATATATTTTTTTATATTATTATGCATAATTAATATAGATTTGATACTTTTGAATTTAAATAATATTTATTCACTTTAAAGTAAGTTTACATGAATTTAACAATCTTATATAGAATAAATATGAGATTCCCACAGAGGGTAGGAAATAAAGTTTTAAAAATGTATTACGTATATATTTTTTGTGATAGAATTTTTATATATATATATGGTTAATATTACGCATGATGCCCAGAAAAACAAAGGGATGAAAATAAATGTAAGCAAAACGAAAGTAATGGTTTTTGAAAGAGAAGAAAGCATGACAAACTGTGGAGTTTCGATTGAGGGAGAAAGAGTGGAACAAGTAAATGAATTTGTGTACTTGGGTTCAAAGTTTACGAGAGATGAAAAGTATGACAGTGACATTGAGCGAAGGATGTTAGCAGAAAAACAAATGAATGGGGCACTGCATAGCTTTATGAATAGCCAGAAAGTGTCAAAAAAGGCTTGTCTGGCTGTGCATAGAGAAGTGTTGGTTCCTTCACTTATGTATGGTAGTGAATGTTGGGTTTGGCAAAAAAAGCAAGAAAATAGGATTAATGCTGCGGAGATGAGTAGTCTGAGAAGTATAGCCGGAGTGACTCGGTTGGATAAAGTAAACAATAGTGAGATAACAGAACTCTGTGGTGTAAAAGAAGATGTGGTTACAAAGATAGATAAATGGAATGTTTAGATGGTTTGGACACGTAGAAAGGATGGATGAAGAAAGATTGACGAAACAAATTTATAAGGCGAGTGTAAATGGACCAGTCGGTAGAGGTCGACCTCAGAGAACATATCTTAATCAGATCAACATTGTTTTGAAGAAAGGCCAGGTCAAGAGTACTAACAACCGACGAGCATGTATGAGAGCACTGATAAAAGTAGAGGAAGCAAAAGATGTGTGTAAGAACCGTAGCAAGTGGAAGGAAGTGGTCTCTGCCTACCTCTACGGAAAAAAGGCGTGACTTTATGTATGTATGTATGTATGTAGAGTTTTTAAATAAAACTTATTTTTTGTTTTAAATTTTAAAAACTGGGACCATATTGGATGCAGTCTGTTACAAAACATTAAACACGCGAAAAATCGACCAACAAAAATCTGCAAGCATTGCATCCCACCCTTTCCCGTTGTAGCATCTCTCTATGTGCAATATATCGGTTATAAAGCGTCTTTATCTGATACTGCTCCAAGATTTGCGGAGAAAAAAAAAATTGTGATTGTCTAAAAAATGCATTTAAAGAGCCCTTATATTAGAGCTTTATACGAAGAAAGAAGTTTTTGGATGATTTCCTGGTACCTAGTTTTCATTTTTTTGTTTCCAAGAAAATTATGACACAAAAGCGGTTTATGCTGTTTTTCCAGCTTCATTTAGACTAGCTTTATATACAGGGTGTTTAAAAAACTTACCCCGTCTCTAGAATGTGTAGAAAACTGAAAAATAATTGGGGTTTTCTTAGTAGAAAATTTTCGTAACACCATCCTTATTCATGATAAAGGGCGTTGAAGAAAAAAAATGTGTACACATTTATTAAGATTTTGACGAAACTACTGGAAACATTGTAACATTGAAATTTTATACGAATATGTTTCAGAAGCTGATACATCCCATGAATTTGTTTTTATATCTGACTCTCTAAATGTACTCTTGGTAAAACTCCATACTTCATAATTTTCAAATCAAAATATTCCGAAAACGGTACACAGTATCGAGTTTTACCAAGTGTACATTTTTGGTGTAAAATTAAATGATGTTTAAGTTCACTTAAAATTTTGACTATTATATGTAATCTTAAAAAAGTTAAAATACTACTTGGTTCGAACTGTGTAACTAGCACCCCTCCATGAGAGTCATTTATAAAAACAATTTCATGGTATGTATCAGCTTCTAAAACATATTTGTATAAAAATTCATTACCATGTTTTCAGTAGTTTCGGTAAAATCGTAATAAATGTGTATACATTTTTTCTTTAACGCCCTTTATCTTGAATACGGATGGCGTTACTAAGCAAACCCCAATTATTTTTCAGTTTTCTACCTATCCTACAGACAGGGTCATCTTTTTTTTAAAAACCCTGTAGAGTGGTGATAAAAACAATTTTGTCTGCAACCCTTTACAAAAAGACGTCATTTTGTAATAGAATACTTACAGCAAAAACGTGATTTCCGTCGCAAGTGAGAGAACGTTAACTTTCGTCTCTAGTGACGAAAGTTAAATTTATCTATCATTTCTTTTCCTCGTTTATAATGTTTTGACTGCTTTAAATTATTAATAAACAAAAACAGAAATCATTTCTATAATTAGAATGCATATTTTTTTACTATTGTTTAATTAAAAGCAAAATGTAATCGTAAAAATACCGTAAAATTTAAAAACAATTAATATCTAGTTGCCTGGTTTCATTAGTTTGACGTTTCTCGTTAATTGTTTAGACTTGTCAGTTTGCACTAGAAGCATTGTTTGTTTTTTAAGTTACATGATTTTTGCTTCGGAATGTAATTTTTGAAGCTCGTGAACATTATCAGCGTCGGCTGGTTAATTGTTTGAAACAGATAAAATATAAAACAATAACAAAAAAAGAGCGTGTGTACAGAATACACGTGTCAGAAGTGAAACTTCTTTGGCAAGATTAATAAAAACCTGCAAGATTTTGAAATCAATAGTCAGAGATAAAAATTAAAGAATGCATGAAAGATAAGATATTGTAGGTATTCATTGGACTGTATTATTATAGTATTGAAAATATTTTTATAAAAAAAATCAACATAAATTAAAATTTATATTCTTTTTATTTTTTAGTTTCATATTTACACTCTTTGATAATGATCTTAGATCGGTACAGTTGTCACTAAAGAATTATGGTAACTAAAATAAGAAACGTACGTTCTTGACTCAATATTTTTCAAATTCCGTGTAAAAATTGCATCTATTGTGGTTCCAGACTTGGTTGTCGATATTTTAGGATCCAAAATTGTGATGTGCTTTTGACGCGAATATTATTATTATGCCATGACGGTATTGCCGTGACGTGACCTTGAAATTTCACTCTCAACGCGTGTAAAGCTGTTTCACTTCTTCTTTTTCTTCTTCTTTAGGTGCCCTGTCCTCCTCGGACGTTGGCAATCATCAGCGAACCTTGTCTACAGCTCGGCGAAACAATGTGGTAGTGCTCTCTCCATACCATTGCCTCTTCGTCCTTCGATCTTCCCTTCTATAATAAGCTTTAAAAGCCGATACTTTTCATTTCTTAAGATGTGACCAAAATTCTCCAGTTTGCGCTTTTTTAGTGTAAACAGAACTTCCAGCTGCTTGTCGAGGCGTTGAAGTATCTCGGTGTTACGCACTCTTTCTACCCAGGAGATTCTTAATAGCCTTCTGTACGTCCACATTTCAAAGGCCTCCAATTTTTTGCACATTGCATCTGTCAAAGTCCAAGCTTCCATTCCATAAAACAGTATGCTGAACATGTAACAGCGAACATGGCACGAATCTCCTGCATGCCGTCCCACTTCTCATTTAGTTGACACCCAAGATATTTAAAAGTTTCTGATCTCTCAATTCGTTGACCGTTATTTGCCAGGTGACCGTCCACGTTGTTTGATTTGCTAACTACTAGCCACTTTGTCTTTCTCTTTTGTCTTTTCTGTTTATATTAATCCCATTGACAGGTATCCCCTCGTCACATTCATTCAACGTCTCTTGAAATATCCTGTCGGAATACAAATTAAATAACAGTGGTGATAAAATGCATCCTTGACGAACGCCTCTCAGGATTTTGATCTCGTCGGACGAGGTGTTATCGATTCTTATGCGAGCACTTTGGTTCCAGTAAAGGTTGGCTATTATTCTGAGGTATCGTTGTTCCAGTCCTATTTCTCTAAGAATGTTGATCAGTTTTTTGTGCTTAACTTTATCCAAGGCTTTTTCAAAAATCTGTTTTTAAATGTTTTTGTTAAGCTTTATTTGTGCTAAAGTAAAAACATTAGAAAATAGAGTGACAAACAATGTAGGTTAAAAATGCATCATATTTAATAAACCTATTTAATAATAATTAAATATAAATTTATATTTTTGGATTATTTCCATTAGTGTATTTCAATTAAGTTGGACTTTAATTGTCTAAATATACTTTGATGAAAATGAATAAAGTATTGCTTTTTGATAGTTTTTAACTTTTCCTTTAAAAGTTTATACAATTGAAGTAGGGTTTTTTTGCGGGTTTCCAGTTACATAAATTTGATGCGCCACTGCGAATCCCACTTCTGATCGAAGGTACCCCGACGGACTGTCCGAGGTGACGGATGTGATTGGGACTGAGTGACAGCCGTCAGTTTGTCTGGGGACCGGGTCTCCTCATGTTCTTATAAGGACCATGCAGAAACAGAGGCCACACATTACATGTTTGTCCATGAGCTTTTGTTCACTTATATTCTTCTGCTTCTTTTTTCGTTTTTTTTTTTACCTCCGCAAAAAGTTTATAAATGCTAAATCTGAAGATGCTATTTGACGATAAAACTGGTTTACATTTCAATAAGCTTTGTAAATTTTGAATTTGTGACAGAGATTGATGCTTTAAGAGTTATTGGATAAAAGCCAGTTGTGTTTTGAATCTTTCGACTTCTAATTTGCATCTGTTGACGAAATGAATAAACTTTTATTTGTTTATTTTAATACTCAAAATTGAATGAATGTACAGAATTGATCCGAAACATGATTACTGCATATCTAAATGGTGGTGCATTTTCTTACTCCGTTGTTTTTTAGGTTAGGTACTGACCAATTTTAACCAAAAATGTAGTGTACAGGATGTTTTATTACTAATTGGAAATATTTCAGCTAAAGAATCCTGAACTCAAAATATGAAGATTTAACCCAAATCACCTAAATAAAATGTGTCTCCTGTCCGAGTTACAGGCAGTGTGAGCAACCATACTATAATTATAGTTGATATACTATAATTACACTCTCTGTCACCAATGTCGAAGTAATGAAAAGAATGGGAAAGGATAAAGAAGTCATTAATACAGTACCAGAAAACTCTCCTACTTTGGACACGTAATGAGACACCCTAAAATATATAGTATATTACATCTGGTACTTCAAGGAAAGATAGAAGGTGAACGCGGACCAGACAGAAGACGCATTTCTTGGTCAAAAAACTTAAGGCAGTGGTTTGACCAATCAACATCAGAACTGTTCAGAGCGGCTGTCAACAAGGTGAAAATTGTCAACATGATGGCCAACATTCGTTAAACGAGTACGGCACTATGAGAAGAGAAGACTCTCTTTTAATATATACTCTAACGCTTTTACTATAGTGTTAAAATCTACTATAATTTTTTGAATCACGTATTTAATAGGTACTAATAGCTAATAATTTTATCAAAAATATTTTTTTTTTCAATTTGTATTTTGGCGCAAAAATTAGCCGCTGTTGATACAGTGTATCAATTACGTCGGATTAACGAACAAGAATTTTAACGCCATCTTTATTGCCATTAATGCAGGCACTACCTCGAATAGTAACTACTGATCAATATCAACTAATAGATGATGAGTGGAGAAAATGGTCCAGTTTTGAGCTCCCTACTGATATAAGTACATTAGATGATACTGATGTGTTTTGGCACAAATTATCTACAAGTGATGGAGGTGATCAGAAATATTTTAGCTATCTAAATTTGTATTGGACGTAATTGCTCTCCCAAACTCAAATGCGGATTGCGAACATATTTTTAGTGCAATAAATTTATCAAAAAAAAAAACGATAAATTAGTCATACCAACGGTAAATGGTCTCTTAGCTAGTCAACTTGTTGAAAACTGTACGTCTTTTGAACCACCTAATCAAGATAACTCCAAGATGAACCAGAAAATACTTTATTCAAATTATAAGAAAAAACCAAGTGGTAATAAATGCAAGCTTAGCAGTAATGTTCAGAAAAACTAAATACTGAGCTTTATATAGTTATAAAAAGTATTGTCAGTTTCATTAAAATTATAAAAAAACTATGAATAATAATTATTATTATTTAGATTATAATCTAAAAACTTTTATTAAAGTATTAAAAATAAATTTAAACAAAATTTATTTCGGCTTTATATTTTATACAAATTAAGTCCTTATAATTCCGAGTATAATTTTTTTTCCATTTAATTATTAATTTCTCCTTTTACAATTCAAAAATCAATATATTTTTTAAGATTAAAGATAAATATTAATCCTTATATAAATA
Organism: Agelastica alni; assembly: GCA_950111635.1. Lineage (NCBI taxonomy): Eukaryota > Metazoa > Arthropoda > Insecta > Coleoptera > Chrysomelidae > Agelastica > Agelastica alni. Next base: position 58,330,946 of record OX467709.1, read on the forward strand.
ATAATCAATTAAGTCAGCACTCAAATTTGAAACACCAATCGAATGCGCGCCATACCTACATTGGACAAATTACAAGTTAAATATATTTTTTATTCCATTAGTTCTAAATAAACTCTCAGTAATTTTAATATTACCGAACTTATTAACTTTTAATCATAATTTTAAACGATAAAATCAAATTTCACGATTTTTCTTTTTGTCTAATATAATTTTTTCGAACTTACTATAATTTTACGGCCCTGGTACTATAATGCCACTCTCCGTGGTTGCTAACACTGGTTAGAGGGTGTTTTATTTAAAAATTATTTGTGCCCAGTACTTTGAAACTATTCAAAGTATTATTGTCATATTAAGTGGGGAGTGTAAGTACTAAACACCCTACTAAATTATGTTAAAAGAACGTTTCTGGCTACTACCAGAGGCGTACGACAGTGGTAAGTGACTCTTTGATCCCCACTCCCAAATTCTACGCCACTGGCGGAATTGCAATTTTATCAATATTTTTTTATTCTCCAATACTTTATACGGGAATATTGTACTCTTTCTCCATGGCGAAATAATTATTATTTTTAGAGATATTTCGGGTTAAACATGAAGCTGCACAATTATTTTGATTTTAATGTGTATTAATTATGTCAGTGTTTTGCTGATGCTGAGAGTGGACCCAGCCATTAATCGCTGCTTTAATGCTGGCCTTGGATATACCTATTATTGTTTCTGGCCCAATAATAGGTGTTCCAGAGCCCCGCATAGCTAGTTTTTCCGCTTCTTCATTACCAGAAATACCTTTATACCCTGGCACCCACGACAAAGTGATCTCGTTATGGTTAGCCAAGGCTTGTAGGTTTCCGGCACATTCCCGGACAATTTTTGAGTCTATTCTCCTTGATACCAAAGCTTTGAGTGTCGCTTGACTATCTGATCTAATGAGGATTGTTTTATTTTTGTATCCTCGTCTCAAATTTTCAACAGCACAAGCGTTTATGGCATGTACTTTAGCTTGGAAGACCAAGGCATGTCTCCCCAATAACTTAAGATACTAAAAAAGGTGTTTGGACCAGTATGTGAGAATGGAAACACGACGAATAGGTCGTCCCAAACTAAGATGGAAACATCACATTAGAAAAGATATAAACCAAATTAACTTTAGAGAAAAAAAAGCAGTAAAGCACAAAGTCTTTTATGGCCTAGGAGTAATAGTAGTTGGTTGACCAAAGAAAGTTTTACAAAGCTTTCATCTAGCCCATTTCCACGGCAGCGTGAATTTTGTGTGACACCGTGTAGACTGCATCTAATCAAACATAACACAAGCATTCATTAGACGGTCGCCATCATAACTTTAATTGCTTTTGCTGCTAATGTTATTTTTTACACGCTTCGACAGTAAGCAACGTAGCTAAAGGAAGAAACAAACATACATTTTAGATATTTAATTAAAAAAAATCAAATTTTATGTGTACAGAAAGTTTCTTTCCGAGAAATGATTAAGTAGCAGTATAAACGTGAAGAAACACTAATGGCTACCAAACTACACGCAGGTGATTAATTTCTTTAAGCCTTGCCCACCAAAATTTGAGCTATAGGCTAGTCAAAACGGCTTTTAAAACTAACAACACTTATAGAAAATCATAATTTATCAATTATTATTATTTATTAATTATTTTTTTCAACAATGTATTTATAACTTTCCATGTTATCAAAATGCGCTAACGCAAATGCTGTTGCGAACTTTGATCATTTCCCATATAACCCCGACGTAAACCCTAGTAACTGCTGTCCCTAAATTTGAATTTTACCTTTTCTTGCTGTCTAGACTACGAGGTTGGCTGGTCTATAATTTTGTTGGTCTCTTACCTAGTCGGATTCGAGAAAACAAATTATCTGTGGTGGTTCGACCTTCTTTTATTTTCACCGTGACTTGTTATTTTTTGATTATAATTAGCTAATTTCGTATCACAATTAACGCCGCGGTGCCTGCCTACCTACCGAAAAGTAATTTCATCTTTTACAACTTCGTTCAGAGGCGTGGTTAATGTGCATTGACAAATATCCCATCGTCTGAAATCGATGTTCGATTCAATGCTTCATTACAATTAAATTATTTACATTTATTTGTCTTTAAAGTCATTATTTTTAGTCTTAGGCCTTCCGCAAACTGGTAGTTTATTGGTTCCGTAAGCAGAAATATTCTTTTACTCGTTTTGCGCGCATTGGTGACCAAAAATTTGCCACACAACTTGTATAAAAGAAGACGTGAATTGTTGGCGGAGCTAAGAGCTTGATAGTGTATTTTTGAATATAAAGAAAAAACGAGTTTTTATAAATTGTTTGTTTAGTATGCATGAATCATATATATCGGCTTATAGCATTCTAAGACGCCTTCCGACTCCTAACCGCCATCCATCTCTACTTGCCATAAGTTCTCCGGCAAGCCTCTTTCTTTTATCTCTTTGTCAATGCCCTCTCTCCAGCTTTTTCTTGGTCTTCCTCTTCCTCTCTTTCCTTGGGGTGTCCACGTTAAAATTTGTTTTGATAACTTATCGTCTGACATTCTTTGGAGATGACCATACCATATTAACTGTTTTGTTCTTATATCATCAACAATCGTGTGTCTGGCACCCATTATATCTCTTATTCTGTCGTTGTGTATCCTGTCTCTTATTGATTTACCCGCAGATCTCCTCCAGAAGTCCATCTCAGTTATTATTAGCATTTTTCCTGTAGACTGTTTTATTTGCCATGTTTCACTACCGTAGGTTATAATGCTTTTAAGGATGGTTAGCATCATAAACCAATATAACATCGGGTTACACAACGTTTTACGTCTTCCGATTTATTTGGGACTCTATCTCTCCTGGATTTTCCTGTCGCTCTTCTCCAGCAGTCCATTGCTGTGGCTTTTAGTTTTCTTTTTGTTTTTTCTTTTATCGGCCACACCTTCGAGCTATATTTTAAGTTTTTCACGATGGAGTTGTAAATCCATTTTTTATTTTCTTTTGTAATGGTTTTGTCCCATAGAATACTATTCAGCATGGAAGTAGAAAATAGCTTTCAACAATTACTGTCATCCCTCTATCAATGACAAACTAATTCTAAAATTCAAAACTCACAAGAACAGGATAACTTCTCTCTCTCTTTTCCTTTTAGTCTCGAGAGAGTATGGTGACATCATGTCTCAATTGCTCGGATCGTAGTTCTCCATCATTCTCTATCTTAAGCTGCAAGAGAAGCTTCTTGCAGACCGTGACCGATGATTTCTTTGATTTGGTCCACCCATCGCGTCGGAGACCTTCCTCTTGGTCGTTTACCTTTGATTTTTACCTCTACAATAAGTTTTTCCAGCCCATTCGTTCTTTTTGAAATGTGTCCAAAATACCGTAGGTATGATTGGTTTATCCTGGTTGATAGCCTCGTGCTGATTTTTAGTTTTTTAAGAATTGACAGGTTAGTACGGTGTTCTGTGTATGATATTCGCAGCATTCTTCTGTAGTCCCACATTTCAAAAGCATCTATTATTCTTCGATTGGCCATTTTTAAAGTTCAGGTTTCAGAGGCATATGTGGCAATAGGAAAGATCAAGAAGTTTGATAATTTCAGTGTGTTGCGTTGAGATATTGCAGAGTCTTTCCATATTCGAGTTAGTTTTATTGTTGAGTTACGTGCTATGGCCAGTCTGCGTTTATTTTCTCCATCACAGCCGCCTTTGTTTGTGATAAGTGATCATAAGTTAATTAAAGTAGGGATTTCTTTCCCCTTCATAACAGGATCATCAATTAATTAAAACCTTACTCAATTTTTCTTCTACTTCTTTTTAGTTTTGCGAAACTAAAATTTAATTTCATTTCTTACTTCCATAAGTTGTTACCAACTCCTCTAAATTTGACTTTTAATAATTGACACATAAAATTGTCATTCAACAATTACATTTCCACATGGTCTTTGATATCTTTAACATGCTTTATTCGTTTAACCTAAACATATTTTATATTTATAAACATGTCTTTATTTATTGTAACTCTTTCTGTTACCTGACTATGTAAGTACTCCTTAAATGTTTTTTAAATTTTACAACCTATTTTTTAAATTCATTTCCATTCAATCAGAGTATTTACAGGGAGCACTGAATATACGAAAGTCGAAAGCGCTTTGTTATAAAACATTAAATATTTTCTTAATACAAAAAATGTTTTTTTCAACTTATATAATAAAATTAATTTTTTCTGTATTACATCCCCAGTCTCTTAAAATTTGGGATACACCCATTTTTAATTCAATACACGTTCTCACACTTACAAATACACAAGAGAAAGACAAAACAAAATAAATGAATTTAAAGTGCCAGTGACCATATGGACTTGAATACCCCCACTTAAATCCTGATTTAAAATGTACTGTTACGAAAATTGGGTCCGTTTATTAAAAACAACACAAATAAACCGCTGCATACTTCACTTTGAAACCCGTTCATTAAATAACAACTGCCCCCTTTTGTATCCCGACCAGCCTTAAATGCTCTTGCCTTTGCCTCTGTACCTGCCGAAAATTTCATTTTACAGTCTAGTTGTTTCTACAACTTATCGATAGGGGTCGTGAAAGTTTTGCTTTGAGAAACGCCCATTCTCTTAACAATACGTTTAATTTATGTATTACGCGAAAATAAAAGATTGATTGATTGATTGAAGTGAAGCCCAAATATATATTTGAACTAAGTAAAACAGTTTTATGTGTGCACCCTTAACGTACATATTATTAAATGAATGTAACTATATTCCATCTTTTTGTTAACATTAACCCAATCGGTAGGGCAAGAAGAGCGTCACTCAATAGAAGTAGTTTTTACACAGGATTTTCAACATTTAGACTAAGCATTGTCTTTAAGGAGGTTCGGGGGTCAAAGCAAAAATGCTCTTTAAACTTGGTTATTATAGTTCTTTATATTAAATCATAATTTTTCACTGATAAAAGTTATTAGAATTAACATGGGTACTTATGAGAAATCATGAGTTCTTGATATAAAAATAAACAAAAACATTGTAAAAAATTAAAAATTCGAGAAAAAAAAAATATGTATGTGTAGAAAATTTAATAACGAAGAAGTTGAGTGCTTAAAAAGTATTATCGACTGTCTATTTTTTGAAATATTTTATTTTAACGATAGAAAAATTTGATTTACGGCGTAAGAACGTGAGCTTTAAAGAAGCGACTGCAACGGCGCAATCGTTCAGACGACTCAAGTCTCAAGTCACTTAGTCACCCATGTAAATACACATAACCTGTGTGCTGTGCACTAAACAAGAAATAATGATTAGTGAAAGTGATAAGTTAATAAATATATGTATTATATGTATTATATGTATTATAAGTCATAATAATATAATGTTATATACATATATACATATTCACAATTTAGTCATAACTGATGGTTTTTATTAATATATTCACTTTAAGATAGTCAAAGACAGATTTTGTAGCATTTCTACATCGTAACAGGCATCTTGTGCACCATCAATTGTCATTAATAATAAATCACTGGCTAAACTTGTTAATTTAAAACTTTCTTTGCGATTTAAGTATTTCAATCTAAAGTAGTTGTTTATCCATTTTAAACGTTTGAGGTTATGTTATCAGCTATCAGCTGTCAGCTGCTGCTAGTAAAAGTTAACACACGCTAATTTAATTGCCAATCTCATGACTATTTGCGCTGTTGCCACGTTTTTTTACAGTTACACACATAAACTCGGACTCAATTTTCATTATATTATTTGAATAAAAACCATATATTTTATTAAATTATGATTTGTCAATTAATTAATTTTATAATGATTTTTTGTAAAATTGTCTGCCAATTTCAATTAAAAAAATCAGTATATTTTTTATGGCCTCGCTGATTATTATTATTATTATATTATTATTTAACATGTTCAGTATAGGACCCCCTCGCGTCCCGCTTCATCACCCCGCTCTGATCACCGAACCTTCTGAACGAGCTTTCTCCAAATATTATTAAGTAATTTAGTAACGATGCTGATCCAACTATTAGGGTCAATCAAGGTGGGTATCAGCACAAAAATAATCACAAAATGTTTGCTTAAGCTATGCAGCGACCGCTGGTAGTAAAACACTTTTTAAACAGGAACATTGTTCTGTAAATAATCAGTTTTGCATAATAAATATTCAGTAATTCGTTGGGAGATCATTAGACCGTAACATGAAGCTTTTCATTAGGTAAACTGCTTGATGCACTCAAACGCGTTATTACCGTATCACGTCAGGTCAAACATCCATTAAACGTACAGTTGATTATATGCATTGCGCTCCCAAACAAACGATGTAAAAACGTTTGAAAAAAAAAACTGTCATAATATGATTTTGTAAAGTTTTCTTAGACGTTGCGCCACGATGATTCTCTTATTATAGTCGTTTGTCGCGATCGTCCATTCAAACTGTGATGATAACATTTTAACAAACTATGTTTGTTTATGAATATAAACGAGGTTTTGTTTTATAATTTGATAATCGCATGATCCCAGAAAAGAATTGGCTTATTTTTAAAACTAAAAACGAAAGCTTTATTGTTGTACAGAATTAAAATCCTTTAAAAATGTTAATTCAAAACTTTGTGAAACATATCCTTTGGTTTGTCATTGAATGTACATATAGTTTAGTGTTTTCAAAACTACCGTTTTTTAAAACACTTTCGCAAAAATAAATTATGTCTGTAATTGATGATAAAAATGTTTAACTTTATTATTTTTTAGAAATATAGTCAACTAAAGAGACAGTATTAATTGTAAAGATAAATTATTGAAGCCAGGTAATTTAACCTAGTAGAAAAAACGAAGCCGGCTAGAAACCTGAGATATAGCAACTTAGGCCTTGGATGTAGACAGGAAAAAGTTGGCTGATAATGTTGCTCGGTATGGGACACTGTTGTCTAAAGAAGCATCTGCACAACATGGTCATCTTTTTGGAAAACCCAATATGCAGACTATGTGGGGATAAGGAGGAAACAGCATATTTGACTGATGCGGCACGGGTTAGACAGTTGATACGAGTCTTGTTATATATAAGTGTTAGGTTTATCTTAGCTAGAGGGGAGAGTATGTTGCGGTGTCTTCTCAAAAGACCCCTCACTTAGCCTGTCGTTTCGTTTGACTAATTACTATAGTATGTATCAAGCCGAAATGATACTGGATACTCTGCAACAAATATAAGTTCAGCAAGATATCCATTTTTTGCGACAGCCAGGCTGCTATCAAATCACTGAACTCGGTCTACATGACCTATGGGGCAGTGGTGCAATGCCAAGCCGCCCTGAATGAGCTAGCAACTAATCGCTCTTGAGCTTCATGCAAGATCGCTCCTTACATGTGGCAGTTGACGGTATTTCTTCTGATGCGTTTAGAACCAATGCCGGGGTCCCCCAGAGTTCCATCCTGCTCCCCACCTTATTTCTTTTACACATCAACGACCTCTTGAAAACCACCACGAATCCCATTTACAGTTTCGCAGACGATAGCACACTTGTCTCAACTTTCACATCCTATCGATCACTTTCGGTGAATGATACAAATAGACTCAGGCAGGAACAGGTTGATTCCATCAATAGAAATCTTAAAGCAATCGTCGAGTGGGGAACCAACAATCTTGTTCAGTTCAACGCCCAAAAAACACAAAGTTTCCAAGTTTTCCAAGAAAGTGAATTCCTCAAATCATCCCATCACAATGTCCGGAAATACCCTTGAACCAAGTCCCTCCATCTCGATTTTGGTAGTCACGGTGTCCAATAATATGTCTTGGCATGACCATCTTGCTAACATCGCAAAGTCGGCAAGCCAGAGGCTAGGTTTTCTGTGGAAAGCCAGAAAGTTTTTTACTTCTGATCAACTGTTGACGACGTACAAGGCTCAAATCCGACCTCTACTGGAGTATTGCTCGCACATTTGGGGTTCAGCACCAAGACATTCTCTTCGTCTTCTAGATTCCATTCAGAAAAGAGCCATTCGCTTGATAAACAGCTCAACTCTCAGAGATACCCTTCACCCTCTAGAACATAGAAGAAGAGTTGCAGACCAGTCATTGCTCTACAGATATTTCCATGGCAGATGCTCCAGAGAAATAAAAACTCTTGTACCACCATTGGCCACATTCGGCCGAAGAACTCGGCACGCTGATCAGTCTCACCCATTTACTCTCAAGATTGACACTACAAGGACCAATCTTCATCAAGAATCCTTCTTTTACAGGGCTGCTACGGAATGGAATAAGCTTCCAAAATCAGTTTTTCCAGAGAACTATGACCTGCAACTTTTTAAAAAGCGTGTCCACAATCATTTCCTTTATATAATCCCTTCCTTTTCTAACAGTCGCAGTGCGGGCCGTCGGCTTAAATGTGCTTACTGTTTAATCTATGCATGCAAATAATATTGAAGTTTCTCTGTGATTTTAAAATAAATCTGTTTTTTAAGCTCATGATTATTCGCACCAAAACATAATGACGAATTTTTTTAATTTTTTGCCTGTCTGTCTGTCTGTCTGGCCTGATAAGCCTGATAAGTTATAAGACAAATAACATCTTATTGCTATCGTTGAAGTCTTTTAGACGTCAAAACACGAACAACGTTCAAAAGAAAAAGAATTAAGTGTTAAAGTTTAGTTTCTAAATAAATCAATAGGTGGCGCTGTTTATTTTTAGAAGGCGCTATAGGAATTTTCACAAACAATTCACCTGACTGGCATCATATTAAAATTTACTTCCTCAAAAATTTAATAGATAAATCGGATGTCAAGAAAAAAATTATTCTTATTTAAAGATATTAGATAAAACTAAATTCCACGCGGAAGAAGTCACGTTAATTGTAAATATGATTCTTTATTTTAAATATTTGACGGCATATACTTCCCGACAGTAAAGTTTATAAATTGCTTCCACACAAATTTTTTATATTTCACGGTGTTGTTAGGCTTAAGTTCGTTCACTACTTTGTCCATTTCGTTCAATAAAATATTGCTTAAGCGTTGTATTATCTCGCTTTTATTCTATTAGCTAAAGACTAATGACTAATGCCGGTCTGACTGGAATTTATGTTATAAAAGTTGTTGTTTTATTTAGATTAGTGGTTGCTATGGTCGTACTAATTCGAAAGAAAAGATTTGCGTACTATTAACGAAGATTCTTATATAATTTTAATTTACCACGTTAAAAAGTTTACCAACAATTTTTTTAGCTGGATGCCAGCTTTTGCATCCGGCAGAGTAGTAGCGCTGATATAACTGAACGCCAATGGGTTGAAAGCTTAGCATGTAGTTTAAACTTTGACAGTACTATAGCATATTTTACAACAAGAGATGAAAACACTGTTTTTTTCGTGAGGTGAGAGTTTGTCCACGAGCTTAGCGTAGCAGAGCGAGTGTGAAATAACAATAAATGTGGCATAAAAATAAATCGCATACACATTTTATAAATGCAATTAAACGATGAAATAGTAACTGAACCAATAAACTGTAAACTCAAAAAACTTCGCAATAAGTAACTTGTCCATTGGCTAATCTCACCTTTTGTAGTAAGCATGATCCGGCTCGAAGAACCAAATTATGTTTATAATTAACTTTTATAAAAAAAGCTACGTTTATGATTGATCCGCATAGCTTTATGAACAGCCAGAAAGTGTCGAAAAAGGCTCGGCTGGCTGTGCATAGAGGTGTGTTGGTTCCTACACTTATGTATGGTAGTGAATGTTGGGTTTGGCAGAAGAAGCATGAAAATAGCATTAATGCTGCGGAGATGAGTAGTCTGAGAAGTATAGCCGGAGTCTAAGATACCACCTCTGAATTAACAAACGGACTGTCGGTTGTGCTGCGTGAAAGACGAAACTGCTGAACATATACTTTGTTCATACCCCGGCCTGGGAAGAATAAGGTTCAACGTATTTGGTTTTACCAACCTAGAACCTACCGATTTCAAGATAATATCACCCCATACAACAATGAACTTCGTGAGAAGGGCTGGAGTGAACTGTAACCTCTAGGGGTGAGCCACAATAAACTTACTAAAGACCTTCGCCCCATTTACATGATACCTAACCTAACATAATAATAAAAAGCAAAAATATTCGTTTTCATAGTTGATGCAAAAAATTAATATTAGATTTTTTGTGCCTCAAAAATGTTTTAATTTTTAGTCGCATCTAAAATTTTGACGTTTTAGGCCTGTGATTAAGTCCAACCCTGTGAACATGCGTAATCGCGCCATCTAACGCCATCTATTGTCACTATTTATTTGTCGACTTTTTTTTGTGTGTCTATTCTCGGTACTATCAAGGTAAACCATTCTGATTTGTACTTATATCGCAGGAGATAAGAGTTTCATATAACTGTGAAATTATCTGGACAATTTTATTGGGAAATTGACTTTTTTAAGAAGTGAATTTATCTCGCGATAGTATAATTCAGTCTTCAAAAAATAGCAAAGTTTAAATATAAAAAGTTGCAATGACTCTGTGAAAGCTTCCTTAAGCCGATCCTGACGCGAAGTCATGAAGTAAACACCACAATTAATGAGTGTTATTGTCTCAGCTTTCTGTCTTTTCCCCTTTACGGAGAAAATATCACCCGCCATTAGAAATCAATGCCTAGTTGATACCGCGGACACTAATTAGTAAGAAAACTGCTAACAAGTCGTCGTGTAAGGGAAAAGATACCTGACAAACGGACGGGGCGAAGTGAGTTATGTAATTAAGTTGTATCTTGGTTCGTACTAGTGGACTAGATGATAATTATTGCGTAAAGGAGTGTATTTATTCCTTATCATGGGCGGAGTGAAGGACTAAATACCAACGGAGAACATTATTTGTTGAGTCTTCACGATAAGAAGAAGTGTTTTAATGTCCTGAATAATAGCATTGGAAATGTGTTATTAAATGCTAAATTATTACCGAAACAGTTTATAGATATCATCGACACTTTAACTTCTTTTTGCAAAAAAAAAATCCATCATCAGATTGTAGACGTAATATTTTACACTGCCAGTTTACAACTTCGATCTATTTACGTACAAATTTTATGTCGAAGAAATAAAATAAGCAGTCAACACTACAGAAAATTATTTTCTACAAAAGTTACGCCTCTTAAATTCTCGGGATGGTTCCTGACATGCTAGCCACAAAAATACACCTAAAAAAGTCGTTCAAAGTCCTCTTTTTAAAGATAGATGAATGGGTGAGGGGAGAAATCCTCTTTCCAGAGACTGAATACGTAATGTACACATATGGCTCAAAAACCCCAGATGGAATTGGGGCAGGTGTTTTCAGCAGGAAACCAAAGATTGAAATATCTTATCAGGTATGCTACAATCTATCAGGATGAAGTCTTCGCTATCGAATTGTGTGCAAAAGAGCTGACTAACACACCTCTAGCAAACAAAACATTAGTATAATATCATACAGCAAGGCTGCTTTCAAAGCACTGAGCTCCAATAAGACAAATTCTAAACTTGTATGGAATTGCATCGAACCCTGGAGTACCTTGGTGCGAACCACAGAGTGACCCTGCTGTGGGTACCTGGGTACCAGGGGGTGGAGGGACACGAAAAAACTTATATACTTGCAAAACAGGGTGCCGAATCTGCGTTCACTGGACCAAAATAGTTTTTTGGAGACTCTACAAGTGCCGCCAAAACAATTATTTTGGACTGGGCAGAGGGGAAAATTCTCACGTACTGGTCCGATATACCAGGTTTGACTCACTCGAAGGCGTTCGACCTGCGAATTCTAACGGGACTGCTTACAGGACACTGTCGTCTAAGATACTACCTCGGAAGTATAGGCCTGAATTAACAAACAGACTGTGAGTTTTGCTGCGTGGAAGATTAAACTGCTGAACATAAACTAGGTTCATGCCTTGGCCTGGGAATAATAAGGTTCAACAACCTAGAACCTACCGATTTTAAGAAAATCTTACTCCATACAACCATGACCTGTGAGAAGGGCTGGATTGTGCGGTAAACTGTAATCTCTAGGGGTGAGCCACAATAGACCTGCTAATGGTCGCAGTGAAAGGGCGACCTATGCCCCACTCACATAATACCTAACCTAACCTAACCTATGTCTTTTAAATATTTTATGTCATTTTTTTCATCTGGAAAATACGAGTATTTAGTTATACATGTATTTAGCTCTAATTGTCTTGAAATATCTAGAAAAATATGCAAGAAAAGAGTATTTTTGACGATGATTTCGTAGATTTAGGATGTTCTGGAACTTTTCTATTTTTCGTTGATCATTATAGATAAAAGTGAATCATAAAAAAGTAATATTAAGAATGTTAAGTAATATTTTGTCCATAATTACATTTAATTATTGCACCATGTGTAATTAGTGTTTAACTTTTCTTCTGTTTACTTTCTGAATAAATGATTTTTTTGGCAACCGAAAAGTGACCACTTTCTGTACGCTCTCTTTTTCTTTTGTTGTTGTCATCAAATTATAGTGTTAAAATCTAGGTGGAGGCAGTAAAAATCTTATAAACTGGGCAACACTGCCAAAATTATACATTTAAAGTTGATTTTTTGGTTTTAGTCTTTTTTCTTGAATCATCGTGAAATCTGCTCCGAGGGTTGTTTGTGCTGTAGTACAGTGGTTTTTTTTTCGTTAGTTCTACTAACGTTAAAAGTGTTGTGGCAGATGTGAAACATCGAAACTATTTGATATAGAAAATTTGCATAAAAGAATGGTTTATTAAAGGAAATACATATGGCATACTAAAAAACAAAATATTCAGATAATATAAAAAATATACACTCACTCTTGTACACACAAAAATGCACACCTTAATTATAAAAATATAATTAACTTACTCTTGACTTGAATTACTTAATGATTTTACGTTCTTTGCAAAAGGCCGCTCACTTTCATGTTTCTAAACCATTACTATCATTGATATTTTATTAGAGTTATTACTTTCAAAATAAATTTTCTTATTTGAAATTTAAATAATATTTTAACACACTGTAATAACAATTTTTAAATTTGATAATTTTATTTTTCAAACAAATCTGAATTCTGAACACAATCTTATTTTATGACATCTCTTTGTCATGTAATCATATCCCTCCAAGTGCGCGATTAGATGTTTCACATCAAAAAAACACTGTTATTTCATAGTTTTAATTACTATTTCCAACACTAGCATAAAAAATGTGTCATTTTTTAGTTAATCTCAATATCACTAGTAATAATAATAAAAATAATTATTTTAAAAATGATTTTTACAAACAGTTTTTTAATGTTTAAATTAAAAAACCAAAGTATTGAAAAAAATTATTTATAAAACTCGAGTAAAAAGCAGCTTTGTTGTCTGCGATTTCTCATAAAATAAATTCTCGCATATTCAAATAAGAGTAACCTTGTATTTTTATTTGTACCTATAAATAACTGTTTTAATTGTAAAAAACGACAAATATTTAAATGTTAGGAATTAGTGTCGCAAGCTTGGTAAATGCGGACACCCTTCTGTATACGGTCTACGTACGTACAAAGCAAGTCTCAAAGGAGCGATCAACCAGCAAAGAAAACTAGTGGAGGATGCCACAAAAGGGCAAATTATCCGGGCGCGAACGGCAAACGGTCGGGCGGCAGCAGCAGCAGCCAGCCGGCAGCCTTTTGCCTAACAAAGATAGGCATAAATCACAGTCGAGGACATTAATTAGGCCGGAGACACGACGTAATATGTAGATGCACGCCCAGATTAATCCGCGAACGAGTAACAAACTCGCCTAACTTGCCTGTGACCGTACCCTACACCCGGGATTATAATTTACACTTTTTTCTAGCAGTCCTTTTCATTATATACCGGTCTTCGGTTTGATATTTTGCCAACTCCTACAAATCCTTTATTGCAAATCGTTTATTTTTAATCAAGTAATAGTGACATTTATTTACCGTTTGCTTCTAATAAAAAAAAAAGGGTTTTTTGACCCCAAACATTTAAAGTTACTTTTAGTGTTTCACACAGAAATGTTAAATAGTATAGAACATAATTCGTTTTATAAAATGTTTGTCTTTGTATTCTAAAGTGGCCTAAGAAGTAGAAGCATATTATAAATTACAATTTTTCCTAGTGCTCTTCCTTGCCAATCAACCTAATGGTAGTTAACACAGTGGTTGACACGCTACCATCCTTAAAAATAAATAAGGATGCTATCAGCGAAACTTATCCACGATAAATACATTCCTACAGTTATTTATAAAATCATTTAGTTGTTGAATTAATCACTTTCAGCAAAAGTGTTCATTCCCATTACTCTTTATATAAACAATGCGCAAACAGTGTAAGTTTTGTTTATTTATTGTTGGTTTACCTTTAATAACTAAGAACTAAAAGCTCCAAGCTTTGTTATTTCTTTTAACGAAGGTCGTCGCCGTCATTTGATATTCCTTTTGTTCAACTTAACCTTTTGCTACCCTTTATCTTTCCTGCCAATCTCTAAAGGACAATCGGGTATCGTAAACCCGACGATAGTCGTTGATCATTAGAGATTGGACCGTCAAGAAGTTAATGTACAATCTTTTTCAGAATCAAAGAGACATAATTTGGAATTGCTGGTTCAGGTTAAAATTTATTTTAACGCGTTTGCGATTAGTCTGCAATCGAATATATTTAAGCAGCAGGTTGTTTTTTTTATTCAAACACCGAAGTGTAAATAAACAGTATTGCAGTTGTGTGTATTGGAAAATCTTGTTGGCACGATATCTTGAGACAGAGAGACGGTAGGTCACTAAAACTTAAAGGATAGAAGTTTTGCCCGAAGGTTAAGACCGAGTTCGAAGATGGGCCATAACGGTACATACCTTCAGGTAGCTGCCGTACAAGGTGATCCTTAAATTTACCGCATTTTGTACGTCCTTTTTTAACGGTTGCTCTCTATCGGGATTATAGTGGTAAGTGTGCCCGAGCTAGCTAAAAGTTACAACACAGTTACCACCTAAAAGTTACGGGTCGTTTGGGGGTTCTTACTCGATCATAAGCCTAGGCCTATGAAGAATGCCCAGAATCTTTATTATAAATTAAAGTCTGAAATCTTTTTTACTGTATATTAAAATAATAAATAGATGTGTACAAATGACAAGTCGTTAAAATTTTATGAACAACAAAATCGGAAGTTATCCTGAACAAGTTACACCCCTGAAGCGGTACTTAGAAGAATCTGAAAGTGATACAATATTCTCTTAATAAATTATGAATAAATCTTCTATTAAATTGACACAGTGAAATTTTTCAATAATGGATTATTGAGTTACCAATATGCTAAAAATTACGTGAACAGATTTACTAAACAGTTACAAGTAAACCCAATAATCAATGGCTTAAGAGTATATAACAAATCAGAGTCGAAAGCAAATGGTTTAATACATATAAACCTAAATATATGTCTGACAAAATATAATAATGAGTCTTAAGTAAAATGGTACCACTCTCATACACTTTAACTATGCTTGCTAGCTGACGAGTTATAAAAAATATGAAAATTTAAATTACAAAAGAAGTTGGACAAAAAAAATAGATAAAACTGTCACACACAAAAAGTTTGAGGTCAGAGTAATTATGTTTTTCGACCACCTATATCATCATACCTCAAGAAAAACCAATATCTCAACAAAATCAATAATAGAAAAGAAGTACATAACTTTGTATCTACGATGGTAACAGCGACGAAGTATAGGTTACGCCGGTTAGATTCCTTATCGGCTCGATGTAAAAAAAAATAATACCGGTCAAAGAGTTTCAGTAGCTACAATCCCATTAACTGGATACACCACTTTCTCAAATCCCACGTACAAAAACTACAACGGTGGTTTGTTTGTAGGAGAGGGTGACTACTACTGGACCATTGACTGGGGTGTTTATAAACTGCCCACTACTTCGATACTTACAATTTTATTATAAAATTACTTCTTATACTGAAGATAACAACGAGGGTATTAAAATCAGAAGCAGGAAAAGAGAACGAAATTTTGTGTGTTCGCTTTTTATAAACTTCCTATTTACAAAAAATAACCTCTTCTGTTTTTAATATTTTACATTCATTGACATTGACGTTACCCATTAGAGAAAGGGAAAAGTCACGTAACGCGAGATGGCACTGTAAATGACAAAATTTCGAATTAAAGTGTAAACAACAAATATTCTGTCATTCGATCACTTGTAAAAGTTTATATTGAAGGGAATTTTAGTTATCTCAGAGATTTGAGTTGATTTTTTGTGTAGAACTATTGGATTGAAGCTGGATTTAATGTTTGTTTTCAACGTTTTATTGTCGCTTGGATTCTCGTTAAATGCCAGTAAAGACCAGGTGTGTCCAAGTATCAATTTGTGTTTTTTTTTCGAAGTTTTTTAGTTCTGTTGTTCCTGGAATTTTTGTTGCAATGTCTAGGTAAGTCGAAATATCAATTTCGGACATTTTGTATTATGTGGGTGAACGTGTTCGACCAATTAAGGAAGGTAAAGAGGTTTTTAAGGCGGGCCACATCATTTTATGTGGAACTGACGGTCTCAATGAAAAAATCATCTTTCAACCATTTTTCTGTGTAGTTGAAGTTACTATGAATAGTCACAAATAAAATGATAGATCATTGGACAACAATATCAAACTTACCACTGAAAAAAATCATCTTTCACAAAATGTTTGCTGCAAACAAACATAAACTTTGGGATTAGTTTTCCCATATTTAAGATCATTTTCCATTTCTTGGAATTTAAAGGAAATTTATGCAAAGATATAATCGAATTGCCATATGTAGAGCATTGTGGAACAGAGCATATTTTAACAATTCTTCACAAAATATCGTTCAAATATAACACTTTTAATACCCAAATTACTCAAAATATTATATATATATATATATATATATATATATATATATAGTTACTTTTCACCCATACAAACAAATTTGTTGTTCACACCTCGAGAAGTTCATTCGATCAAAAATAGATTTCACCCGCTCCCTATTGTAATTCGACTTCCTGTTGTTATAATCACTTGATTCGAATTGAAATTACTGCCAACGATAAATATTCATAGAGTTAAGAATGTAAAGAATTGATTTCATAGAATAAAGAAGATTACGAGAAGATTTTCTAGAATAATAAATAATGTATTTCGTATTTACCGAAAATGTTTTGGAAGGTTGCGTCATGTGAATTGAAAATAAACTTCGAGAACATTTGAAATTTTACTATTAGAAAATGATATTTAAAATGGTGGTTCCCGAATGTTGAATAATTATTTGAAGACTAAAATATATATATATAAATATATATATATATATATATATATATATATATATATATATATATATATATATATATATATATATAACATCAACATGAGTTACTTTTTACTTAAATACTAACTGATAATTTATAAATAATAATTTACAATCCATTTCCTGCCGTTTATACTTTGTAATGATATTTGTTCTGCTTAATTTCTCGGATTACCTTAAAAACAGTTTCCACAGTCACAATCATTCTTGTCACCGAGTAATCAAAACTAGTTTCCGTGGTTAAAGAAAAACCGACCAATTAAACAACGTCTCAAGGCCAACCCTTTCCCAATGAGTCTTTCCGGGGGCGGTAGGCCGGAAAACAAAAGCCAACGAATCCAATGAGTGCTGAATCGGCGTTAATGAATCCGTTAATTAAAGGCGGAGGCTGTGGAAGGGTTGGTCCAGCGCGCGCATCCCCCCTAACCGGCTCCAATCTAGCCGTCGCCGATTAATTAAAGGGGTGGCCGGACGTCGTCACCGATGCCGTCTTCGTTGCTGCCGACACCGCTCCCGCCACCGGTCGAGGGCGAGAATTAATCACGGTGACCTCGTAGCTGTGTTGCCAAACTGTCAATTAAAACACGTTTCGGTGTGTAAGAACAAAATGATCACTTACATAGCGCATTTAAATAAGATTTATGTGGTCATAGAAGCCAAAAGATATTCCTGGGTGTACCAAGTTTAAGATGGTAAAATGTAATAGAAGTGCTTGCTCATGCAATCTTACATACATACATATAGTCACGCCTATTTCCCGTAGGGGTAGGCAGAGACCACTTCCCTTCACTTGCTACGGTTCTTGCACACATTTTTTGCTTCCTCTACTTTTATCAGTGCTCTCATACATGCACATCGGTTCTTGGTACTCTTGACCTGACCTTTATTCAAAACAATGTTGATCTGATCGAGATATGTTCGCCAAGGTCGACCTCTACCGACTTCCGTCCATTCACACTTGCCTTATAAATTTGTTTCGTCAATCTTCCTTCATCCATCCTTTCTACGTGTCCAAACTATCCAAGCATTCCTTTATCTATCTTTATAATCACATCTTCTTTTACACCACAGCGTTCTCTTATCTCACTATTTTTTACCTTATCCAACCGAGTCATTCCGGCTATACTTCTCAGACTACTCATCTCCACAGCATTAATCCTATTTTCATGCTTCTTCTGCCAAACTCAATGTCACTGTCATACTTTCCATCTCTCGTAAATTTTGAACCCAGGTTAACAAACTCATTTACTTGTTCCACTTTTCCATGCAATCTTAAGGTGAGGAAATAGGGTTATATGCCTGATAAAAAACGAAAACCCATCAAAGAATATTTTTTGTTTCCGTTTGTGTCACAAGAGGATCTAATTTTATCACCAATACATTTCAAATTTGCTCAAATAAATCATGGTAAGTTGAGCAAAATTGATGGTAGCGAGGCCTTGCGATAATTTAAGGAATGATGTAAGATGTTTTAGTGCATTAAATACACGCATCAGAGCTGCTGCGTTGTGAATTGTAAATAAACAAACATCAAAAACAAATGTAAATTTTATAAATTCGCGGTTGCAAAGTGGAATTTATCAGGAAAATAAATGGATATCTGCAGTAAGAGAGAAAAAGTAGTGGCACCATAATCTTTACCAATTCTTGTGATGTACCTAAATAATAATATTTCAAATAACATTTATTAACAATGTACTGTAAGTTGTTGTTGTAAGTACTGATGCCTGTCTGATAATAAGCGAATTAGTTAAATAATTTTGGTTTATTTTTCCTATGTATTTCACATCCCTTATACGCTCAGGAAGGGCTAAAATATCTGCCTTTGGTGATTGTCTGTGGATGGAATACAATTTTATAAGTTACTGATTTGAATCCTGTTGTTATAATTAATTTATGTAACCATGTTTTATTTAAAACTAAAAATGAAAAAAAAAAATCATTTTTACAAGAAATAAATATTTTTTGGTTAATATATTTTCATTTTATGTTAACATTTATTAGTAGTGTAGAGATGTTACTTGGAAGAGAGTGGATTAGATTAAAAAACAGGAGTAGTTTTTACCCTTTTATTATGAAACTGCATCTAATTTACCACTTAATTGTAGGTTTATACTCGTATTGGAAGAGATGTACAGCCTTATGCATCTCTTTTAGATGAGACTACGTTGAAATATTACTAAGTTAATTACATCTATAACTATACATGGTTTTTCAAAAAAAGGTGGCCCTGTTGCTATCATATGTAGAACACTGCAAAATAAGTTGGGTTTGTTCAGTAAAAAATTTTCGTAATAGCATCCGTATTCAAGATACAGGGTTCTGAAAGAACGATTATGTCGATGCTACTGCCACATTGTAATGAAATTTTGTTTAAGTATGTTTTGGAAGCTGACACATCGCATGAGATTGTTTTTATATCTGACTCTTATAGAGGGCGCTAGTTTCACGGTCGGTACCGAGCATAGACTGTGAGACCTCGTGTTGAGAATTGGCTTCTGATGGGAAATAGTCAGTCGATCGAGAGGTTGTTTCGTGCTCTCTCTATTAGGCAGGGCTAACGCCCGAGTGGCACTCGGCGAGCTGAGTGAAGGGATCGGGTTCGAGAATCGGAAGTAAGCCCTACCCATTAGAAAAAGCACGAGACAACCTTGTCTCTTTCCCATCGGGAGCCAACTCTCGCATATAGACCCGCAGTCTAGTCCCCATGTCTATGGTACCGATTGGTTTTTAAACATAGGTAACTTTTTTGAGATTAAATTCTCCAGTTCAAATTTTATGTGTACTTGAACATCATTTAATTTTACTGTGTACTTCTTCTTCTTTAGGTGCCCTGTCCTCCTCGAACTTTGGCAATCATCAGCGCTATCTTAACCTTGTCTACAGCTCGGTGGAACAATGTGGTAGTGCTCACTCCATACCATTGCCTTTAAGTTTTTTAGCCAGGATATCTTTCTTCTACCCGGGCCTCTTTGTCCTTCGATTTTCCCTTCTATAATAAGCTTTAAAAGTCGGTACTTGTCATTCTATAAGATGTGACCAAAATACTCCAGTTTGCGCTTTTTTAGTGTTAACAGAACTTCCGGCTGCTTGTCGAGGCGTTGAAGTACCTCGGTGTTACGCACTTTTTCTACCCAGGAGATTCTTAATAGCCTTCTGTTCGTCCACATTTCAAAGGCCTCCAATTTTTTGTACATCGCATCTGTCAAAGTCCAAGCTTCCATTTCATAAAACAGTATGCTGAACACGTAACTGTGTATGGTTTTCGGAATATTTTGACTCGAAAATGATGAAGTTATAACTGATGCTGGTACAAAGTAAGTATTACCTATTTTTTAAAAACCAAAACCAATATTATTACTCTAATTTTAAAGTTATTAAGTAAACAAAGAATCTTAAGAAAAAAATTAAAATAAATTCGACTAAATACATGAAATATTCAATCAGTATCTATGTGTTCAAAATTTTCTCAGTTAAAAAAGTTTAGGGTTCGTCGCAAACTTAAAAATGGTTTTGTCTGAGTAAGCCAAGGAAAACGGACATTTCATTGATAGTTAAGATAGTAAAGTCAAAAACATTGAAAATTGTTGATAAATACGTAAATTAATAATCAAAATGTATTAGTTTCAATTCGACATCAAAATTTCGATACTAGACTTATCAGTCTACAAAAATAATGTTTGGTAAGTTGTATGTAATCAAAAATCTTTCAAGTAAAAGTTTAAATTGTAAAAAATCAAGTTGTCTCCGACAGTTCAAGATTGTTTTTTGGTCCATATTATTGGGATTATGATTATGAGGACGGAATTAATTTGTCGCCAATCTTTTAGTTATTGATGTGTGCAAAGCGATTAATACAAATTTAGTTTAGAATTCAAAATTGATTCAAATTCATATTTTACAATGTGATAGGTAGGGTTTACTTTCATATTTTCGAAAAGCTCATCTGTTTTTTATAGCGTCCTATTTCATTTATAGATAACTACATATTATTTTCTTTATTTTCAACATTTTTACTCTTTTAAACAAATAGTAGCTAATTTGGATCATCATCATTATATTTTTGTAGTATTATTTCGACATCATTGTATTGGCATTTTTTACCCATATTCAATATTATGCAACCCCCATTTAATGGTAAGATATTTGGATAAAATAGTTTAATATTATTTTGGGCATGATTAGAACATATAACTTTAATTTTTTTTCGGAAAATTAAACAAATTTATGCTTATTGTACAAAGCAAGATCAAATTACCTTTTGTTTATTTCTTTTGTTATTTTAATAAATTTTTCTTTAAAACACAGAGTAGATTTTGTTACTTTTTCACAATCCCTATTTTTTGGTTGATTTTTTTTGAAGATACAATTCCAGTAGGCTTCCAGATAGGGTAAAAGTTCGATCCTAGCGTCCAATTTTATTACCTTTTTTTTTGTTCCAAGACCACGAATCACCCCGTGTCTCGGCAAAGGTTAGCCGGTATGCTGTTAGGTTATCACCAAACATGATGACCCATAACAACATTACTAAGGTGGGAATTTGCCTGTTACCAATTCTCTTCCCAAAATGTAGACTAAAAAAAATTATATTATTTCTCAACACATTTTTAATTAATTCATTTTCACATACAGTTATTTATCATTGTTATTCAATGTTACTTTTATCCTAAAGATTTAATTACGAACTGGCGGCAACATCGCCTATTAGGGAGCTGCCCTTCGGCCCGCCACCGACTAATGAACGGCGAACAGACGGAGAAGAATTAACCAATTAGAGCGTAGAATTGTTGGAAATAAAGATAAATATTTTGCGTGAAACCCTTGAAAATGAATTGCTCTTTCTTTTGCTTTTACCAATAGAACAATTTTGAGCTAAGTGGTTGGTTGGTTGGTTGGATTAAATATAATAGGTGGAGGAATTCTTCGGAGCATTAAGATACCGGAAGTATCGGAATTTTTTTTTCCAATGTTTGATGATTACTGTGAAATCTTCATTAATTGTTTTTTTGTTGTTGATATCTACTGAGTGTCCCATTTTATTATACATCGAGAATGTACTTTTCAACATATTGGATTAAATTTACTCACATCTACGTTCAAAAATTTGGGAACTGTTGAAATCAGGGCGCCACATTTTGCACTCGTCCATAAATATACGAGTATATCTTCGAGAGGCTCTACGGCTGCTGAACAGTTGAGATTATTTTTTAAAAACCAGCAACATTCCATAGTTTTTTCGTGCTTTACGAATAATAGGCTCTAACCGTATACAACTTGACCCTAAGCAGTTTCAGACATTTAGGACTCCCCCCAGCTTTAGCTCTTCAATGCCCATTAATTTAGACATCCACAGTATAGGCACGTTACAGAGGTACACTCAATACAGTTTTAAAAATAAAAAAATAATAACTCTTAAGACATTATTATAACGTCATTCATAAATGCATAGCATAAGTATAAAAAAATTAATTTAATTTCTTAAAGTTGCATTTACTGTTGTGCACCGTGTAGACCACCTATCGGTGTTTACATTACGAATCCCTTGTATTAATCCTTTAACTTAAGCACTGACATGTTTAACAACATTCTTTGGTGCCTATGTTTATCTTGTTTCCATATTACAAAAACCGTGATTCATCATCGACACTTCGTAATAATAATATTAATACTGAATATATCAAGCTCTAGGAGTCGCCTCTTGAAATATCGTTGTGTAAAAGATTTTTTTAAGTATAACGAAGTATCTTCGGCGTATAATTTATGCGGGTAATTATGAATCAATTTATAAAGTTTAGCCAGAAGAACGCTGCGGGCGTGTTGTACGAAATGGTCAACGGTTGTACTGCTAAATAACACATCAATTACAAGTTTTGCTTCTTAGCACTTAATCTATTAGGATTAGGAAGAACGGAATGCCAAGTCGAGCTGATCTTTCAGCATAAATACAATTTTGCGGTTTTTGGCGGCAGTGTCGTCTCTACATCGTTAGATTTTACTTTTAAACGATAAAAAAAATTTAAAAGCTGCCAAATCTAGCCTAATACATTTTTAAATAAATAATTAACGAATTAAATAGGTGGTATGTATTAGTAAACTTTGGTAAACATGGTATAAAACTATTACCTGTTGCTTTAAAACTTAGATTTTATGTTATCACCTTTTCTTGTTTTTATTTAACACCTAGACGTCAGTGAGGGCCAATTATTTGTTAATTTTGTAGCTCCCTCTTCTATGCTTTAACTTGTGCTGTGTTATGTTTCTGTGTTTTTCAAAGAAGTTGTACAATCAAAATTCCTTTATAATTTAAACAAAAACTACGAGTTACTGAACAGAAATACTGCCTTTCAGCAACATAATTTAAATAATTTGTTTAGCTTACTATAGAAATGTTCTTTGATTTACTTCTATCCGTCTCTTTTGATTTTTAACTTGAAAACTGACCTACAGACGCATTTAATTCATTTAAATAAGTAAATAGAACAATCTTTAGAACATTTTGGATCTTCTTCAGCAACCACGAATACTTGGTGATTTTTCTAAAAGCTGGTACATCTGGTTTTACCTGCAATTCGATAGATTCGTAACATTATATTAACAGACAGGAGTGTGGAAATAAGTAGTCTTAGTAAACTTCAGCCATATTGTAGCAAATCTCTGATGACTTTTAATGTGTAAAATTATTTACTTATGAAGTACGAGGGCGGTTTGATAAGTCAGTGACTTTTTGAATAAAACAAATTTTTTTCCGCAAATAAACATTTTATTTTTCTACATAATCACCTTTTAGCTCGATATATTTAGTCCAGCGTTTTTCTAATTTTTTTATTCCCTCCAAATAATAGGTTTTTTCAAAGCTCTCAAAATACGCGTTTGTTTCGGTAATGACTTCTTCATTAGAATCAAATCTCTTACCGCACAGCCATTTCTTTAGGTTTGGAAACAGAAAATAGTCGCAGGGGGCTAAATCTGGAGAATATGCTGGATGGGGTAGCAGTTCGTATCCCAATTCGTGGATTTTGGCCATCGTGACTAGACAAGTGTTCACACGTGCATTGTCTTGATGGAACAGCACTTTCTTCTTCGCCAAATGCGGCCGTTTTTGCTTCAAATCAACGTCGAATCTGTTCAAAAGCTTTGAATAATATTCGCCGGTGATCGTTTTACCTTTCTTGAGGTAATCGATGTGAATGACACCGCGTACATCCCAAAAAACTGTGGCCATGACCTTGTTGGCTGACAGACTCTGTTTCGCCTTCTTTGGTCCACGTTCACCCCGAGCAACCCACTGTTTCGATTGTTCCTTGGTCTCTGGCGTGTTGTGATGGATCCATGTTTCATCCACATAACAAAACGGCGCAAAAATTCGTCCGGATTACGGCTGAACATCGCTAAACACTCTTTTGAAGTGGTCACACGTTTGCGCTTATGGTCGAGTGTGAGCAATCGCGGCACCCATCTCGCAGAGAGTTTTTTCATATCCAAATATTCGAGTAAAATATGATGTACCCGTTCAGTTAAGATACCTACAGCATGAGCCAACTCACGCACTTTCATTCTCCGAGCATCCAATATCATTTAATGGATTTTATCGACGATTTCCGGCGTGATCTCTTCTTTTGGGCGACCTGGACGTTCGGCATCACTAGTGCTGGTACGACCACAACGGAACTCTGTAAACCACTTCTTAACCATTGAAATTGTAGTGCCGAGTCCCCGTAGTATTTATCAAGTCTTTCCTTAGTTTCAGTGATGGATTTTTTACGTAAAAAGTAATGCTTAATCAGCACACGAAATTCACTTTTTTCCATTTTCGTAAAAATTCACGAGGTTGTCTGCTTTGAACGGCTATCAAACACCAACTGCACGACGTAGCTTGCTGAAAATTAGAAAGTTGTCCACTGATAGATTATAGTTGACGGCAGCACTGTTGCATTTGAAGTAACTGCGCGGGAAATTCAAAAAGTCACTGACTTATCAAACTGCCCTCGTAGTTTTAAGTATTACATGAGGTGTAAGAGCGCTTTTCAAGCCATCCGAATATGATTTGTCTAACTTTGCAAAATAAGCCTTTGTGTCGTTAATGAGCTGCTTTCTCGTGATAAATCTCTTTCCTTTTAACCACTTCTTTAGGTTTGTAAATACAAAATAGTCGCAGTAGGCTATTTCTGGTGCATATGCTGGTTGAAGAAGCAATTCGTAGCAGAATTTGTTAAATTTGGTGATCGGTGCCGGGTATGTGTGAACCCGCGATTTGTCTTTATAAAAGAGCACTTAGTTCTTTGTTAAATGAGACGCTCTTCCTTTAAACTATTGTTGAAACAGTACAATAATACAACGTAGCAATTGCCATTGATTGTTTGCTTTGATAGAAGGTAATCGAAATAAATTATACCGCGTTCATTACAAAAAAATGTGTCCATTACCTTCCCGTTTGACTTCATTATCTTAACCCTTTTCGGTGATGCTTCACTCGGTTAAATCCATTGTTTTGACTGTTCTTTTATCTCGGGTATGTAGTAGTAAATCCTTGCTTCGTTCACAGTAATTAATCAATGCAGAATTTCAGATGTATTACGTTTAAAGGTCTCCAAACGTTACTTTGAAATCACAACACGGTCTCGCTTATGGTCCAATTGTTTGTACAAAATTTAAATCACTATGCCATGTAATATTTCTGTGGTCTCAACAAAATCGCGTACTTTTACTCGTCGATCAGTCGACGTTATCAACGATTTTTGGCTTAGCAGCCCTAGTTGGACGTCCCGAACGAGCTGCAAGATAGTAAATTTATTGACCCAATTGTACTCAGTGGACAAAAATTAGTGCAGATATGCTGTGTTTCAACTCGTCTTTGATTTGATTTGGCATTTAACCTTTCATATGACGACATTTTATCGCTGCACGAAACTCATTTTTTTTTAATTTTGCAAAACATCCGAAGGTTGTTCTCTTTAATCGTCCACAAAAAGCTGATAGATGCTGCTTGTCAAAAAGTAATGTCATCACACAACGAGTGTGTTCTGAGATATTTTCCAAGCACTTTTTAACCTAGCTAGGTACATTTTCCTTCGAGACCGATATGCGAAGTGCTATGTCTGGTCGGTACTTCTGTATGGAGTGGAGTCGTGGACTATGAAGGCAAACATGATCAATAAAGTGGAAGTCTTCGAGATGCGGATTTACCGACGCCTAGTAAGAGTACCTTGGACCGACAGGGTAACGAATGAAGAAATATTGGGAAGAGTTCAATAAGAACAGAGAATTGTTTACAAGTATTAAACGAAGAAAAACGGACACGACAGATACCAGTTGCTACAACTGATTCTGGAGGAAAAGATAGAAGGTAGAAGGAGAATTGGAAGAAAACAGATGTCATGGACAAGAAACATCAGACAGTGGACCGGACTAAAGACGATAGAAGAGCTTGTCAGCGTGGAAAGAGACAGGAATCAATTCCAACATGTAGTCGCCAACATCCATTGAGTGGATAGGCAGCTTGATTGATTGATACATTTTGGAAAAGAATCACAGAAGACAGTTTTTAGAATCTTTGGAAATACCATGGTTTGCCAGATCTATAAGATGGATAAATAAAAGTTTTATTTTAGACTTTTCTCAGTACACTTAATTATTAAGTAGACAACTAATAAGTTCTGGCTATATACAAGATTTCCATGGTTCGATTAACGAAACGTAATCCCCCTGCAGACCGTCACTGGAATTTACCAATTTTTTTTGGTCCAAACATAATTCCCTTTATATTGGTAAACATTTCTGCATTACTTACGATTTCTCTTGCATTATTTACAGTCGGTAAAATTTATTCGTGCTCTGTCTAAGGAATAATTATTCGTAAGGTTTGTGATGAACCTCCCGCAGTCGATTTAACGCTATATTATCAGATTTGTGTCACCGAACGCTTGGTGTAAATTACGTTATCGTGGGTTCGGATTCCAACGAGGTGTCCCACCAGGTATAACAATGGGACTGTACATCAGCCGTGCATTACGGGAGTAAGTAACAAGTCGGTTTGTTTTTATTCGTGTGTGTAGCTCACTCGTCGTTTTGTTTTCTTCAATTTTTGATATGGAACTCGAAGGTGCGGGCACGGGAATTGTAGTAGGCGGGGTTCGTTGACAGGATATGATGAACTACGATGAAAAAATATTCACTGCGCAACATAAATAAAGTAAATTTTGATATTGAAAAATTATCGATTCCTAACAAAGTCAATCAAAGAAAATTATACGGGATTTCACTGTAGCAATAGGCAAAGTATGAGAAAAATAAAATCTGTTGTGTATATAGCTGCGTTGCATGCACATATTTTTAGATGAAACTGACATACGAGGGCAGTTTGATAAGTCAGTGACTTTTTGAATTTCCCGCGCAGTTACTTCAAATGCAACAGTGCTGCCGTCAACTATAATCTATCAGTGGACAACTTTCTAATTTTCAGCAAGCTACGTCGTGCAGTTGGTGTTTGATAGCCGTTCAAAGCAGACAACCTCGTGAATTTTTACGAAAATGGAAAAAAGTGAATTTCGTATGTTGATTAAGCATTACTTTTTACGTAAAAAATCCATCACTGAAACTAAGGAAAAACTTGATAAATACTACGGGGACTCGGCACCATCAATTTCAATGGTTAAGAAGTGGTTTACAGAGTTCTGTTGTGGTCGTACCAGCACTAGTGACGCCGAACGTCCAGGTCGCCCGAAAGAAGTGATCACGCCGGAAATCGTCGATAAAATCCATGAAATGATATTGGATGATCGGAGAATGAAAGTGCGTGAGTTGGCTCATGCTGTAGGTATCTCAACTGAACGGGTACATCATATTTTACACGAATATTTGGACATGAAAAAACTCTCTGCGAGATGGGTGCCGCGATTGCTTACATTCGACTATAAGCGCAATCGTGTGACCACTTCAAAAGAGTGATTAGCGATGTTCAGCCGTAATCCGGACGAATTTTTGCGCCGTTTTGTTACTGTGGATGAAACATGGATCCATCACAACACGCCAGAGACCAAGGATTAATCGAATCAGTGGGTTGCTCGGGGTGAACGTGGACCAAAGAAGGCGAAACAGAGTCTGTCAGCCAACAAGGTCATGGCCATAGTTTTTTGGGATGTACGCGGTGTCATTCACATCGATTACTTCAAGAAAGGTAAAACGATCACCGGCGAATATTATTCAAAGCTTTTGAACAGATTCGACGTTGATTTGAAGCAAAAACGGCCGCATTTCGCGAAGAAGAAAGTGCTGTTCCATCAAGACAATGCACGTGTGCACACTTGTCTAGTCACGATGGCCAAAATCCACGAATTGGGATACGAACTGCTACCTCATCCAGCATATTCTCCAGATTTATCCCCCTGCGACTATTTTCTGTTTTCAAACCTAAAGAAGAAAGGTGATTATGTAGAAAAATAAAATGTTTATTTCCGGAAAAAAATTTGTTTTATTCAAAAAGTCACTGACTTATCAAACCGCCCTCGTATTATATAAAAAATCATCCTATTATTTATTAACGACTTTTGTTACCGCTTTATGCAACGGTTTAATTGTCCCAACTCCATTCGTGTTTAGCTCGTTAGACACATAACTATTTGAGATCAATAGCAACACTTAAGTTCTATAAACAGCACCAAACAATATGCGTTGTGCATGAAATATATTTATAATGAATATGAATACAATTGTAGAATGAATGTTCAGCGTTAAAACAAATGTTCCGCACAAATTATACATCATTTTTGTATGTATTTATGTAATTTCTGTTAATAACTCTATAAATATTCAATTCGAATTCTGTAGTGACAGTTACGGTATTTTTGGCGAATCTATAGGTAAAGATATGATAATCATTTAGGTATTTTATTATTTGTTTTAATAAGATTCCCAAAAATAGTTTTGAAAATGGAAAATAAATGAAGAAGTCATGGACAAGAATCTGCTTTATACTTGTTTAAAATTCGAAGAAAGTATTGGGGTAGAAATTAACATAATAAAGCAAAAGAATCCACCAGCACAGTCAGCTTTAGTCCGGCGTACGCCGGGCAATGGCCGATGATATGAAGGCTAGTTTCCTCCTCTCCACACAATCCACAATTAGGTCTATCGGTAAGCCCCAGGCTGTGCATATGAAATCTAAGGGTACCATGACCGGTCAGTATGTGTACTGCTAGTCTGGCATCCTTCCTACTCAGCGACGTAATGCTTCTGGCCAGGCCGTCTCGGGGAGATTCCCCTATAAGTGCCCTTACCTGTCTGCACTTGTCTCTGGATTCTGTTTTACAGTACATTAAGTTTTGGTCCCTGATCAAGCCCCTCTCTCCAGACAAAAAGGAATCCCTAATGCTGATTCTGGGCCCACGAATTTAGTCTCTGATCCCGCTTTTGTCAAAGGAAGATATTTCAGCCAAATTTGTATCAAGTTGTACAAGTACTTACATAATTTCAAGCTTGACGTCGATTCAATCGATTGAAAAGATTTAGAGTAAGAAATCCTACAGGCTGTACCTTAGAAACTACGAGGCTTCACCTTAGGGTAAGTCGATTTTCGTTACAACTTGGTTATATCTTTTCATTTATTTTTCTATTAACTGCACATATCAAATCAATTCAATTCATTCATATTGCATTATTTCAGCGCTAACAGTTATATTTCAAGAACAACTATATGCCTTAAAAAGCCTGGAATTTGTTTGTAGAGTGACAGTACCTACTCATTAAAAATCATCATCAGATTGTATATATCTAATATCTAAGTTAGGTAAAAGAGGAGGACAACTAGAATTATATTTGCTTTTTCTAACAAAGTTTAACAACTACAACTATCCTAGATATAGAAAAGTCTGCTGATACCAAGTAGTCTACTAGAAAAGTAATAATGCAAAATAAATCTGATAAATTCGAAGCGAATAATGTTTACTACTGATCTTAAAATCTCAACAAAAATCTATAGATTAACATACAATTCTGCAGTGTTTTCACAATGTTGTGTTGCAGGTCATGTGTTCTGAATAATGTTCTAATTTAGATTGGTAGGTTGAACTGCTACATATTATTTCTTCTATTTCAGCTGTATTGATTTATGTCCACTTAATGTTTACATTTAATCTATGTAAATATAAGATTCTATATATGGTATCTTGGGTATCTCCACGTTTTCACTTTGGTCCATTTTGCGTTGTTGGCTCTTCATATTGTGCTGTTATTTTTGACATTGGGAGCTAAAAACAAATAATCTTATTTATCTTCTTTAATTTTTTATGTCATTTTAGTTTAAGTCATAGCAATGATAACACTTCATCACTGGTTCTTACGATCAATTTTATCATGCTTTTGATTTACTTAAATCAAAAATTTAATCGAATTTGTGTTATAAATTTCTAATTAACAAACATACATACATATAGTCACGCCTTTTTCCAGTAGGGGTTGGCAAAGACCACTTCCTTTCACTTGCTACGGTTTTACACACATCTTTTGCTTCCTCTACTTTCATCAGTGCTCTCATACATGCTCGTCGGTTGTTCTAACTCTTAACCTGGCTTTTCTTCAGAACAATGTTGATCTGATCAAGATATATTCGCCGAGGTCGACCTCTACCGTCCATTCTCACTCGCCTTATAAATTTGTTGTCCAAACTATCTAAGCATTCCTTTATCTATCTTTGCTACCACTTCTTCTTTAACACCACAGCGTTCTCTTATCTCACTATTCTTTACTTTATCCAACCGAGTCACTCCGGGTATACTTCTCAGACTACTCATCTCCGCAGAATTAATCCAATATTCATGCTTCTTTCTAATTAAACTTGTCAAAATAAAAATCCATGGCTAGTCTTTGAAAAAGTCCTTGTTTTAGCAGAGGGAAAACGTATTTATAATGCTAGTATGTAGTATGTTACAGGTAAATGGAACCGTTTAAGTGATTCAGGAATTAAACAATTAAATTTGCAAATATAAATTGTTTCTTTCGAGGAGTGGCTAAGCGAATTTAATATGCAAAGCCACTAAAGATATTCTTTTAGTGTTTGCAAGTTATATGTGCAAGGATTTAAAATGGAAATATGGTGGGAATGTTTAAATATCAATATTAATCAAAAAATTTTTTTACATAATGACTACGCGACGGGAATTTGTTGTTGCATAGGTTATTAACACACAGAGTAAACAACAATAAATGAGTAAAGTAACATTTTTGAAGTTTTTTATTTCAACTAAAATTGGTATATTTGAAATTTTCAAAAAAAAAATTAAATTAAAAATGCGTCAAGGCATGCTTCTAATTAAATTAAGGATGAAATTTAAAGGAATTTGTTCCCATGCTGTGATACCTGCATTTTTAAGCTTCCTCAGGTTTTTAGGTGCAGGTATTTGACGTTTAACATTTAACATAAATGTTTCATCGGATTCAGATCCGAGATTTTTGGTGGCCACTGCATAACTGGTATACCAACTTGATTAAGATAATCGAGTACCTCTCTAGGTATGTGAGGTCAAGCGTTGTCTTGCTTTAACAGGAAGTTGGGTTTTAGAAAACGACCGAAAGGTATCACATGTTCTTTTACAATATTCTGAAGTTAGTAATAAGCATTTATGGATCTCGTACAGACGGGAACTAATCATGTGCGAGCGTCAAAGCATTTACTATAACAGAGCCACCGCCAAATGGAATCGTAGAGTCATTGCAAGAAGCAAACCTCTCTCCTGGCCTTCGCGAGACTCGTTCACGACCATCTGAATGTTTTAGGCTAACCCCAGTTTCATTTTTTATAAAAACTTTTCCAATTATTCACGTAACCTGGCAACTCTGTTCTCTTAAGTAAGCAAGGGTGCGGTGGCCAGTCCCCTACTGTTTAATCCAGCTTTAGTTCTTCTTCTTCAAATGCCTATTTGTTCCGAATATTGGCGATCATCCTGGATATGATGACTTTGTTCACGGCTGATTTAAATAGTTCGGTAGTAGTTTTTTAGAACCATGTTCTTAAGCTTTTAAGCCATAATATTCTTCTTCTTCCTGGTGGTCTTTTGCCATAAACTTTCCCTTGGAGAACGGACTTTAAAAGGTAATATTTGCTTTCGTTTCTCATAATATGTCCGAGGTACTCAAGGTTTCTTCTTTTGATGGTGTTCATTACTTCCAAGTCCTTCTTCTTTCTCTCCATCACTGCCTTGTTGGTTACCCTGTCTACCCATGATATTCTCAGCATCCTCCTGTTAAGCCACATTTCGAAGGCTTCGAGTCTTCTTTGTGTTGCCTCGGTTAATGTCCATGACTCTATCCCATAGAAAAGAATCGAGAAAATACAGCATCGGAAGAGTCTGATTTTGATGTCGATGTTGAGGTTGTGACTTTTAAACCTAACCTAACCTTCTTCTTATTGTTTTAGAAGAAATTGTAATTGCGGACGGCTTTTAATTCGTTTCTAATCATAAAACTAGTGACAGTCCTGTTTCTTAAAGCGTATTGTCTAATAAAACGTTTATCTAAGTCGTTAGTGCATCGTTTTTGCCCTGGCCTTCTAGAATAATATCCTATCTCATTCAAGCGTCTTACCATACGACTTATTGTGGAACGATTTTTGCCTAACAAATTGACAACATAACTT
The DNA here is from genome assembly GCA_950111635.1 of Agelastica alni. Lineage (NCBI taxonomy): Eukaryota > Metazoa > Arthropoda > Insecta > Coleoptera > Chrysomelidae > Agelastica > Agelastica alni. The sequence goes on from OX467709.1 coordinate 58,363,892, forward strand.
TGACAATATCCCTCAGCCAATAAAACTGAGGCCCTCTTGTTCAGTTCAATTTTTTGCTCGAGTCATTTTTCTAATTCTTTAAAACTGTAAAACTGTAAATATAAATAAATTGTTTTGATAGCTGTTATTAACAAAATATGCAAAGCCTACTATTCAAATCCTCGATAAACTTTAAAAACGGACATAAGAAAAAAATTAATTAATTTTTTGGATAATTTCAGTTTCCGAATAACCCTGCTTGAAGGTAATCGCAGAAGTACGCACGAATATTTTTAAGCGGGAATATGAGATCATGTAGAAGGGATTATTAGGTGTGGTTTAGATTTATTTTTAGTTGTAGTAGTTGTTGAGTGCGTGGATGCACGGGTGTTTTTTGTAACTGTTATATTTTTCGATTTAAAATGGGTAGACCGCAAAATAGGAAGAACTTCTTTACGGAAACTAAAAAAGTAATGGCAATTGTAAATAAATTTATGAAAAATGAGGCAAAACGTGGTTTGCAAGTTCCAGTTAAAAATGATCGGTAAAGGTTATTGGTTGCGATAGGAATATCGAGAAATTTGTTTTACAGAGTCCTTAATGAGGCTGAAAGAGTATTGACAGAAAAGCAACCTTGTATTTCATCTATCGAAAGGCGTTGCTTCCTCCAGAAGTTTCATTTCAAAAAGACAGGGACAAAAAATTAAAGAATTCGTTAATGATACATGATACATTACAGAAGCTAAGGCCGACTTTAAAAGCAGTACGCGATGCAGAAATAGGTTTTGAAGGTAGGGAGGTCAACATTAAGAAGAATACTATTTAAATTAGGCTTTTGGTAGCAAAAAACACCCGATAATAGAGATGTATTATTGGAAAGTTAAGATGTAAGGTTAAAGCGTCGGCAGTGACGATAAAAAAAGTTAATAATTAAGAAAGTAAGGGAGTAATTTTTATTCTGTCTTTGGGGAAAGGAGCAACCACTAATGGTCTCAAAACTATCAATTTATAGGTTTTTTTATTTACTTCCAATTTATATACATTTTATGCTACATAAATATTTAGTAACCGTTACAAAATATTTGCGAAACGTCATTCGGTATGATTCGGAGCTGCACATCTGAATTTGAAAAATGGTGGGGACTGTTGACATGTCTTTTTCTTTAAAAAAAAACTCTAAAACTAATTCACTTTTGAAGTATCCCAATACGTTTTTTCTAATGTTTAATGTTACCAATGTCCATACATACATACATACATACATAAAGTCACGCCTTTTTCCCATAGGGGTAGGCAGAGGCCACTTCCTTCCACTTGACACGGTTCTTACACACATCTTTTGCTTCCTCTACTTTCATCAGTGCTCTCATACATGCTCGTCGGTTGTTGGTACTCTTGACCCGGCCTTTCTTTAAAACAATGTTGATCTAATCGAGATATGTTCTCCGAGGTCGACCTCTACCGACTTGTCCATTCACACTCGCCTTATAAATTTGTTTTGTCAATCTTCCTTTATCCATTCTTTTTAAGTGTCCAAACCATCTAAGCATTCCTTTATCTATCTTTGTGACCACATCTTCTTCTACACCACAGCGTTTTCTTATCTCACTATTCTTAACTTTATCCAACCGAGTCACTCCGGCTATACTTCTAAGACTACTCATCTCCGCAGCATGAATCCTATTTTCATGTTTCTTCTGCCAAACCCAACATTCACTACCATACATAAGTGTAGGAACCAACACACCTCTATGCACCGCCAGACGTGCCTTTTTTGACACTTTCTGGCTATTCATAAAGCTATGCAGTGCCAATGTCCATAAACAATTAATAAAATTAATTCATTATTGCAATTTGTATGATTTACTATGTTTTGTTTTGTTGTTGCGTTAATTTTGTCCAGTTTATATTTTTCTTGGGAGAGATATAATAATTGTAAAAGTACTTGTTTAGTCTAAAATTCAGTAATTTATTGGACACAATTCACGAGCGCATTATAATATATGACTTGGCAGAATTTCAAATCGGTTTTATTCGATCTCTTTTGTATAATTTTATAGTCCAGTCTTGATTACTCTTCATCTCTATATTTACTTTAATGATACATTTACTTCTACTTAAGTCCTCTGGATGTTGTTAACATTTTTAACGAAATAATTTTAATTTTACCTTTAATGTCGGCTTTTACTTACAGGGCGATTAAAAACATTTCTGGAATACTGAAATATAATAATATAATTTAGGACGAAATAGACAGCGTGGGCTGTGATTTTCAGTAGGTAATTGTTAAAAATAAAACAATTATAAAGTTTTTTAACGTTCAACGAGAGCTTCCTGTAACAAAACAACAGGGCCACTTACATGGGTCTTCCTTTAAATTGTAGTTTGGAGTATTTTGCTTGAAATTTGAGTTCAGTTGAGTGTCTAGAGCCGGATTTTCCTGTGACAAATAGGGTTTTCTCTCCGTTGTTCTTCATCTCTTGGATGTAAGACGCAAGTAATACATGCGCAATCATGGTATTGTGATCAATGGGGAAAAACACTCGTTATTATCACGCGGCGAACGTAGTAAATTATACGGAGTGATAATGAATAACAAACTTTTAGGATGTACTTTTATGAAAACGGAACATATTTTTCTAGTAGCGCAGTACACTACACCAACTAGACCCAATTTGGGGCCACTTGTACAACCTCCCTGGATAAGGTTCCCTCTCTTGAGCTTTTAATCAGTCTATTCTAAAATAGTTTCCTAGTAGTTCTAGTAGTTGCCTAAAGGATCAGCCAGGGTTGGCCACCTTTCTCCCGGTATGATTTATCTGATTTACATGACAGCAGAACAGTTACAAAGCAAAAGTTCCTTTGTTTCCAGCCTCTACATAAAGGTGTTTTTTTTTGTGAAATATCTAAAATCGTGGGTGAGAGTTAAAGGGGCTCTTGGCGTGGCAACCGTCAGTCTTCCGTCCGACCCAAAATACCTTGGCAAACCTTGGCTGCAGTAACTATAAAATGGGATCTTAACGAAAAATAAAGAAAATTTTTAATAACAAATGACAGTTGTCAAAAACAATGCATTTTTTTAAATTTTTATAAGTTACTTGAGTACCCTTACTGCTCCGCAGCATTGTATTAATAATAGGATACGTCTGTCACGTGACATGCAGCACAATTTGCATATGTTATTGTTTTATTTTCTAACCGTACATATAATGCTGAAGTTGCATGTAAAATTCATTCAATTTGAAACGCATATTGAAAGTCAAGTTGAATGTTCACATCTTGCCCCTCTCCAACTCAACAAAAGCTCAAATGAAAGAGCTCGTTCCAACTAGACCAAAACGAACCACGTGCCTCAATTAGAAGCGAAAATATAGAGAAAGAAAGGTACGAAAATAAATAAACGTAGATAAAACAAAGGTCCTAATACTCTCAGCTAGATATCTGCAAAATATAACTATTGGTGACGACAACCTAAAACAAGTAACATATTTCGGTTACCTTGGAGTAAACCTATCCAAGGATGGAAGTAAGAAACCAGAGATTCGAAGAAGAGTTGCCCAGGAAAACAAAGCATACTCCGCCCTCCTATACATTCTCAGATCCCGTAATGTACACCCAAATAACAAGATTCCAATATATAAAAGCATCATCAGACCCATAATTACATATGGATGCGAAATATGGGTCCTAACACAAAAAATGGCAAACTACATCAACGCTTTCGAAAGAAAGATTTTGAGACGCATATATGGACCAAAACAAGAAGATGGAATGTGAAGATCAAGATACAACCACGAACTATATGAGAAATATAAAGGGATCTCCATATCTGGATTTGCCAGAATACAAAGACTACGGTGGGTTGGTCATGTAGTTGGCATGGGAGAGCGGAGAATGCCAAGGAGTGTCCTTGAATCGAGAATGGAGGGGCGCAGACCGATAGGAAGACCCCGGAAAAGGTGGCAGGAGGAGGTCGTAGAGGACGCAAAAAATATCTTGAATGAACTTAACTGGAAGAGAGCTGCCAGAGATCAAGATGGATGGGAAAGAAAACTGAGGGAGGCAAAGGCCCGAAGCGGGCTGTAGCGCCATTAGAAGAAGAAGAAAAAGTTTTACATCTGCCAGGCGACGGCTCATTTTTTAGCTTTAAATTATGAAGATGCTTTTATAGCTTGCAGAGTTCAGTTGCTATTACATTTGAGTAACGTAGACTCTTTTTGGACATCGTCAGATAAGTTTTTACTGTTTTTTTGCCGAAGTATCTTAGTAGTTCGTTGACAAGTTTGTAGATCAATGTATCATCCCTCTTTTCCTTAACCCTTTCGTGGGTGTTCTTCTTAAAGAATTCTCTTGTAGCTATCTACTAATGTAATTAGGGTCTTTTATGTGTAATTCTGGAAATTGTGCTTTTTGAAGTCAAAGGTCATCAAAATATTTCACTTACTCAAACATAAACCTAAATTTTTGTCTATGGCAAAATAACAAGTTAAAATTGAAGTTTGTAGCACAGTTTAATTTTTTTTCTCATATTGATTGGTCTATTGATAATGATCTGACAGGTTAACTATAAGAGTAATTGTTTTATTTAAATTTTCTTGTTTGTTCCCTGTGGACTTAATAATAAGATTCTTTTGACACCTGAGATAACATTACGTTTGTCTAGGGGATGTTGCGTTTGTTTTTGGTAGGATGACTTTTTTATATTAAACCTTCCACGAAAGCGGTGTTTAAGTACATAAAAGTAATGTATTATTTTGTTATAACGGGTTTTAAACAAGACAAAAGGCCTCCAATGAAAATAAATTTCACTAATGAACTTGTTTACAAATTATCACTTTATTTAAAAAAATTCAAGTGGATAAAACTGCATAGTGCATTTAGATGAAACATCTTGCGGTTCTGATTGGCATCGCCAGAAAAGCGAATATAAAAGACTGTAAGACCCTGAAATAATTAATGAAAAAGTTTTGCTCTGCGATGGGTGTTGAGTTTAAGGAAGAAAAGGATCATTAACGAAAGGAGGTCCTACTGAATACCTTGTTTACAAATAACAAATTACAAATTCGTTGGTAAGTTCTGAAGAAAAAGAATACAGGGTGTTTCAAAAAAAGGAGACTCCGTCTCTAGGATAGGTAGAAAACTGAAAAATAATTGGGGTTTGCTTGGTAAAAAAATTTCGTAACGCCACCCGTAATTAAGATAAAGGGCGTTAAAGAAAAAAAATGTTTACACATTTATTACGATTTTGAGCTTAAACATCATTCAATTTTACATCAAAAAGGTACTCTTGGTAGAACTCGATACTTTGTACCGTTTTCGGAATATTTTGATTTAAAAATTATGAAGTAATAACCAAATTTTTTTTCTTTAACACTCTTTATCTTGAATACGGATGGCGAAATTTGTTACCAAGCAAATCCCTATTATTTTTTAGTTTTCTACCTATCCTAGAGACGGGTCACCTTTTTTTGAAACACCCTGTATTTCCACTGAAAGTACAAATTACCACTTTATTTAGGAAATTCCAAGTTGCTAAAAGTGCACACTGCATATAGTTGGAGCATCTTGAGATTCTGATTGGCATCGCCAGAGAAGCGATTATGGCAGACTCTAAACTTCATGGAAGAATTAATGAAAACAGTTTTGCACTGCAATGGATCATCAAAAAAATGTGTTCTTTAAGTTTAAGAAGAAAAAGACCTCCACTGAAGACCTTATTAACAAATTATCCCTTTATTTAAACCAGCCGTCTGGTGTCATTGGACAGCCGATAGAAACGAAGTTCCTTACGCTACTCGACAAATATTTTTTTTATTTATATATTTTGATCAAGGTATTTTGCAAAAAAATAATTCGTGTATAAATTTTTTATGTATAAATATTATCTTGTAAGGTTCAATAAAATAAAAATTATTTATAAACCAATTAATGATATAAAAAACATAACATAACATAAAATTATAATAATTATAACTAATGATACTCTATCATAGAAATTATAGGCTTGTCTTGATTACTTGTCTTTCGATTTAGATTTTGAATCTGAATAAAAAGAAGTTTTTTATTAAGAGTCGCAGTTCACGAATCATACGGCTCTTTTTTTATTAAAAAAATTAATAAGTCGAAAACTATTGATTGCAGAAAATTCAGATTGGTATTATTCTTTTTTTCCTAAAAATCTCTAAAAATTATATGCACCATGTCTCAATCTCCGATGCGTTGTTTTCGAGTTAGTTAATAATAAATGTGCTGTGCAAGTAGTCGGATTACTTTCTTTCTCCCTTTTTCTGCAGACAGTTAGTGTAGGGGAAAAGAGATGGCAACTAACACATTCTTGTTACACACAGGTTTTGCTGGCTAGCCCCGGTCTCCACAACGTGCAATAAAATAAATAAGTATTAAATAAATAAAGTACTATTGTACTATTCTGTAGATTGGCGGCTTGTTTACGGAATATTTATTGCTATTGTATTTGTATATTTTCGGGAGTTTTATCTGTCAAAGAATAAGTGTAAATTTTGTTCGCCAAAAAGTGTATACATTTTTGAAGGACGTCAAACTAACCTGTCTTTCATTGAGGGAGTATTTCGCGAATAAAATAAAATAATAATAAATGTACTGTGCGAGTAGTCGAATAACTTTGTTACTCCCTCTTTCTGCAGGCAGTTAGTGTAGACAAAGAGAGATAGCGACTAACGCATTCTTGTTTTTTTTTTTTTTTTTTATGTTCTGGTTCCCACGAAAAGGGATATCCTGTAATGTTCAGAGAACATCGTGGGAACCAAGGGAAAGAAGGTAGGAGTTGGTGTTCTTCTTAAATTTCTGGAGGTTGTATGCCTCGGGGAACACCTCCCTAGGCAATGAGTTCCAAAGCCTCGCAATTCGTTGGATGAATGAGTCTTTGGAAAGTGATGTTCTGCAGGTCTCCAAAGTGACCACGAAGGGGTGTGAAGACTGAACTTGACGGGTTAATCTCGAAGAGACTGCCAAAGGAGGAACGATTGTTGATATTTCAGAAGAGCATCGCCCATGAAAATATCTATAAAATAGAGACAAATCGCCAACTTTTCTACGGTGTTCCAGACAAGTGAGCGAGTTTGTAAGCGAGGCATCACCGACGAGACGAATTGCCCTTTTTTGGACAGAATCCAGTAGCTTCAGGATATGTTTAGGTGCTGCACTCCAAATATGGGAACAGTACTCCAGTACAGGTCGGATCTGTGCCTTATAGATCATAAGCAGCTGACTGGAGGTGAAATAGCTCTTGGCACGAAACAAAAAACCAAGTTTTTGGGATGCACTTTTGGCAATGGACCTCACGTGATTTTCCCAGGAAAGGTTATTGCTGATAGTAATACCAAGCATCGATATGGATGACTTCAGTGGTATGGTTACTCCTGACAAAGTTATGTTAGGCACAGTGAGATCGGCTTTTCTAGAGAAAAGACATGCTTGTGTTTTGTTTGCATTGAATTCTACCAAGTTATTGGATCCCCATTCGAGAATTGTTGCTAAGTCCATATTTATATTGTTAACATTTCTTCCTCGTTCATTTCTGGTTTCACAGGCTGATATAGGGGCCCTGGAAGAGAAAGCGGTATGGAGGGTACTATCATCGGCAAAGCTGTGTACGGTACATGAAGTTGCTTTCAATAGGTCGTTGATGTGAAGTAAAAATAGTGTTGGTGCTAGAATGGATCCTTGCGGAACACCAGCATTTATGAGTAGAGTGTCAGATGAAACTCCATCGACCACTACATGGAGAGACCTGTTTTTGAAAAAACTAGCAAGCAGAGAACACAGCTGAGGGGGCAAGCCATAAGATGGAAGCTTGGCGAGGAGTCCCTGGTTACACATATACCAAAGTATGAAGTTATAAGAGCAATAATAGTATGGTTAGGTTAGGTTAGGTATCATGTGAGTGGGGCGTGGTCGCCCCTCCACCGCGACCCTTAGTAGGTCCATTGTGGCTAACCCCTAGAGGTCACAGTTCACCGCACAATCCAGCCCTTCTCACGAAGTTCATGGTTGTATAGGGTGAGATTTTTTTAAAATCGGTAGGCTCTAGGTTAGTGTATCCAAATATGTTGAACCTTATTCTTCCCAGTAATAGTATTGATTGAAGGAGTTGCTTATCTGTTATTTGTGACAGTGCTTTTGGTTTCAAAAAATAAGATGTGGCATACTTTTGTCAACAATCGTTTGAAGTAGAGAAATAAGGTAGATGTGAACATAATCTAAATGTTTATAAGACTTCTGCATTGGTATAGCTTAAGGATTGTCCATCACCTTCATAGATCGTGAAATTCAATAAGTTGTGAAATGACAAAGAGAATAATAAAATTAAAATCGGAAGTGACATTGCGTAAATTTTTTTTTTATTGAACAAATAGAAATTTCAAATTTCACGCCGATGTCGTTCGGCTGATTAATTTTTATTTTAATACAATTCCAAGGTGTAAAATGTCAAAATTTATGTTTCCAATCCAATGCATTTAATATTGGTAGAGAAGAAACTAATTTCATCATGAATTTATGGCTTCAATTTGGTCAGTTCAAGTGGCAGGCAGCCCTCGCTAATTCAACTGGTAATTGCAAATACCAATATCTGCATAACTGTTCATTCTGAGGAGGTGGTCCGGCCTCACTACACCTGGTCATTCGGGACTATTTATGTAGACATTTATTTCCTTTTGAGAGTTGCATTGTACAGCACCTCAGAGGCGTAACGTAAGCTCGAAATTTTCAGTAACAATACTGAAAGGACTTTAAATAACTCGTGCTACAATGATATTTATTGGGCATATTTTTATTGTTTTTTAAAGTATTTTTACAAAATAACGTAATAATACTACTGTAACTCGTAAAAAGGTAACAATTCATGAAGCCTTAAAAACTCATAGGGACATAATTTTATTACATGCTTTATATTAGTTTGACTTGTATCTATTTATGCAACGGAATCTTTGAACACGATTTTTACCCACTTGAAAACACATCGGATCGACTTCTAAAGGACCAATGACAATACTATAATTTCATATATTTTTTTCAAAGGTCCTGGCCAGGATTATTGAGATATTAAAAAAAAACCCGAACTAAAAAAAGAAAAATAATTAATAGTTTAAAAAAACTAAGAAATTTATAAAAAACCGAATAAAAAAATAAAAAATAATCTCCAACGCGCTAGAATAAAACTAGAGTTATCGAAAAAATAATTAATTAATATATGTGATAATAAACAGATATTGGTAAAAGTAAAGTCTCCAATAACAAAACGTAAACATCATAAAAAGCACCCCACGCTTTAAAATAATCTTTATTTGTTTGATAAGATTATTGGAACGAAGCTCGTTAACGCGGCTTACGAGTAGTGCGATTTAGTAGAAATCGTCACGTAACGAAATGCATCGGTGGTTCAGTGGTAGAATGCTCGCCTGCCACGCGGGCAGCCTAGGTTCGATTTCCGGACGATGCATTCTTTTTGTGCTTTTACCTTTTAGTACATAATTTTTTTAGTGAGTAAAACAAAAAACGAAAAATAAATTACAGATTAAAAAACTAAAAAACACGCTTTTAGAGTTAATCAAAGTAAAAAATAATTCTTAACATAGGAATGATATTACTGACGAGAAAATTAATGTCACTGTCAAAAAAAAATATAAATTTCAATCAATGTCACTGCTTTGTATGACATTTTTTAACCAACTTTGCGATTCGGAATGAAAGCACCCCACGCTTTTAGAACAGTGACATTATTTTTCGTCAGTAATTTTATTCCTATGGTAAGAATTATTTTTTACTTTTTAGTTTGATTAACTCTAAAAGCGTGTTTTTTAGTATTTAAAACTATAATTTATTGTGTGAACATTGTTTTATTATTGCAATTTAGTTTTGAAAAATGGAAACTGCAGAAAATGTGTGCAATACAGTTTTAAAAAAGTAAGTTGATAAAATTGTATAACTTGATACAAGTATTTACTGTTTACATTTGTTTATTGTACATGTGATTTGAGTGTTAACTATTTACTTTACCATTTAAATGATAGGGAGACAATAGTGAAATCATGTGTTCAGAGTCCAAAAGAGTATGGAAAGTGCAAACGTTTCATGAGTGCAAATAAAATACCGAAAACCAAAGCTCAACGCTAACAATTCCGGCAGAATCAAAATAAACCGAGCGAGCCTTATTGTAGCGGCATATGATGTGTAACATTTGACATCTCACCTTAGTAATAAGCAATTTTAAAATTATATTCTGATAAAAATGGGTCAGGTATTATTTGAAAAGATTTTTCATAACAAACAATAATTCTTTTAAATGAAAATTGTATTTTATTTAATTGACACTAGGATTGACAGAAATCAACCTCAAAATTTAAAAAAGCTAAATACTGAAATATTTTATGCGAATAATTATTTATTATTAGTTAATTGAATTTTTTGGTTCGGTTTTTTTATAAAGCGTGTTGTCTTTGTTTTTTAAACTTAATTTTTTTTCATTTTTGGGTTTTTGTTAATTTGTCACGAGAACTTAATTTTCATGTCAATATTTTCCATCAAGTTTTCGCATATATTTTAATTAATTGTTAAAGCAGTTGAAGTCATTACCAGAGACAGTTATTCCTTGGTAATATTTCTAATATTTTGATGTTTGGCTTTCTTTAATTTTTAATGATTTTAGTAGTTTTGTGTTTTTTCTTGAATTATTTACATCATTATTAATTTAAACTCTACAATGTGCACGTAAGAATTTTAACAAAAAACATTTATGCTTATTTCTCATAAATCAATAGGATGCAATGTATACATAATTTGGAATGTATGAAACGTTTTTTGTTAAAGATAATTACCGATTGTCTTTAAATAAATTTTAGTACTTCACTGGTGATCTCGAGTTCACTTTTACACTCCAGCCAGACTGGCAATGAACGTTTTAAAAGTATAAGAACCAAAGGCCCCCATTTCTGCGTGCGTCCAGCCTCGCGCTGCACGACTCGTAACTTACCTAGCTAGTTTGAGGTACTCTATAGTCTTATTTTATTGCCCCATACTTAAAAAGTTGTTGCAGTTTTGACGTATTTTATTGACTTTTTTTTAAAGGATTGATTAGTAACAATGTGTTTGCTGGCTGATATGGTACTTGGGCGAAGGATATTTTAAAGGAACGTACATTTTTTTCACCCGTTTTTATACCAAAAATATAGTTAGCAACAAAAAACAACAAAAAACTATGCATCACTTTCTTGACACTACTCATGTTTACAGATATTTATAATTTTTTTTTCTTTTTCCTTTTTCACTTCCACTGTTGGAAAAAATTTGATTAATACTTAAAATATTTTCACAAATAATAATGTTCAACTAATTCAATAACAATAACTTACACATAACTACGATAAAATAATAAAAAAAACCATCCAGTGATTCCCAGTTTAAAGAAAAAACACAACAATGTCGATCTAACCTTCTTTTTCTTTTTCTTCTTCTTCTTTCTAATATGGATACATATTAGTAGGCTACTGCCTGTTCATTGCCAACACGTCCTCCCCAGAGGATGAGGTCCAGCATTCTCTCCAGCGCTTTGGCGGTCTTCTCTATGGTCTCTTTCCTACTGGATTATTCATTTTTGCGTTTTTGACGAGTCTGTTGTCTTCCATTCTTTTTATATGTTTGTTCCAGAATCGTCTTCTCTGTCTCACCCATCTTCCTATGTCCTGTATTCCGCATCGTATTCTGATATTCTCATTTCGTACTCTATCGTATAGAGTTTTGCTTGTGTCGTGTACTGATGAGAACAGCTGAAATGAAGACCCTAAGAAGAAGAAGAAGTCGATTAAACCTCGGAACATATTTCACGATGTTTTTAGAAGTGAGACGAACTTAACGAACTCGACTCCAAATCTGTAATTTTAGTTTGCGACGTTGTTGGCGGTATTGCTAAGTCCGTGAGATTTTCCATTACCTCTATTTAAAACTCTCTTACTCTCGATGCATTCGTCGCTCATTTTCTGTGGCTTGTCACGTGCCTATTATTTTCTTCTCCTATCTGCCGTTTCATTATTATAATAGTCTGCATTTGGGTTCGTTGTATGTAGTGTTGCCTATGTAGTAGTGATAGAATTCGATTATTGATAGCTGTGACATTTTTGTTTCTCTTATTGGACTTCGCCTTGATTATTGGCCTCGATTGTAGTGTGTTGTTAGATATATTATTGTTGGTTTGCTTGGGCTGGCAACTGATGCGAACGAGCGCGTTTATGAACTAGTGACTTATACATGGAAAGGTTGGCTGACGCGTGTCCCGGGTCATTTTCTTGATGTCCGGTCTGGGAGCGAGGAAGGTTGATCTTTCGTTTGGTGGCAGTGGTGGAAGTCGGTTGAGAGTTTTTGGAACGGTTGAATATTAACACGGGAGCGGAACTTCTACGGTTTCTTCTTCCATATCTGGCTGAATTTGGGGCCATCTTTATTGGATTAGGAAGATAAACCATTTAATTCTTAACTTGACCATTCTGTCGTGCCTATGTGGTGAATATTTTTGGATATTGGTGTCGAGTTAAGATCACCACTTGTGGGATTTGATGAAGTGAAGCCATCGTGAAGTACCACGTGCCGTTCCATCCACATCGACGATAAATTTCAGCGTTATAAAGACTTGCCTGGTAATTTTAGCAGAAATTATTGATAATACTATTCGGTTTTTCGGTTCTTGGATCATCGATGTTACCGTGACGTCTCAGTGAGGTTTTCAATTGGTTACATGGTATGGAATTTAATTTTATCACTTTATCAGTTATGTGTTTGATCTAAGTGTTTTCAATAATTTAAAAGTAACAAGTTATTCTCATTTAATTTGTACCTGCTCCCAGTGACGTCCCAATAAAGTTTTCAATAGTTTAAAAGTAACCAAATTATTTTTCGTTAAATTTGTACCGGCTCCAAGCTGAATCTGAATTTATATATCACTGAATATAATTTATGCGGATATTGTAAGGGTTTTAAAATATTATCTTTGTAGCAAGTCCATTTATTTGGTTTTTCCTTTTTTTGTTGTGTTAATCTTTTGCTATCAGGAATTTTATATAAAACCAATTATTTTCGAAATTTTAAATATTGTGAACATTTTCTTGTTGTTGTTTTTTATTTGTTATTTTAATTCTCTTTTGTACCTCATTAGGTTTTTATTACTGTCTGGAAGATTGTTATAATTAATTTAAATATTATTTTAAGAAAGTGTATTAAATTCGTTTAAACCACTTTACGAAAATACAGAATTTATTGTAAAAAAATCAGAACATCATTTTTACTTAATTAATATATTGCAGTAATTGTAAATATAGTTTTATTTATCTAGTTCACCATAATTGTTTGTTGTTTTTCGCGTGGCTCTGCTGGTGCCTACAAGACCTAGGGGTTTCCGGCTTGTACCGTTTTAAGTCGGTGGCGCGGCTCACTTTTAGATTTTTTTCTTTTACCCTCTACGGCTGAGCTCGGGCATAATTTGCCAGTAGAGAGACCACTAGCAGAGTACTCTTTAGAGAACCAAAAAAAGGCGTGGCAGGCTGTAGCAACAATTGCAGGTCTAATAAAAGTTGAAACTAGATATAATCGAAAAAAAAACGAATTGAACAAGAGAAAGGAAAAATAATATAAATTATTTTTCGCTACAGTTTTTGCGACGCACTCTCTGTAAAGTAATATGCATATGATCGTTCTGTTTAGTCTTCCACTGAATTTATAATGTTTTTTATTCGATCCGAATTGAATATTCAGATGCAGATAAAGAGGCGCTCATTTTTAATATTGTTAAATAAAGCGACAAAACTCAAAAACCAAATAAGACTAAAACGAACAAAACTAGAAATACGAACCGGACAGCATATAAACGGCGCTCTCATTTGAATTATTGGTTCGAAATTGAATGGTAGTGTTCCGTTCAGGTTGGTCTTGACTAAAACCGACTGTAAATCAAAAAGGGGATAGATATTAAAACGTGATATTGAAATTGATATACCTGCATCGGCCGAGTTCAATTCATACAGTTGTCGCGAAACAAAGATATATGTAGATCCGGAAAACAACAAGGGTGGCTTCGGTTGAATCTATACATCAGGAATTACGTTTCTCTTGAATTATCTATATATTCCCATAACTAAACCAAATAACTACGAAATTGGCACAGGCCGTACTTAATCAGGAATCTTAACATCTTATTTTAATTAAATATTTCTCTTTAACTATGCCACTGAGCTACAAATGGGCACACTCTCTATTAAACCGGGAATAACCAGGAATAACCGTATTTTGAATCATCTAATTATTGTTAAAATACTTTTTCTAACCAGTTTAACGAGTTACAAAGGTGGTACATATTATCCCTAATCAAGTACCTACATTTTTCTAAAACAAATACTTTTTTTTGATTAGCAGCCAGAAACCTACTAAGGTGGCACGGGATATACGAATTTATAAATAACCTTTTCTTAATTTATTTTATATTTTGTTTAAATATAGCAAACTGCACGGGTATTACAGGTTGTATTTAATAAAAAATGTTATCTCCAAATCTTTTCATTTATATTAAATACTTCGATTGTACCAGCAAACTACTAAGGTGGCACATTCTCTTGATTCATCTTATTTTTGTTTAAAAATAACTATACCCGCAAACTGCAAGGGGATCACAGATTGTATTTAATCAGGAAATGTGTTCTTTTAAATCATTCCATTTAGATTAAATACTTTTTTTGATAAGCGAACCAATAAGGTGGCACAGTGGCACCTTCCCCTCATTTATTTTATTTTTGTTCAAAAATAACAATACCAGCAAACTACAAGGCATCACAAAATGTATTTTATCAGGAAATGTGCTCTCTTAAAGTATTTTATTTAGATTAAACCTTTTTTTTTTAAAAAGAGAACCACTAAGGTGGTACTGTCTATACCATTTTATGAATTACCTTATCCTGATTCATATTATTTTTGATTAAAAATAATTATACTAGCAAACTGCAGGGGTATCACAGGTTGTATTTAATTAAGAAATTTGTTCTTTTAAATCATTTTATTTAGATTAAATATTTTTTTTTATGCCAGCAAACTACTAAGGTGGTACAATACATACTAATTTATTAAATTACCTCGGCGAAAATATGAAATATGAAAGTAGAAGAAGCGGAAGATGTGTGTAAAAACCGTAGCATGTGGAAGGAAGTGGTCTCTGCCCACCCCTACGAAAAAAATCCGTGACGATATGTATGTATGTATGTAAATAACCTTCTCTTGGTTTATCTTATTGATGTTTAAAAAATAACTATAACAGAAAAATGCAAAGGAAATCACAGGTTATATTTAATTAGAAAATGTATTCTTTTAAATCATTTTGTTAAGATTAAATACTTTTCTGAATATGACAGCAGAAGGTGGAAGGTGGCATACCAACAAACTTCAAGGGTATTTTGCATTTATTTTTATTGTAAAAATTAATTTAAAATAAATTTTCTATGAAAATATTCAAACTTCATAAATTATTAATTTTCAATTTTAAAAGTGAACCAAGAAAACAACGATTTAAAATAATTTTCATCATTCTTTTTATTTAAAAACGGTAAAATGTATTCATACTGGAGAAGAAATAGTCAAAGTTGAATTTCCATATTTAAATTATCCCGAATGATTTGTTTGTTTGCACATAATCTAATTCTTGCAAAGCAAAATTAATTTCAAACGTGATTTTATGTTAATGTTGTTTACTCAATTCGTAAATTTTAAAAACGTTCTTGTTGTTTTTAACAACATTTACCGACGGCAATGGATGTGGCTGTTGGTCTGAAAAAAAAATGCAAAAAGTTCGAAACTTAATATTTTTAATTTCAAGAGAAAATATTACAATTTTTTGCTTTTTGTTTTTAAATAAATTATATTAATTAGTAGTCTCATCTACCGTTTGTTGGCAGATTACACCAAACTTTCTGCCACAGTCATCATCGTCCCACCATAATGGATAATTCGAATTGAACTGTAATGTACCGTACCACAAATTTAAACAACCAGCATCACCTTTTTCCTGATCAGGTTGGTGCTTAGCCCATTTGTAAAATGTCATAGTACTATTGTTCGTCTCCCATTTCCAAGTTACATTATCAACTTTCACGCCCGCCGTCCAGAATCTTGTGATCTTTCTTTTAACTAAAAGCATTCAGCAAAAATAAAAAAATAAAATCGGCGAAATACATAATTTAACACTGTGAGCCAGTGTTCGACAATGTAAAATGGTCAAAGTTGTGGGAGATCTTGTGCGTTGCGGGAGTACCTACTCATCTGGTAAATCTCATAAAAAAGTTATATGAACAAAGTAAAGCAGTCGTCAAAATTGACAATCGTATTTCCAGAACAGCAGATATCAAAAAGGGAGTTAGACAAGGGTGTATTTTATTACCTCTCTTGTTTAATATATGTACGAAATGTTTAATGAGAGAGATACTTGATGAGTGGGAAGGAGGCTTTGCCATTTTCTGATCGCTAACTCAGCAAAAGAACTTACAGAATTGATACAACGACTCGAGAGAACATCAAAAGAGTATGGTCTAAAAATCGACTATGCCAAATCTAAAGTATTGATAGTTGATAGATCGGATAAGACAGCAAACAGACCACATCACATTGCCAACTGTAAAGAGGTAGATCAGTTTGTTTATTTGGGTGCCCTTATCCACTCCTCCGGCAGCTGCGAAATGGGAGATCCTCCGTCGTATTCAACTTGGCCGGACAGCAATGAACCAATTACATAAAATTTGGAAAAATTGATATATATCCATCAATACCAAAAAATCACTGGTCCATGCCCTAGTGTTCTCCATTTTCTGGTACGCTTCCGAGACATGGGTTATGAAGGCAGCCGACAGGCGTCGGGTCGACGCCTTTGAAATGTGGGTATGGCGAAGAATGCTAAGAATACCGTGGACGGCACATCGCACCAATGTGTCAGTGCTGAACGAGATTGGACCATCAAACCGTCTCAGTAGCTTGACATCAGCGCGAATACTGAACTTCTTCGGACATATAACTCGCCACGACAACATTGAGAGACTGATTGTCCAGGGCAAACCCCTTGGCAAAAGGAAACGCGGACGCTCCCCGTTTAGATGAACAGACATTGTATGAAAAGTAACCGAGCGTCCACTAGTGGAAGCCATTAGAACTGCTGCTGACCGTGGGAGATGGCGAGAGACTGTAAGAAGAGTTCTGAGTAATAACACCTGACATTAACTTGTGATCACTACACGTCGTTCTCGACGTTAGACTAAGAAGAGCCAGTGATTCTTAACCACTGTGTCGTGAAACTTTTGTGTGCCGCCAAATTGAAGAAATGTTTTGTTATTGACCATTTGACCACATTAGAGGAGAGAATTATTCATTATTTCCCAAATTTAGATATAAAAAAATTTGATTGGGTCCGTAATCCATTCTGTATTTGAATTAACTTTGAATGAAGAGGAATTTCGCATTCTTATAAACGAGATTCAATTTTTAAAATATTCCGAAAAATCAATGAATTTATTTTCGATTAACATTAGATGCGATTATCCCATGATAGCCAAATAGCTTTAAAAATATTGCAATTTTCTACATCTTAATTGTGTGAAATCGGATTTTCAGCATTAACCAACATAAAAACGAAAAAAATATGGAGGTAGCTAGGTACAGTTGTATTCACTTAAAATGGGTACAACAAGTCTTTCGACTAGATTTTGCCATATTTGCGTAAATCAGGCTTTTCTTATCGACGCCGATAGACAAAACAAAAACATATAAAATGATTTTAATGCATTAGAAAATTTATGCAACGCAAATTTTAAACTCAACGTAACCAATAAAGCAGAAATTTTTAGTTAATATTTAATTATGATTTATAATAAAATTGTAAAAAATTTAATATTTGGTCATTTTTTCGGCTATTTGAACCATTCTGTCTGGGATTGAGTTAATTAAATTCACTATAACATTTAGATTAAGCTCTTTCCAGCACTCGTGAATAACTTCTCCTAATTTATTAGAATTGGTTGGTCTGAAATTTCTTTAAAATATTTCTCTTAAAATTAGGCCCCAAACATTCTCTATGGAATTAATATCGGGACTGTAAGCGGGCCATGGCAAGACTTCAATATTATTGGACCGTGCATGAAAGGCGAATGAGTTATTTAGATATATTTGTCCAATAGATGGAAGCTAGATCTTCCAGAAAAGACATATAATGTTCGACGTTAAACCTTTTCTCCAATCGCCAGCAGACACCAAGTCCATAAGCACCTTTCCAACCACTTACATTTACTGAAATTCGCCCAGGCCTGAAAAACCTTTTCATCAGTGAACACTGCCGTGTTCTATAACTGATGGTCGCGGTATTTATAATTTAGGGCGAAAAGTCTTCTTCTTCATGCCTGATTTTAGGCGAGTCGCGTGTTCAATTATCGTCCACTTGCGTGAGGCTGTCGCTCCTTCGTTTTCTGGGGCGCCCAACGTCTCTTCGTCCCAATGGGGACTTGTTGCGAGCAATTTTCACAAGTCTGCGGTTGTCCATTCCTTCTTCCTGTTTGCTACCCAGTCATTGATGTTCTTGACCTTACAGGCCGTTCTGATATTCTCGCTTCTCTCTCTATCCAGCAGTGTCTTTCAAGTAATTCTACGGAGTATCTTCATCTCAGCTGTCTTTAGGAGTCTTTTGTTTTCGCTGTTTCTGGCCTGGTTTCTGCGGTATATGTCATCACCGGCCTCACGACGGTTTTGTAGATATTTGATGTAATGGCGAAAAATAAACGAGACTATTTCCGTTCTTCCGTGAGCATTATTTTTTTCGCAGCTGAGCGGTTTTTTTAAGTCAGATTCTTTGACTCTTCTGCTAGCGGTAGGTTGAGAGCCAGGAAATCATGTGTCAATGACAGCATTTCTTGAAGTTTCAAAATAATTTGCCCTTAAATATTCCAGAAACGCATCATCTCGTTCAGGGACGGAAATGCGTACCGGACCCGTAAAAACTTTTCTTCTCAAAGACCCCTCTTGAATTCAACGTTGCTTAATTCTTAACATAGTGTTTTTGTTCCTTTCGGTAAAATTTGCAAATGCACGTATTGACCCATCTTCTCTACCCATCTTCAATTCTGGCTATTATTTGAGCTTTTTCATTGACGAGGCATTTTAAAAAAATTTGACACTGACAGGCCTGTCAACCATGCATTTTTTTTAAGTCAAATTCAATCAAAACCAATTAACATTGTAACAATTTTAGTGAACCCATTTTCTATGAATACAACTGTAGTAGTATTGTCATTTTTACGATCAAATATAACTGAAATTATTAAAAAACATCGGAGCTCAAATTTCTTATTAAAAGTAAACTTATTAACTTGTAATTAATCCCTTAATAAACTTTCTGTTGTTTTTGTAGTAGGTACATATTATTTTATTTTACATTCAAAAAATTTAATTATTTTACATTGTGTTTTATACATACATACATAAAGTCACGCCTTTTTCCCATAGGGGTAGGCAGAGACCACTTCCTTCCACTTGCTACGGTTCGTACACACATCTTTTGCTTCCTCTACTTTCATCAGTGCTCTCATACATGCTCTTTCTTCAAAACAATGTTGATCTGATCGAGATATGTTCTCCGAGGTCGACCTCTACCGATTTGCCCATTCACACTCGCCTTATAAATTTGTTTCGTCAATCTTTCTTCATCCATCCTTTTTACGTGTCCAAACCATCTAAGCATTCCTTTATCTATCTTTGTGACCACATCTTCTTTTACACCACATCGTTTTCTTATCCCACTATTCTTAACTTTATCCAACCGAGTCACTCCGGCTATACAATTCTCAGACTACTCATCTCCGCAGCATTAATCCTATTTTCATGCTTCTTCTGCCAAACCCAACATTCACTACCATACATAAGTGTAGGAACCAACACACCTTTATGCACCGCCAGACGTGCCTTTTTTGACACTTTCTGGCTGTTCATAAAGCTATGCAGTGCCCCATTCATTTGTTTTCCTGCCAACACCCTTCGCTCAATGTCACTGTCATACTTTCCATCTCTAGTAAATTTTGAACCCAAGTACACAAATTCATTAACTTGTTCCACTCTTTCTCCCTCAATCGAAACCCCACAGTTTGTTATGCTTTCTTCTCTTTCAAAAACCATTACTTTCGTTTTGCTCACAATTATTTTCATCCCTTTGATTTTCAGGGAATCATGCATAACATTAACCATCGCCTGCAACTCCTCTTCAGATAACGCTAATATGACTTGATCATCGGCGTAAAGAAGGCATTTGACGATCAAATCATTCATTTTTAATCCATACGCACTCTCTTTCAGATCTTTTAAACAATTGTCTATGTATAAGTTAAACAGCCATGGCGAAGCCACACATCCCTGTCTCACACCTTTTTCGATGTTAAACCAGTCCGTGCAAGCTCCGTTTATCCTGTTTTATAGGTAAGTAAATAACTTTTAAACTTATTTTTTTCTTCGTGTGCCGCCAAATTTTGAAATCGTTAAAAGTGTGCAGGCCGCGACAAAAAAAGGTTGGGAATCACTGCTGTAAGCAATCCTTTTAATAGGTACACATTATTGCTTCTATAAAACAATTGTTTTGAAACCTATTTCAAGTATTGATATAATTAATGATGTGCTGAAATAATGTTCGCGTTTCACAAAAACAGTACTCTAACCAATATTGTTACGAATCACGATAATCATTTTACACCTGTCCAGTTTATCCGTTCATGGATGATTGATTTTGGTGAATGCGCCAGAAGATTTTCGATTCGTGTGTTCTCTGGAAATTAAAGGAATGTTCCATGACAATGTATAAGAACGCGTATTGGCCCGCGGAAAGTTAGTTAGTCGATGACAGTTAATTGATGAATAGTAGTTAAGAATTAATAAGTTAGATATAGTGAGTTAAAAATAAAGAGAAATAGTTATTAGTGGAAAATATATGGTTGAAATTGTAATTTGTGGCTAATATATAAAGACTGCTATTTTTAAGTGTGTACCACTTATTAAATGACCCATAGGCGTAAAATATGTTAAACGAAATAGTAATAAATTCACCAAGGGATATTAAAAATCCACCTGACCGATTATACATTTATTTTCATCCCTTTGATTTTAAGGGCATTATGCATATCATTAACCATCGCCTGCCACTCCTCTTCAGACACGTCCTCTGACACTGCCTTTTGAGGTACCACCTGAAAAAGATGGGCAAAACAGAGCGTGATAGTTGCCGCTACTGCGAGAACTTCGCTAAAACTGCAGAACATTTGATTTGCGAATGCCCAGCGCTTTTCTGCAAAAGGCTCAAGTTTCCGGAAGGGGCCTTTCCAAAACCCTTCGATGTCAGAAACTTAGCCTCCAGGAAACTAATAAATTTTGCTTGAAGTCTCGAAATCCCGGTTTCGAATAGATTAAGGGTTATGAACAAAAGATCTGGTAGGTCGAGGTGGTTGAGAGGATGCATAGCCTTTACGAACCCCCTACAATCTACCCCGATTTGACATTAAAATAAACTCCGGCGAAGGGAAAAGTAAGTGTAAAACTGCCGCTGAAATATGTATAAGGGTACTGTTAAACAAACTAAATACGACTACATTATTATACCAATATCAAGAAATTCCAGCTCCTTGCCAGTGAAGGTTTAGTATGAAGACTTGAGAGGACCAAGCCTTGTCAGTCGGTACAGTGAGAATAGTGCCAGATTTAGAGGTCTGGTAGCCTTGGAGCAGCATAAAAGTGGAGGCCCCCGGGCCCCAAATTATTTTCCAAATAAAATGAACAATTTTTTTCGGTCGAGTTTTTTAATAAATAATTTATTGTGAAAGTTGTTTACCAGTGTTTACTAGTGGCCATTTTAAAGATTTTTTTATCGAAATCTCTATTGTGGGGCCCCCTTTGTTGTGGAGGTCCCGGGGCTTTAGCCCTGGATGCTACCCCTTAAATCCGGCCCTGAGTAAGAGTGACAAAAGCATTGAAATGTGCGTTTTAAAGTATACGTTAATTACGAGTAGTGTAAAAAGTGTAATAAAATACTTGGGATACTGTTGAGTAACCTTAGTTAGATACAAAATAGTATTTTAAGTTACTTAGTTGAGAGTTGTTGATTAATCTTTGGGTCATATTGCAATACAGTATCGAGGTTTTGTTAAATAAAAATAAAATAAGAATAAATATTTTAGTTTCGCCATTTTATTTCCATCGTTAGTGATATTAAATGATTTATAATACTGCATTTTTAAAATTATTTAAATGATCACAAAAAATGTAAGAAATATACTAAAGCTAATGGTTAATTAGGGTTCGTTAATTTTAAATTTAAATTTTGGAATATTTAAATGTAATAGGATTTTGTAAATACAAAAACTTACATATTTTTTTAACGTTATCGTAAAGATATTTGTTTTCATCCTCTGATTGAATTTGCAATATATCAAGTCCAAGATTTTGGCAATAAGTCACGGCATCGGCGTGATTTCCCTAGAAAATTTATTAAAATTAGCACAAAGTATTTTCTATACTCAAGCCCAATAAAATTATTACTTACGTTAAATTTAACATCGATATGAAACATCCTCTTTCCCTTATCTAATTTAAATGTCGTTTGGTTGTCATAATTATCTGTTACGAAATAAATAATTATGTAAAAATAAAAATGTATAAAACTGATTTTTAAAGTAGCAATTAATTTCGCTGCATGTTAACCTATACTATAGGTATATGTGAGTCGATACATTGGGAAACAACTACACTCCTGGCTATATGCCTACGACGAGCATTGCATTACTTCTGATGAATAATCATGCATAATCCCATTTCGGGTGATATGCAAATGCTTGTAAAGTAAAAGAAGGAATTATTAAATTTATCCATTCGAAGTAACCACTTAAGGACCGGTTTCGAGGTGCCCCTCATCAGCATAGGGTAGGTCTTGACAAACTCATGTGTGCCCTTCGAAGAGACAAATGAACAATCTCAACTCTTGCCAGGTATACATAAAGGACTACACAAAAAGCGCTAGTTAAGACATCTATACTTTTATGTAAAAACGAAATTCGAAATTCACAAAATCTACATTTTATATTTCTATATTTCTAAAACCACGGCAGCATTTTTTAATTGAATATAAATTTCTAAAGCTTAGTTGAATTAAAAAAAAATTACTAGATTAAAGTACTTACCACTGCATTTTATTAGCCCAAAAAATAAAGTTAAAACCAAACAAGCAAACATTCTAAACAAGTTCATTAAGTGTATTGAAATGATATTATATGTCCGTGGGTCAACGTTATCTGAACTATTTTATTTGTAGATAAAAATTTAAACAAAATATTGTGTTAAAAAGTTTGTTTACTCATCCTCATTTTTCAATAACTTTTGTGATCAGGTCTTATCAAATAGTAAAAAATTTAATTTGTCAGGCACCTAAATCTTAAGATAGTTATTTAGGGCCAGAAGGTCTGTCAGTATATTAATACTGTAATTTTATTTCTTTGACCCTCTATGAATTTATCCGTAACCAAGCTCTGAGAAAGTGGGTTCCATAGTCTATTTCCATAAACAAATAAATAGCACGAAAAAATCTTAATGAAGGAATTTTTGGTGGCCACTGCATAACTAGTATACCAACTTGATTAATATAATCGAGTACCTCCCCAGATATCTAAGGTCAAGCATAAACAGAAAATTTGGTTTTAAAAAACGGCTGAAAGGCATCACATTTTCTATAACAATATTCTCAAGATAGTAATTATCATTCATGGATCTTGTAAGGACAGGAACTAATTCTGTGCGAGCGTCAAAGCATAACAGAGTTCTCGCCAAATAGAATCCTCGCGGAGATATTGCAAGGAGCAAACCTCTCGTGGTCTTCGCCAGACTCGTTTACGACTATCTGCATGTTTTAGGCTAACCCTAGTTTTATCTGTAAATAAAATTTTTTCCAGTTATTCACGGACCAATTTCTCCTACTACCGTACTATTTAATCAAAAACTTTAAAACAAGCAACGTATACATCTTCGTATTTTTTGATCTTTTTAACATTTAAAAAAATATGTTTTTAGTCCGTACTTTATCGGTTTCATACACTGAAGAACAAGAGATTCTAAAAACTGTGAAAGATTTCTATGCAAATTTATATTGCAATAATGAACAGCTGAGATGCACAGAGGACATCCCTCGAGTTTTAAACCAGGGATCGGAGGAAATACCTGACATAACAGAGGAGGAAGTCCTAAAATCAATGTCGGGAATGAAAAACAATAAGGCTCCAGGTGAGGACGACATCGTGATTGAGGCAGTTAGGGAAGGTGGAGAACAACTGTTAAAGGCCATAACAAAATTATTCAATAAATGTCTTATGGAAACCACAACACCTACGAACTGGAACAATGCAATCATAATCATCATGCATAAAAGGGCAACATTGCCGACCTGAAGAACTATAGACCAATTAGCCTGCTTTCTCATCTCTATAAATTGTTTACCAAAATTCTAACTAAGCGTCTAACATCGAAATTGGACTTCTACCAGCCGACAGAACAGGCAGGTTTCCGATCCGGATACGGAACAAATGACCATCTGCAAGTTATTAAGACATTGATCGAGAAGTCCGTTGAGTACAACAAGCCACTCGTGTTAATATTTGTGGACTACGAAAAGGCGTTTGATTCCATCAAGCACAGTGAGATGTTTAAAGCACTTGCCGACTGCCGAGTAGACCACAGATACTCTGCTATACTGCAACATATATACGAAAATGCAACAGCGAGCGTAAGACTCCATGAAGAGACAGAGAGATTCAGAGTGCAGCGCGGTGTACGACAAGGCGACACAATCTCCCCTAAACTATTTACCACTTTGTTGGAGTATATGTTCAAGAGTGTCGAGTTGGAGAATATGGGTATAAATATTAACGGTGAAAATTTCAGTCACCTTCGGTTCGCGGACGATATTGTACTGATTTCAGATAGCTTGGATAAGGCAGAGAAACTGCTTATGAGACTAACATCTGCTTCACATAAAGTTGGGCTTAAAATAAATCTATCGAAAACAAATTTCATGACAAATCTAGTCCCAAGCCGAAACTACTTAGTAGAAGGAAAAGAAATCTCCCAAGTTACATCCTACAGATATCTGGGCCATGATGTTACGATTGGCAGGGACAATCAAACCTGCGAAATCAAAAGAAGGATAGTGCTAACGTGGGCCGCCTATGGGAAGCTGAAAGACATTTTTAAGTCCGAAACCCCCATATGCCTTAAGCGGAAGGTGTTTGATCAGTGTGTTCTGCCGGTTCTAACTTATGGTTCGGAGACCCTAACTCTAACAAGAAAATCGGTAAATAAAGTAGGAGTGGCCCAGCGAGCCATGGAACGCTCCATGTTGGGAGTCACGCTGAGAGACAAGATTCCGAATGATCGGATACGTCAGAGAACAGGGGTTACCGATGCAATCCAGCGAATAACATATTTAAAGTGGAACTGGGCTGGACATGTCGCAAGAATTACCAACGAAAGATGGACCAAAAAGATCATATAGTGGGGACCTAGGCAAGATGCGTTCAGGAACAGAGGTCGTCCGCCGACCCGGTGGACGGATGACATAAAAAGAGTAGCACCAAATTGGATCCAGGATGCCTAGGATCGAAATAAATGGAGATCGTTAACGGAGGCCTATGTTCAGCAGTGGACGAGACAGGCTGTTTGATGATGATGATGATGATGACACTGAAGAAAATATATTAATATTGTTTTAAGTTCAAAGTAATTTTTAATAGGACATGGAGAGACACCTAAGCTGCGAACAAAATGCTGAGTGCCATTGGCATGCTGTAAAATGGAGCTCGACAAACAAATGTTGCACAAGCATTTAGCACATCTTAGTGGTAACGGCATCTAAATTACAAATGCAGCTATTGAAAAATCAAGGAACATAAGTTTTTTACAGGACGTTCATAAATCGTTTGCACGAAGCTCACTTAAGATCGAGAAGACCGCTTTAACGAGAGCCAATCGCGTTACTTATTTAGCTTGGATTGAATAACCCGTGTTATAATAAAATTTCCAATGGAATCCTATTTATTTTTTAGATGATTTGGGATACATCCTGACTCAAGACGTGTAGGAGTGTCGAGAGTACCGGGCAATGAAATAGGGGAGGTACAGTAATGGTTTGTGGTAGAATAAACATCGGAGGTAGGATCGATTTTGTTACTTTTATCATAGATTGCGGACAGATGCGAAAGTAAAGGGAGAAAGTCTTACGACGTGAGAAATAAACATTTAAACCAATATATAGAGGTTGGATTAAGTTAAGAATAGTGAGATAAGAGATAAGATAAGAAACGCTGAGCTGTAAAAGAAGATGTGGATACAAAGAAAGATAAAGGAATGCTTAGATGGTTTGGACACGTAGAAAGAATGGATAAAGGAAGATTGACGAAACACATTTATAAGGCGAGTGTGAATGGGCAAGTCGGTAGAGGTCGACCTCGGAGAACATATCTCGATCAGATCAACATTGTTTTAAAGAAAGGCCAGGTCAGGAGTACCAACAACCGAAGAGCATGTATGAGCGCAATGAGTGGAAGGAAGTGGTCTCTGCCTACCCCTATGGGAAAAAGGCGTGACTTTATGTATGTATGTATGTTAAAGAGGTTTCGTGTGCTTTCGGGTTGTTCGGACGCAAGCCTAGATCACACAGAAACGTTATTAAATAATTTGAGCAACGATATCGGCAGATAGTGGCAACAATGCAATCAAACCCATTTAAATGTCCATACATAAATCCGAAAATCCTTTGCTCTTTGGCCGGTTTTCGCATCTATGCGTAGTTAATATGTGCTTTTATGGAATGCTTGCATACAAATTTTACTACTTTTTAATATTTTTAATCTAATATTACAACTGTTTATCCTCCAAAATTTAATACAATTTACTAACCATTTATTTCCGATTTAAAAACTATATGTAAGTTTAAGGTGTAATTAAGTATAACACATGTATCATTTGTAGAAGGTGAAAACCTTTTAACAAAGAGAGCATTTAGCAAGGATAAAGAAACTGCTGCGAAGCAACACCAGAGAGGATTTTTTTATGTTTTCGAAAAGAAAACTTTGCAAAGCAATTCGTTGGATAAAAGTTATATGCGATAAACCAACGAAAGAAGATATGTTGCAAGACATGTAGGTACCCTAAAATCTAGTCCACCAGCATGAAATCCACTTTCTAAAATTATTTAAAAATTTCCAGCTATAGTTACTAAATGAAATTTTCAATATTAGATATAATAGCTATAGAGAAGTATTACAAATAACAAATCCTTATTTTTTTTATAAAATATCGTTTTTCTTACAATTAAAAATTTATATTATTATTATAGCGACTTTAGATCAATACATTTAAATTCAAGTTGTACGTTTAATGTATTTTATAGTCAGCGTAACACGTCTACTACTTATCGTTTGGGCGACAAACAATTATTTATATTGATTTAAATGTCTCGTTTCCATTCATAAATATTTATTCTGATGTACGGGTAAAGGCAAAAAATGTAATTGTTTATACCCAACCTTGAGGTATAAAAATCTCCCAGGCCATTATTCTTATTCCAGGTGGTAGGGAACTTTTCTTGTAGGTATTCTATTCTTTATCAGAAACAAAAGTTTGGCTACATCTTTTGTTGTCGAAAATTAATGTTATTTGATAC
Organism: Agelastica alni; assembly: GCA_950111635.1. NCBI lineage: Eukaryota > Metazoa > Arthropoda > Insecta > Coleoptera > Chrysomelidae > Agelastica > Agelastica alni. Next base: position 58,391,649 of record OX467709.1, read on the forward strand.
TAAACAGTGTTTGTAAAACGATGTTAACAATTCTTTTAACACTGAATTTTCTAAAAAAAGAACCCATTCAAAAAGAATTAATAATTTGAAAGCGCTGGGGATAAATGATCGTGGGCAAAGCCGAACTATTCGTATGTAGGAGAGAAAGGAGAGAAAAACGTACACATTTCGATTAGATGCAACAAGAAGAATCCTGGTTTTTTTTACGAGGATTACCAAACACATGCAAATAGTCTAAGTAGATACACTGTGTTCATTTGAAAAGGACCCACCCTTAATATTTCGGAAATGCGACATATTAGAATGAAATGCCAAAATACGTCAACTACTTGAGGATGACACTTTGTAGCGCTGTCCATAAACGTTTAAAATTAAAAAAAAAATTAGAACCCATTGAAGAACTAGACGGAAGAGACATAGACAACCTCTCGAACAAAATAAAAAGCGACATCCAAACAGTTACCAAAAAACTCTGCACTAATAAAAAACGAAAACATAAAAATAAATTAAGCCCCAACACAATCAGCTTAATAGAAAAAAGACGAAAAACCAATAAAGATTCAGTTACATATGGAGAATTAAACAAAAAGTCAGAAAGGAGATAAGAAAGGACATCAGAGAATACAAGGCAAAAATTGTACGTCAAACCAAAGAATATGAACCACAGCAATATGAAGGTGCTACGTAGGAAGCTAAGCACAGGCAAACAAAAAATAAATAAGATGAAAAACCAGCAGGGAATTTTAATAACGGATAAAACAGGGATTACTACAATTGTGGAAAACTTCTATCGTGAGCTATACACTTCCACAACAGCGATGGCAGACTCTAGCCGACAAAAACCAAAAATTATGAACGTAGGCCCGGAAGAAATACCAGAAATTACAACTTCCGAAATATATGCAGCACTTAAACAGATGAAAAATCGTAAGGCACCTGGCGAAGATAATATAACTTGCGAAATGCTAAAAAACGGAGGAACAACATTAATACACGCCCTAAAATTATTATTCAACAAATGCCTGGATGAATGTAAAATATCAAAAGACTGGCATAACGCGGAGGTCATACTAATATTTAAAAAGGGGGATAACATCGACATCGAGAATTATCGCCCGATAAGTCTACTCTCTCACTTATATAAATTACTAATGAGAATCATAACAAACAGACTAACATTAAAGCTGGACCAATTCCAACCAGTAGAGCAAGTTGGTTTTAGAAAAGGCTACAGTACTTAGGATCACCTCCAAACACTAAAATTACTTATTGAAAAAGCAAATGAATATAACATCCAACTTCACCTAGCCTTTGTAGACTATAGAAAGGCCTTCGACTCTTTAGAAATATGGGCCTTCCTATCATCAATGGATGATGCTAGAATAGATTCCAGATACTCGCAGCTTATAAAAAACATATACGAAAATGCCACCTTCTCCGTCCAAATAGATCAGGATACTAAGACGAATACAATCCCGGTAGGTCGAGGTGTACGCCAAGGAGACATAATTTCTCCAAAATTGTTTACGCTGGCCCTAGAAAACATGTTTAAGAAGATACAGTGGGAAAAGAAAGGAATTAAAATCGACTTCTCTTATCTAAATCACCTACGCTTTGCTGATGACATTGTACTTATTAGTTGCGACATAAACGAACTTAAAACAATGCTAGAAGATCTAAAGCACATATCGTCGACAGTGGGACTCGAGATGAATGTCAGCAAAACTAAAATAATGAGTCCAACAGGAGAACATTTGGCAATTCAAGGTCAAATAATAGAAAACGTAGATCAGTACATATACCTTGGACATGCAGTAAAGCTTGGAAAGGAAAATCAAACGGCGGAGATTGGCAGAAGAGTAGCTTTGACATGGTCGGCTTTTGGAAAGCTCCAATATGTATTTAAAGATGCCAATATGCCCATAAGCTTGAAACGGTAGGTATATGAAACTTGCATACTACCAGTCTCAACTTACGGTCTAGAAACCGCCAAATTAACTGAAAAAAGCGTAAAAAGACTTAGAACGACGCAACGAGAAATGGAACGAAGAATGCTTGGAATAAGTCTGAGGGACAGAGTACGTAATGAGACCATTCGACAAAGAACCAAAGTCACCGATATCATAGAGCGTGTCGCACACCTTAAGTGGCAATGGGCTGGACATGTGGCTAGGCAAAACGACAGCAGATGGACAAAAAAGTTAATTCAGTGGAGACCCAGAGAAACAAAAAAAAGCATAGGTAGACCTCCAAAAAGATGGCTAGATGATGTGAAGAGAACAGCGGGCACCCATTGGCAGCAAACAGCTCAAGACAGAAACCCATGGAAGAGATTAAAAGAGGCCTATGTCCTGCAGTGGGCAATAATTGGCTGAAGAAGAAGAAGAAGAAGTCATAAACGTCAAATTTACCCCCTCCCCACTGGAGATACCCCTTTAATTTCAAGTCATACTGCATTTAAAAGTTCTGGTAAATCTCTATTCAATCATATTGTTTTGCCTTTGATACCAGCCTTTCATTGTTATTTAATCGTTGTTAAAAATTGGCTCTCTTTAAACTTTTCATATGCCCCACAAAACTGAATCCTGCTATTGTAATTATTACTATGACTTTTTTAATTGTCTAAATAATCGTTGTGTTGAAATCTTTTTTTTTTCCAATTGATTTACATTCTTTGAATTACACCATTCGATGTAATAATCCTGTGCCGCACAATATTTTTCGGCAGATTTTGTGGGTCCAAGAGAGAAGACAGCTTCATTGGCCGCAGCCTCAATTCCTGTCGACAAGCTCGCTTGCATTTCTAACACTGATAGGTTGATACTAGTATTTATCTGTCAAAAATGTGTTTTCTTATCAACCGTAACTACTTATTTATCAATCATGCCTAGCTGAGTATCAAGAACATGGCAACTTTATTATCATTTTTTGTAAAATACCTCAGTACAATTATTATCTAAATATTGTACGTTTGAAAAAAAAATTGTATTTTTCATTTGGAGAAGTGACTTTTCATGGCTTGCCTTGTAGTCTCCTCCGCTTAAAATAATCTACTATTATTTACCTAATCATAGTCAACTTAATGCACTCGTATTATATTAACGTTGGCAGCAATAACTTAGGTTAGGTTAGGTTAGGTATCATGTGAGTAGGGCGTGGTCGCCTCTTCACCGCGACCCTTAGTAGGTTTATTGTGGCTCACCCCTAGAGGCTACAGTTCACCGCACAATCCAGCCCTTTTTACGAAGTTCATGGTTGTATGGGGTGAGATTTGGTGTAACCAAATATGTTGAACCTTATTCTTCCCATGCCGTGGTATGAACTTAGTATATGTTCAGCAGTTTCGTCTTCCACTCAGCAAAACCGACAGTCCGTTTATTGGTAGCAATAACTTATTTCTACCCATAACTCCAATATTGTGGCATTTAGGGTTAGGGAAGTATATTCAGTATTTTTTAAGAATTTTAAAATTAAAAAAATATATAGGGTGATCCATTTAAGATAACAAAGTACATTATATTTACAGAAAAAAGGAAGATCTGACAACAATGTAAATACCACCGTAGAATCGGCCATATCACAGAACCCACACAATCCAAAATTTGTAAAAATCATGCAAATCGTTTTCGTAATAATTAAGGCGTTCCATACTTAAAACTCATCCCGTATAATATTTTTTATTTAAACACTATTAAGCTGGTTCATGAAATATATTTATTTGTATTTTTAACCCACATTGTATGCCACTGTTTTTTCTGATGTTTTAATCTTGTTTTAATTTATTAACTGCAAAAGCTTAATTTAGTTAAAAAATTTCAACTTAGAATAAAATACGCTTAAATTATTTTCATGTGCGTAGTTGAATAATTGCACAAGATCTTATAATTTTATACAGCGTTAACGAGAGTGAAGAAGAAGCTTTTAGAGAATGGGATCAGTACTATTAATGCAATGGCCTTGGATATATCTAAAGCCTTTGACCGCGTTTGGCACCAGACATTGTTAAGTAAATTTTCTGCCTACGGTCTCCCAAACAAACTGCGCCAATGGCTCTTGTGCTTCATGCAAAATCGCTCCTTACATGTGGCAGTTGACGGTATTTCTTCTGATGCGTTTAAAACTAATGCCGGGGTCACCCAGGGTTCCATCCTGTCCCCCACCTTATTTCTTTTACACATCAACGACCTCTTGAAAACCACCACGAACCCCATTTACAGTTTCGTAGACGATAGCACACTTGTCTCAACTTTCACATCCTATCGATCACTTTCGGTGAATGATACAAATAGACTCAGGCAGGAACAGGTTGATTCCATCAATAGAGATCTTAAAGCAATTGTCGAGTGTGGAACCAACAATCTTGTTCAGTTCAACGCCCAAAAAACACAAAGTGCCACGTTTTCCAAGAAAGTGAATTCCTCAAATCATCCCATCACAATGTCCAGAAATACCCTTGAACCAAGTCCCTCCATCTCGATTTTGGGAGTCACGGTGTCCAATAATATGTCTTGGAATGACCATGTTGCTAACATCGCAAAGTCGGCAAGCCAGAGGCTAGGTTTTCTGTGGAAAACCAGAAAGTTTTTTTACTCCTGATCAACTGTTGACGACGTACAAGGCTCAAATCCGACCTCTACTGGAGTATTGCTCGCACATTTGGGGTTCAGCACCAAGGCATTCTCTTCGTCTTCTAGATTCCATTCAGAAAAGAGCCATTCGCTTGATAAACAGCTCAACTCTCACAGATACCCTTCACCCTCTAGAACATAGAAGAAGAGTTGCAGACCAGTCATTGCTCTACAGATATTTCCATGGCAGATGCTCCAGAGAATTTAAAACTCTTGTACCACCATTGGCCACATTCGGCCGAAGAACTCGGCACGCTGATCAGTCTCACCCATTTACTCTCAAGATTGACACTACAAGGACCAATTTTCATCAAGAATCCTTGTTTTACAGGGCTGCTACGGAATGGAATAAGCTTCCAAAATCAGTTTTTCCAGATAACTATGACCTGCAACTTTTTAAAAAGCGTGTCCACAATCATTTCCTTTCTATAATCCCTTCCCCTTTTAATAGTCGCATGCGGGCCGTCCGCGGCCCACACGACTAGTTTCATACAATTTTCATAAAAAAAAAATCTTGCGCAATATTCACATGTATCAGAAATGTAAAAAAAAGTCGTTTCTGAAGCTGATTCTAACAATGTCATCAAGCAAATCTGGTTTTTAAGCCTGATTCTATGTAGGAGCTACAATAATGAATTGGGAATTGATTTTTTTTTGGCTCTCGGTGATCCATGTCCATTCAGCAAGTATCGAAGACTAAGATGGGTAACTTAAGAGTTATTATGTAAGTCAAAGCTTCCCTAATCGATTATGTTATAAAAAAAAATCAAAAGAATGTATTTGGGCCACAAACTTCACACCCAGCGGCCGTTCAGGGTGTTTAACAGACATATCAGGTGGGCCTCGGGTAGGAGGAATATGGGTGTATATTATGGGATTCAATTGGAACAAAAACAAGACTAAGTGCACTATAACTTCAACTTACATAAACATACGAAAGATATAAGCGAGTCATATGCGGTTTCATTGTTCAACGAGAGTAAATGTATAAGTTTACGGGCAGTCCAACTCGGTTGCGCAGTAATTTACTAAAAAGTTTATGTGTTTGTTGACGGTATTTGTTGCTGTTGAAAAATATGTGGTTTAAACAGATGTCACATAGATTCTTTTAAAGGCCTATCTTGTTGTTAAAGTGCAAGGGGTAGCAAGCATGTCCAAATTTTAGACGAGAGATGGTGACAATTTGGCGCCGATTATAACTGGTATTTTTGTGCCAAAACTCATTGGGTATGATGGGTTGGATTAAGGTGTAGCGTGTAGGGTGGTAATTGATTAAACGACATAATTTAAGTTGGTTTAAATTTAAACGACATACAGGGTGATTGATTAGTGTGATAAAGCTCAGCTTAGATACCTAAATAATACTTTGCATAGAAAAATGAAAATATCTCAAAAACTAATACCTTTAGATATAGAGAATGGTTATTAAAAATAAAAGTATGGTAACAGTAGTCTTCGACAGTGATACAGGGTCATCCATTTGAAATTACTGGGAAAATAATGTTTTCAAGTTTTGACTTACCCTGTATTCAATTTAACAAATATTCGCAAATTCGTTCGTGTTTATAAACTTTGACAATCATTAAAAAACTTTGGCTTTAATAGATTATTATTCTTGTACTCCCTTTTTATTTATACAGGCCGTTGAACTTGTTAAGATTTCCACATAGAATCGGTTTTAACTTTTAAAATTCCCTGTATAACATACCATAACCTTACATCGTTGTAATGGGGAAGTAAAGCGGATTTTAATTTTAAGGTAAAATACAGGGTGTTTCATTTAAAAAATTATAACTTTGACCTGGCACCGCGTTATGGAACACCATGTAATATTGCAACTAAATTTGAATTGTGAAGCTAAAAGCTGCATACACAATTTTTTTTGTCTCTCTTATAATAACAGAGCTACTGAGCTTTATCACACTAAACAATCACCCTGTATATTGAGTTGATATAAATTAAAATAAGATACTTTTGTGTTAGGAATGGTTTCTAAATACATTATCAACTTAAAACCAAAAAAATGATAGTGTTATACTTCTTAGTCAAATTCTAAAAAAAAAGTTGCACTTTGATCTTTACACACATCGTCATGCTGAGTGTTTTTAATCAACCTTGGAAGATAACTGCCTTCTTTAAATCAAAAAGAATTCTCTGCAACAAATGAATCTGTTTAAAATTAAAAATAGATTAACACGCTGCTATATATTCTCCACATTGCTCTATGGAGTAGAGAGTTGGACGCTGACCGACTCATTATTGCAGAGGCTAGAGGCCTTTGAAATATGTGTCTACAGAAGGATCCTACGAAGAAGCTGGATGGACCGAATAAGAAATGAGGTGGTTCTACAACGAACGAGGAAAAACACAGAAATAATTAAAATAATAAAAAGCCGAAAACTCAAATACTTCGGCCACGTGATGAGGCACCCAGAGAAATATTACCTCCTTTATTTAGTGAAGCAGGGTAAGATTGCCGGAAGTAGAGCTCCAGGATGAAGAAGAACATCTTGGCTCCGAAATCTTCGAGAGTGGTATCGCAAAACATCCGCTAAACTATTCCCAGCTGCGATAAACAAAGTTATTAAAGCCATTATGATTGCCAACGTTCGATAATCGGACAGGGTACCGGAAAAAGAAGAAGGAAGATAACTACCAAAGTCGCGTCTTTAGAAGCAAAAGAAAGAGATGAGATTATCCTTGTGCAACGTTGGCAACCACTTTGATTATCGCACCTCCCGATTTTCCTCCAAGTGTTAATCAAGTTCTCAAAATAAGGCATTGCGTTTTTCTTAATTTGTAGCAACCAATTTTCTTTTTACGCCTCCGAAGAATTATTAAACATAAATTGCTACAAAAGTATATGATTACAAAAAATTTAATTACGTACAACCTTGGACTGCAATAATCGTAAGACCAATACACTCGGGGGGACAAGGAACTTTTTGTTCAGTTTTTATTATAATTATACCGACCATTCTAATGACGGTGTTTTATACAAATGACGTTTCCTTTTATTCAATTCTCTGTTTCAAGCGCACTCATCAATGGATACGAGAGTATTACCACTTCCTCTCCATTGGGCATCTCAATGGATATGGGCGGAGTTGGTTTTATAAAATTTTATTTTTTACCTTTGTGATAATTGTTTAATGCAAAGCTACTAATTATATTCCGATGGTGGTTTCTTTTCTTTTACTCTGCGGCTAATTCTACTGCACGGTAGTTGATTTTTTTATGGAGTCCACATTAACTGAACAAAAGATCTTTAAAATTACGTACTGAATTGCCTTCACATTTGATAATTTTATACACTGTAATTTTATCGGATTTATCTTCGTTAATGACAAATTACCAAACATTATTTTTGTTGTAAACACAAACACCACATTTGTGGAGTTAACGAATTAAGGATATTTTTTTCGGGGATCAACAGGATACGTATTAATAAAGAAGAACAAACAAAACACAAATTTAAAAAAGAAGTAATAACTGTGTGCTGTAATTGAATTCGATGCATGTTAAGAACTGAATACAGAAATCACAATATAATAATCACTGTGAAGACCGCATACGTACATACATATAGATACGCCTTTTTCCCGTAGGATTAGGCACAGACAACTTCCTTCCACTTGTTACGGTTCTTACACACATCTTTTGCTTCCTTTACTTTCATCAGTGCTCGTCGGTTGTTGGGACTCTAGACTCGGCCTTTCTTCAAAACAATGTCGATCTGATCAAGATATGTTCGCCAAAGTCGACCTCTACCAACTTGTCCATTTACACTCGCCTTATAAATTGTTTTAGTCAATCTTCCTTCATCCATTCTTTCTACGTGTCCAAACTATCTAAGCATTCCTTTATCTATCTTTGTACCCACATCTTCTTTTACACCACAACGTTCTCTTATCTCACTATTCTTTACTTTATCCAAACGAGTCACTTCTCAGACTATTCATCTCCGCAGCATTAATCCTATTTTTATGCTCCTTCTGCCAAATCTAACATTTACTACCATACATAAGTGTAGGAACCAACACACCTCTATGCACAGCCAGACGTGCCTTTTTTGACACTTTCTGGCTGTTCATAAAGCTATGCAGTGCCCCATTTATTTGTTTTCCTGCCAACATCCTTCGCTCAATGTCACTGTCATACTTTCTATTCCTCGTACCCTCGAACCCAAGTACACAAATTCATTTACTTGTTCCACTTTTTCTCCTTTAATCAGAACTTTACAGTTTGTCATGCTTTCTATACAAACTCATTTACTTGTTCCACTCTTTCTTCCTTAATCAGAACTTTACAGTTTGTCATGCTTTCTTCTCTTTTAAAAACCATTACTTTCTTTTTGCTTACATTTATTTTCAGCCCTTTGATTTTTAGGACATCATGCATAACATTAACCATGTCCTGCAACTCCTCTTTAGATGACGCTAATATGACTTGATCATCGGCTTAAAGAAGGCATTTGGCGATCAAATCATTCATTTTCAATTCATACGCTTCTTTTTTCAAATCTTTTAAACAATCGTTTATGTATAAGTTAAACAGCCATGGCGAAGCTTTATATCCCTGTCTCACACCTTTTTCGATGTTAAACCAGTCCGTGCAAGCTCCGTTTATCCTGACACAAGCAGTGGAATCCTCATAAAGTGATTTCAGTGCTCGTATTAAAGTACTGTTCACTCCATACATAGAAAATGTCGACCACAATTGATTCGTCACCACTCTATCATAATTCTTTTCCAAGTCTATAAAAGCGCAATAGACCTTCTGTCTTCTAGCCAAGAATTTTTCGGCTATACCTCATAATGAAAAGACCTGATCCATACATCTCTTTTCTCTTCTAAACCCTGCTTGCACATCCCATTTTATCTCAGTTTTATTCGTTATTCTTCAAATTCATCTTTATCGCGAAGCAGACTATAAAGAAGATGGACTAGGAAATTAAAATAACTTTAAACAGTTTTCACAAAATAACATTTTACAGGAATACGAAAAGTACCCAAACTCAGATAATAAATTGAAAAATCGTAAACAAATTTATACAATAGATATTGTATTAGCTTAATTTAAAGATTTTTCAAGCACATTCTTTGTTTGCAACCAATATTTAATAAAATAATTGCAATAAATCTGGTCGAACAATTATTCATTGTTTTTATTTCTTACAAACTTATGCTCGTGAGTGCCTTTTTAAAGCTCTTAGAAATATCAAAAATTTATTTTAAATCCGTGCTGTCAGGTGGCAGCATGTTTCGATCTCTTGATCAACATCATGAATATCCACTCATGCAGAAAGAAGAAGCCATCTTACATTAACATATTAAAAAAATGAATAGCCTGTTAGAATTCAATTATAATATAATTTCTTTGTTGTTGTTAAAAATTAGGCGGGTTATTCGATTTGTTATAATCTTCATTTATAAATTCAGTGGATATTCAACGAGGTGTGAACCTATGAAACTTTAGAATACTGGTGGTATCTTTTTGAAAGTATTAGTTTATGGCAAATGAAGTTTTCATTAAGTAAGTTTCTTGAAGTAAACTAAACTAGCTTTTGGTGGCGGTTGTTAACCCCACCAAAAGATGTACCATTAAAGACGTTCAAACTGTCCCTAAAATCTGTGATTTCAAAAAAAATTTTTTTAACCTCATCTGATGATTCGCATGTTACCAAAACGTAAACACGATTTGTTTAATTTTTCGTCTGACTGTCTGTCAGTCTGGCTTTTTGTTTGTCCGAGCACGTGTCTGACATTACTAAATGGATTTGAATGCGGTTTTCACAGGTTGATAGAGCTTGGCCAGGAGCAGAATATATAGGCTATATTTCAGTTAAATCGGATGTAAAAAAAGGAATTCCCATTTAAAGATTTTTCTAGCCTGAGAAGGTCCTAAAAAATCAATGGGGTAGCGTTGTTTATTTTTAGAACGCGCTATAGAAATTTTTACCACAATTCACCTGACCGAAATGATCCTAAAATTTAGTTCCATAAAAATTCACTATGTCAAGAAAAAAGTGATCCTCATTTAAAGATATTAATTAAAACTAAATTCCACGCGGACAAAGCCGCGGGCAACAGCTAGACCGTAATATTTCATTAATTTTTTTCCAAAACTATTTCTATGTGTAAAAAATGCGGCTCACCAAGTGTGGAAACTATCAAATTATATTATTAGTCGTCCAACACTGCTAGGAAGCGACTAATGCTTACCAAACCTGGTCACTGCAGTTTATAGAAATTAAATAATTATTCTTTGTTATTTGGTGCCTAGGTACATTTGTCATATAAAAATTACAATTTCATACTATCCTTTTGTCGTACAGTTTGTCTTTATCTAAAGAAAGTGATTATAGATGAGTTGTCTGTCTTATTGCCACCGCATCGAAATGAAAGCAAACGTTCTATATTTAAAATAACAAACTTCCATCAGAGTCTACACTCTGTTTCTTCCTCTTTTCCTTACCTCCTTCCTAGATCTCGATCGTCTCGACAAGCAGATGGAGTGGCTACTTGTCTATTTGAGATTCACTTCTGACATTAAAATGTTACTATGTTATTAATAGTTGCTAGTTATTAGAAATATTATTAACAATATTAAACACCGCTAGGCAAACAAGTTTTACTCACAGCACTGCTAGGGAGTAATTTAAAAGCTCGTTATGGAACAACCACCGCAAATTCTGGACAGAACACCCAAATATGAGTCATTCAATAACTCTTTTAACTAGGGGCTATCCAGAAAAACAGCAGAAAATTCCTGAAGCTTGAGCAAAGAAACATATTGCATTTAACAAGGATCCTTGCAGTACACTGCTGCATGAATAAATACCTACACATTACAGGGCTTGTAAAAAGTTCGCTTCGTAGGTTCTGGTTCACTTTCTAGGTTTTGTGAAGATGAAGCTTTATTGCCTTTATACTATTGCGAAGAACTCTGCGTTCGCAAACAAAATCGCTTCGAGGAATCAAAATTGGAACGTGAATTGCTTATAAAACCCCATCTTCGAAATCCTGGATTATTTTTACTGCCTTTATAAGGGCCCACTTTTATACGTTAGCCACAATAAACCTTGTTGGTCGCAGTACATGAAATAATTGACGTAGATACCAATCCCGGAGAGACAAAAACACCCAATGCAGTTAATATAGGCAGTAGGTTAGGTTAGGTTAGGTTTTATGTGAGTGGGGCGTGGTCGCCCCTCCACCGCGACCCTTAGTAGGTCTATTGTGGCTCACCCCTAGAGGCTACAGTTCACCGTACAATCCAGCCCTTCTTACGAAGTTCATGGTTGTATAGGGTGAGATTTTTTTAAAATCGGTAGGTTCTAGGTTAGTGTAACCAAATATGTTGAACCTTATTCTTCCCAGGCCGGGGCATGAACATAGTATATGTTCAGCAGTTTCGTCTTCCACGCAGCAGAACCGACAGTCCGTTTGTTGGTTCAGATCTATCTTTCTGAGGTGGTATCTCAGACGACAGTGTCCCGTAAGCAGTCCTGTTAGAATACGCAGGTCATTTCTGCTCCATTCTAGGATCTGCTTAGTTGTGTTTCTCGAGGGTTGTAACGGTAAAAACGCCTTCGAGTGGGTTAGCCCTGGTATGTCGGACCAGTACGGGAGTATTTTCCTCTCCGCCCAGTCCGAAATAATTGTTTTGGCGGCACTTGTGGTGACTCCAAAAACCGGTTCTGGTCCAGTGAACGCAGATTCGGCCCCCTGTTTTGCAAGGGTGTCGGCTTTTTCGTTTCCTTCCACCCCCTGGTGCCCAGGTACCCACAGTAGGGTCACCCTGTTGTTCGCACCAAGGTACTCTAAGGATTCGATGCAATTCCATACAAGTTTAGAATTTATCTTGTTGGAGCTCAGTGCTTTTAAAGCGGCCTGGCTGTCTGATATTATATTTATGTTTTTGTTTGCTAGAGGTCTGTTGGTCAACACTCTTGCACACAATTCGATAGCGAATATTTCAGCCTGAAAGATTGTGGCATACCTGCCAAGACTGGTAGATATTTCAATCTTTGGTTTCCTGCTGAAAACACCGGCCCCAACTCCATCTGGGGTTTTTGAGCCGTCTGTGTACATTACGTATTCAGTCTCTGGGAAGAGGATTTGTCCCCTCATCCATTCGTCTCTCTCCGGAAAGAGGACTTTGAACGACTTTCCTACGTGTATTTTTGTGGCTAGCAAGTCAGGAACCATCCCGAGAATTTGGTGGTTTTTTGTTTCACTCAGTATGCCGGAGTGATCTCCGAGTTGCTCTCCATTTATTTGCTTTTCCAAAGACAGGAATCTATAGAAAGCTATCCTGGCCTCCCTCTCTAAGAGAATATCTATGGGAGGGAGATGTAGGAGGTATTCTATCGCTGCCGTTGGTGTGCTGGACATAGCTCCAGTTATGGCCAGGCATGCCAGCCGCTGAAGGCCAGCAAGCTTTGCTTTAGCTGTCTGTTGTAACCCTTTGGTCCACCAAACTACTGAACCATACGTGACCATAGATATTATCATTGTTTGATAAATCCAGTAAATCTGTTTGGGGTTCATTCCCCAAGATTTGCCACATACTCTTCTGAGATTCCAGAAAGAAAACCTGGCTTTGTTTATTGTTTTTTCCAAGTGGGCGTTTCAGGTGAGTCTTTTATCCAGAACTACACCCAGGTATTTCACTTCCGTCGCAAATGGAATGCTCTCTCCGTATAGGACAGGCTGCCGAAGCTTATCTAGCTTTTTCCTATAGGCAGTAACATTTCTTGTAGTTAAATATGCAATTCGAGTTCTAAAATAAAAGGGTTAAGAAATGATAGACAAAACTTAAATTTTTTTTAAAAATTTAAGTCCCTGTTTCCAAATGACCAATCCAGTTAACGTTTGTCTTTAGCTGTACAGTATACGGGTACATATAAAGGTGATAATTATTCAAACCACCGTCAATAAAAGCACAAAAATTAAAAAATTTCTTTAATTTTGGAATTAATTGAGAGCTAAGCAGTGTAAAAGTTCATAAATTACAACCTTGTGTGATCTTTGTTGTTAAGGAAGGTATCATGGAAAAGCACTGTCCATGAATGTATTTAAACTTGAGTTTATTTCATATCTGTTGGATATACTTGCAGACACGCCGTTCTTAAACGTCAGGAAAATAAGCTGCTTGGGGTTTTACAGGTTTATAAAAAATGATGAAATATATGAGTAACATTCGTTTAAGTAGCTGTCAATAGGAAAACTGCTCGGTGATCGAAAGTAGTAATTAGCAAAGTGCGATAGATTTCGTCATGCATAATGGTGTTTTTCTAATGTACTTTAAGAACATAAAACGTTACCCAAAGCTGGTTAGGATATTTTATTTAAAATATTTTTAGTTGCTGTCGGGTATCCGGTCGAGTAGTCACGCCCTCCTAGACATAAAATCCTTTCGCATTGTTCGTCGGCCAGGTGGCAGCAGTGTCCAGCATTCTTGGCATCAGGTAAGGTAAGAAGAACGGCGGAGTAGTTGGGGCTAAAGGGGGGGCGATCGTCTCCGGCGTTTCTTGTCAAGATAATAAAGGGCGGCGAAGGCGGCTCGCGATGCTGAGACGCAGAATCTTATTAAATTGCCCGGGCGTCATATCAGGCCGAGGCTGCGTTGCCACGGTAACGGCCGGGACACTTTGAAAGTCTAATGCATACATCTCACACTTGTGGGGGTCGGCAAAGAGGTGGTGGAGGAGGAGGTGGCTTCATTTTGTTTTCACCCGTTCTATACTCCTACTATTAGATGAGAGAGAGTGTGTGTGTATGTGTGTGTATGTGTGTGTATGCCGACGGTATACTTACTATCAGCATTGTCTCTTTCCATTCTGATTCATCCTGAGGTACATACAACAATTTTTAAGCTCTCCAAAAAAAATGTTCTAAAAATAGAAAACTTTTGCTTAACTTATTTCCTTGTGAAAGATAAAAGTTTAATCGTTGACAAAAATATTCAAGTGTTACACTAAGATTCTCCCAATCAACGCACTATCAATCTCCATGCGTTCTGCCACCGTAGAAATCTTTTACGCAGACTCTAAGCTGGTGAACTGTTCTTCGTTTTATTTTTTTCGAGTGTGGCTATGAGGACCACAAAAGATTCTAAATTTACGCTTCCTTATACCGTTTAACCTTGGTCATTTTGGAATTCATTACATTTTGGAGGGGGGTGATAATTGTTAAGTATGTGTGGTATCTTCTGTAGTTTTTCACAATTTTTTTTATTCTTTTAAAGACCATTTTTATTACACCAAGATTATTTTACATTTATACACACCTTGGAAATTAAAATATGGTCCTATATTATTATTAAATATATAAAACTGATTTTTAAGAAGCCAGCTAATTTCGCCGCATTTTAACGTATACTATAGGTATATGTGGGTCGATTATATAATCAGAAAACAACTGCACTTCTGGCTATATACCTACGACGAGCATTGAATTACATCTGATATATAATCGTGCATAATTCCATTTCTAGTGATAAGCAGATGCTTGTTAAGTAAAAGAAAGAATTATTAAATGTATTCATTCGAAGTGACCACCTATGGACCGGTTTCGAGATGTTGCCCCTTATCAGCATAGGGTAGGTCTTGACAAACACAAATTTGCCCTTCCAAGAGACAATTCAATAATTCTTACCTATACCAGGTACATATGAAGGACTAGACGCAAGTCCTTACGCTATTTATAAATTTTGATTAAGGTATTTTATAAAAAAAAAGAAAAAGAAATATAATTGTAACCGATTCTCATACAAAAGTTATATAATACCTGGCAAGATTCAAATTCAACGTTTCACTTTTTTGTATCTTTTTTTTATTTTGCCGAAATTGTTGTTGGCGTTGAGCATTAGTTTTCGGTATTATTTTGCACTCGGACGTTTGCGCTTTCCATACTCTTTTGGAATCTGAACACATGATTTCACTATTGTCTCGCTATAATTTAAATAGTAAAATAAATAGTAAACACTTAAATCACATGTACAGTAAGCGAATGTAAACAGTAAATACTATAAGGTTTTACAATTTTATCAATTTACTTTTCCAAATGTGTATTACACACATTTGCTGCAGTTTCCATTTTTCAAAACTTAATTGCAATAATAAAACCATATTTACGTATGATCTAACACAAATAACAAATGCGTTTTCACAAAATATTCACGTGTCTTTACAACCTGTGTTGAGGTTATATGATAATAAATTATAGTTTAAAAAAACTTAAAAACACGCTTTTGGAGTTAATTAAACTAAAAAGTAAAAAATAATTTTTAACATAAGAATAAAATTACTGGCGAGAAAATTAATGTTTCTTATACAAAGCTTCCCACGCTTTTAGAACAGTGACATTATTTTTCTCGTCAGTAAACTATTCCATTTACCAACAAAATTATATGTCTTCGTTTTGATATGCCAAACAATTTTAAAATGTAGTTCGCGAATACCTTAATACATTCTAAAAAAAAATAAGTTTAAATGGTTAAAGCACAAAAGGAATGCATCGGCCGGGAATCGAACCCGGGCCGCCCGCGTGACAGGCGAGCATTCTACCACTGAACCACCGTCCCATTTCGTTACGTGACGAATGAATGCGAAACGGGTCAATGGGCATAGCTTATTATTCTGATGAAATGTAAAATTGGTCAAGCGACACAACTGCGTATATAGGAAAAAAACTAAATGTTTTTACAAGCATTTTAGATGTTTAAAATGCTGTGACAAAAATGATCCAACAAAGTAGAAGTTAAATGATCGTAAAAATTGCAGTTTTTCACATTTTTGTCTACACTTTGTTTTACGAATAGATTTTGCTATAAAACATGTTTTTGAATACTTTAACTTTTTGTATACTTGAGTTCAAAGTTTACGAAAGATGAAAAGTATGACAGTGACATTAAGCGAAGGGTGTTGGCAGGAAAACAAACGAAAGGGACACTGCATAACTTTATGAACAGCCAGAAAGTGTCCAAAAAGGCACGTCTGGCTGTGCATAGAGGAGTGTTGGTTCCTACACTTATGTACGGTATTGAATGTTGGGTTTGGCAGAAGAAGCATGAAAATAGAATTAATGCTGCGGAGATGAGTAGTCTGAGAATTATAGCAGGATTGACTCGGTTGGATAAAGTAAAGAATAGTGAGATAATGGAACGCTGTGGTGTAAAAAAAAAGTGGTTACAAAGATAGATAAAGAAATACTTGGATGGTTTCGACACGTAAAAAGTATGGATGAAGGAAGACTGACGAAACACATTTATAAAGCGAGTGTGAAGCGAGTCGGTACAGGTCGACCTTGGCGAACATGTTTTAATCAGATAAACATTGTTTTGAAGAATGGCCTGGTCAAGAGTACCAACAACCGACTAGCATGTATGAGAGCACTGATGAAAGTAGAGGTAGCAAAAGATGTGTGTAAGAACCGCAGCAAGTGGAAGAAAGTGGTCTCTGCCTACTCCTACGGGAAATAGGCATGACTATATGCATGTATTGTAACTTTTTGTTTTATTTAAATAAATAAATAAAACAAATAAAAAAATTCTAAAATTAATTATTGTTAGTTTATATCTGGATAAGTGCACTTTGTTATTTAAATTATACCAAATGGTCCTGAAATTTAGATAACTTAGACAAAGACCGAAATCCGCACTCACCCCTTATTCACTATTTTCTCCCTGCTCTGTCTGCGGCACATAATTTGCATATTTATCGCCCGCTATCCGTGACAATGTAACTCCCCGAAGAATTCTTTCTTTAACTTATATGGAAATCGGACTATTAAAATTATTGCACTTTTATGGATGTTGTGAACGGAAAGGTGAAAAATGAGCTTTTTTACTTATTTCCTTTCCCGGTTTTAAATTGCGAAATGAAAAAGAACTTTTAACCAATAATAGTAAAACCATATATTTATTCCCTTAAACAAGACTCAAAAATTTCTTTATGGTGGACAATATTCAAGGTGACGCCTAAATATACAAAAGTAACTTACGTGTCCATATAAATGAGATTATCACTTTGTAATTACGGACTTTAAGAGCTAAAGGCTAGAAGAGAAAAGTAACACTAAAGCTTAGTCCCAAGGGAAGAGGTGTTTTTAAAAGGGGTCCCAAAACTTAATATTATCAAAAGATACTAGAATAAAAAAGAAAACTTGAATGACCGATGAAATTCATTTGATGGAAGAAAGACGCTTGAAAAAGGGTCACATAGAATACAACCAGATGAACCGTGAAATAAGGAACAAAATTAGATTGGCCAAAGAAAATTGGCTCTACGAGCAGTGTCACGAAATCGAAGATCTGGAGGCTAAATCTGACACTTTTAATATGCACAAGAAAATTAAGGAAGCTGCTAGTATATAGGTAAGGTTAGGTTAGGTATCATGTGAGTGGGGCGTGGTCGCCGCTCCACCGCGACCCTTAGTAGGTCTACTATGGCTCACCCCTAGAGGTCACAGTTCACCGCACAATCCAGCCCTTCTCACGAAATTCATGGTTTCGTCTTCCACGCAGCAGAACCGACAGTCCGTTTGTTGGTTCAGATCTATCTTTCTGAGGTGGTATCTTAGACGACAGTGTCCCGTAAGCAGTCCTGTTAGAATACGCAAGTCATTTCTGCTCCATTCTAGGATCTGCTTAGTTGTGTTTCTCGAGGGTTGAAACGGTAAAAACGCCTTCGAGTGGGTTAGCTCAGGTATGTCGGACCAGTACGTGAGTATTTTCCTCTCCGCCCAGTCCGAAATAATTGTTTTGGCGGCACTTGTGGTGACTCCAAAAACCGGTTCTGGTCCAGTGAACGCAGATTCGGCCCCCTGTTTTGCAAGGGTGTCGGCTTTTTCGTTTCCTTTCACCCCCTGGTGCCCAGGTACCCACAGTAGGGTCACCCTGTTGTTCGCACCAAGGTACTCTAAGGATTCGAATCTAGAATTTATCTTGTTGGAGCTCAGTGCTTTTAAAGCAGCCTGGCTGTTTGATATTATATTTATGTTTTTGTTTGCTAGAGGTCTGTTGGTCAACTCTCTTGCACACAATTTGATAGCGAATACTTCAGCCTGAAATATTGTAGCATACCTGCCAAGACTGGTAGATATTTCAATCTTTGGTTTCTTGCTAAAAACACCGGCCCCAACTCCATCCGGGGTTTTCGAGCCATCTGTGTACATTACGTATTCAGTCTCCAGAAAGAGGATTTGTCCCCTCACCCATTCGTCTCTCTTCGCAAGTTCAGATGAAATCCACTCGAAAGTCATTAAAATCTTAAAGGATGAGGAGTGACTAAACGTGATAGTGAGGCTTTTCAATATGGTCTACCAATCGGGCGTCATTCCTTCCGACTGGCTTCAATCACCATTTGTAACGCTTCACTTTTTTAAGATTGTCCCGAAGATCATCCATAGAAGAATATATGCAAAATGTGAGCTCTTTATGGGCGAATCTCAGTTTGGTTTTCGTAGCGGCTTCGGTACGAGAGAGGCCCTGTTTCGTATCCAGGTGTGGGTCCAACGGTGTAGGGACGTTGCTGTTGCTGTTTATGCCTGTTTCATAGACTATGAGAAGGCTTTTGACAGGGTGCAGCATGAAAATCTTATAAAAATTCTTAAAGACGTTGGCCTGGACGATAGAGACCTCAAGATAATCACAAATCTCTACTGGAACCAAACTGCACAAATCAAGGTAGATCAACAAATTTCAGATGGAGTACGAATCAAAAGGGTTGCATCCTTTCACCATTGCTTTTTAACATTTACTCTAACAAAATATTTAAAAATGCCTTGGAAAATTGACTTTAAGGAATGTCAATCAATGGCGTAAACATAAACAACGTTAGGTACGCTGACGACACCGTTATAATCGCGGACTCTGGAGGGGCTTCAGATTTTGCTTGATGAGGTGGCTACTAATAGTGCATATTTGGATTAAATTTAAACATCAAGAAAACCAAATGAATGGTGGTTGATAAGAACCAAGGTAGAGGGGGTATTCTTTTGGCACAGAACTAACAAATGGATCGCGTCCAGTCATACAAAAATCTTGGATACCAGATCAAAGAAAGCTGGGATAATATGCAAGAGGTCCGTGCCCGGATTGAACAAGCCAGAGCATCATTTGTGAGGACGAAGTCCGTGTTGTGTTGCCGAAGACTGTCGCTCTCCGTTCGCTTTCGAGTACTACGTTACTACGTCTTTAGTATACTCTATTATGGAATTGAGGCATGGACTCTAACAGAATATATATAATAGTAAAATTTTTCATATTCCCGTTTTGATTTTTGAGGAAGTAGATTTTCTGTTATGTTATTAGCGTAGTTTGTAATCTCAGGAGGAGTATATTCAAATTCCAAATCTGATTCACTTAAATTCTCGCTCATTTTTATACAAAACTTTTAAGAACGACATTTACTTCAGAGTTTATTTGACATCCATGGCAATCGCTATTGTTAAAAACAATTACGGAATATTCATACCGTAACAAGTGATGAAATGAAAATACATGTAAAATAATTTCGTAACGAGTATATTTCAAGTATGGTTGTGGAGAAAAGAATAATACCGTTATTGATTATGGTAATGAAAACAATAAAACACAAGCTCAAGAATCAGGCACGTGATTCCCCCACCGCACGGTGATTTCCGTGTAGCAAAAAAAAGCATTAATGTCGAGATAATCCACTCCAAGACATAAATCATTAATATAGAGCATAAATCATTAGGCAATTTTGGGAGAGCAGAATGAAATTAAAGCACACCTTAATAACTTCATAAATATCTATAGAGAAATAATTCGGAATGGAAAGCACGGCCCGAGTTCCTCATATTGTGTCGGCCCGACCCCGGAAGATTAATGTTTCCGAAACGTTTAGTCGGGGTTGGCGAGTTCGACCCATGAATAAAACAATGCATTTCGACGCCGCCACCTCTGATGAGGGTGGCGGTAATCTTCTTATACCGCCGGGGCGGCGCGGCGGTTGAGATCAGGTGAGGCATTTGTCGCTACTAAATACTAATTACGATGAAACCCTCTAAAAAGTAAAAGAAATGTGTTCGAAAATTCGCATATAAATAGAAGGAAAGTAACAATTACGAACGTGCAAGTAGGATTACAAATCGTGTTATTTATAATTTCATATTAAAATATAAAAAGAGAACCATGTTTACGTAATTATTCTTTATAGTAAAAGTAACATGACTTTCTGAAAATATGCCGTTGTTGATAATAATTTTTAAAGATATCAGTTTTTAAATTAATAATATTTACAAAGTTACAAATAACAATACGATACGAATAAAAAGGGTATCTAATGACAGGAATGGTTTTAATAATTTAGCTAAACTTTTTATATTAAAACTGCCGTAATAGTGATAAAACAACTATTCGCGATATCTGTGGTATGAGGATGCCTTTTCCTGCGAGTAGGCGTTTTGTTAACTCATAACTCGAGACAGTGGCCAGGCACAGCAAGCTAATGATAGCTCTGCTGAACCTCTGACTGACAAAAGACCTGTAGGAAGCATAAAGAAACAACAACCCATATCATCTTCAATTGCGAAGCACTTGCCAGGCCAAGTTACCACCTCTTTGGGACGGTAGTTTTGAAAAGAGTACTCTTAGCTAGCAAATATCTGATCCGCAGGCTAGCCTTCGCTAAGTAGTTTACCCTGTAGGCAGTTCAATTCTTCAGTACAGAAATAAAAGGCCTGTGGGCGGCCATGTTACGTAGACAAGCAAAGAGTGTGAAATAAAGAAAAATCGAGCTTGCTTTATCATTCAAGTACTGTTGTACGCTTTTCGTAGCGATTTTGACATTCCACAAAAAGCTCCTGGACCAATTGGGGTATACTTATCGTGTTCCTAGGGCCTCCAAGCAATACTAGGCAAGTTTGGAATTAACATGCATGGAGCTGATGATTTTACAGGTACAGTAAATTAATATTTAGAATATGTGTGTGGCATTACGAAGAAACATCGCGTTTCAAATGCCAAAATAAGTAAATAATATTGTAGTATTAAAAACAACCTTAATCTAAATTCTACCGACCTTTATCAAAATACTCCTTAATAAGGGTTTTCAACATTTTTTTGGGGCACTGCATAGCTTTATGAGCAGTCAGAAAGTATCAAAAAATCCACGTCTGGCTGTGCATAGAGGTGTGTTGGTTCCTACATTTAATGGTAGTGAATATTGGGTTTGGCAGAAGAAGCATGAAAATAGGATTAATGCTGCGGAGATGAGTAGTCTGAGAAGTATAGCCGGAGTGACTCGGTTGGATAAAGTAAAAAATAGTGAGATAAGAGAACGCTGTGGTGTAAAAGAAGATGATGTGGTTACAAAGATAGATAAAGGAATACTTAGATGATTTGGACACGTAGAAACGATTGATGAAGGAAGATTGACGAAACAAATTTATAAGGCGAGTGTGAATGGACAAGTCGGTAGAGGTCGACCTCGGCGAACATATCTCTATCAGATCAACATTGTTTTGAAAAAAGGCCAGGTCAAGAGTACCAACAACCGACGAGCATGTATGAGAGCACTGATGAAAGTACAGGAAGCAAAAGATGTGTGTAAGAACAGTAGCAAGTGGAAGGAAGTGGTCTCTGCCTACCCCTACGGGAAAAAGGCGTGACTATATGTATGATATTTTTCTGACGCCAGATGTCGCTACGTAGGCATCTGATCTAAACAACTGTAAGTTTGTTATAAATTTCATGCCAGTGATACTTTTTACCGAAAATTCATCGTATTTGCACTTTTTCAATATAACTATAGATTAGGCCAAAGAATAGTAGCTGAACTGAAGATTGAGCTCAAACGCAAAGGTGCAAACTCAAAGGTACGAAAAAAAACTTATTTAAAAGTAAGTTATGCTGCCCATAATTGTTTTCACAATTTTCTTGGCAATGTATTTTTGTTTAAAACAGGTCCGACTGAAATAATAAATAAATAGGTATAGGTAAATTAAATAGTATTATATAAAGTCATTTACAATTAATTTATGATGATGCAGCTACTAAAAAGGTTAGTCGAGCACTGAAACAATCGTTGCGATGTAACTTTATCATGATATACATAAAAAACAAAAATATTTTTACGTTTTTCTAATACTGAATCTTTCGGTTACTCATAATCATCCGCAGTGAAGTGGCTTTTACAGACGAAACTATTCTTCGTTGAAGTAAATGTGGATCTGCGAATGGCTACAAGTCACTTTTTTAATCGAGTATTATCTCTTAAAGGGAACAAACGCCCTCCTGTTTTATTTGCACACACAGGCACTGCACAACACTTTGGCATTTTTTAAAAGAATATTCCTTTGTTAATGATTTCTTCTTCTTCTTTTTCCTTCGTTAATCTAGGCGGATCGCCTGTTTTCTTTCATCGTCCCTCTGCTTATTGCACTGCTAAGTTGTCGCTCCATCGTTTTCGGGGGCGTCCTAAACTCCTGCGACCCATTGGTGATTTGTCGCGCGCTGTTCTGACTATTCTTTCGCTGTCCATTCTACTGATGTGCTCATTCCACTCCCTATTTCTGCCGGGAACCCACTCATTGATGTTTTCTACCTTGCATGTCCTTCTTTCTCTGTCCAAGATCGTCTTTCCAGTTATTCTACGAAGTACTCTTATTTCGGTTGACTCTAGAAATTGTTTAGTTCTCGCTGTGTCTGTTTGAGTTTCTGCCGTGTATGTCACAGTTGGTCTTACTATTGCCTTCTTGATTCTTGATTTAATTTCTATTTTAATGTTTTTATTTCGCCATATTGTGTCATTTAGGCATCCTGCTATTCTTGTTGCCTTCGTTGTCTGTTCTCTCACCTCCGTCTCAACATCACCATATCCTGAGATTTTTATGCCCAGATTAATGATTTAAAAGATAATTAAATCAAAAAATAATTGTCAACTACAAGACACTCATATATTTTGACAGATAATAAGACCTTACACCAAAGTGCAGCCACTTCGTGAAAATTATTTCAGAAAACCCTCGTTGAAAAACTCTCATCGTATTCGTTTAATAAAGTTGTGGTAGAAAGCTATGAAACACTAGTGATTTTTAGTGCATTATCGTTTATATATAAAAAGCAAAAAATCATATTTTATTATTTTATATTTTACGTTTCAATTCACAATTAAAATATTTTTTACTGCTTTATGGGTTGATAAATATTTTAATTAAAAATTTTCTTGCCTGAATGATTTTCACTTCGACACTAAAAACCAATTATAATCTTTTTTCTTAGTTTTTATATTACCCCTGATATGTATAACGTGGTACTCCTTATTCTTTAGAAACTTACAAAGGAAACGATGATGAGCACAATATTATGTGAAATGAGCAAATGCTTCCAAAGAACGAACTTGTGTAACGGGTAAACAATGGTCCTGGTCCCAGACAAAAGCAGTCCGGGGCCCGTTCATTGGATGTGCGGTAGCAAAAAAAGTATTAACATTTTTGGAATTAATCAATTTAACTGTATACTATACTTAAACGGCTTTTTTTTATTTTTGACGTCTCAATAAGCGTACGAGAGACAGGGAAAGAAAAAATTGTCGAATTTTATTGCTCTTTTTTTTAAATTTTAATTTTTCATTTGCTAATATCGCAAGCGTAAAACAATAAACAATTTTTTTGTCTAAAATAACCCCAGGAAACAGTAACAAGGTTTACGCATCAACTGTTTAAACAATTATGTTTTTTCGTTGACTTTTTGTTTAGAGGCGATTCCAAAATATTAATAAAATATATTTTTTTTATGTTCTGGTTCACACAAAAAATATTTCTGTAATGCTCAGAAAACATCGTGAGAACCAAGGAAAAAACGTAGAAGTTGGTGTTTTCCTTAAATTTCTGGACGTTGTTTTGCCTCGGGAAGCATTTCCCTAGGCAATGTGTTCCAAAGCCTCGCTGTTCGTTGGATGAACGAGTCTTTGGAAAGAGATGTTCTGCAGGTCTCCAAAGTGACCACGAAGGGGTGTGAAGACTGAATTTGACGGGTTAATGTCAAAGAAACTGCTAAAGGAGGAACGATTGTTGATATTTTAGAAGAGCATCCATCGCGCATGAAAATATCTATAAAATAAAGACAAATCGCTATATTTTCTACGGTGTTCCAGAGAAGTGAGCAAGTTTGTAAGCGAGGCATCACCGACCAGATGAATTGCCTTTATTAGATGGAATCCATATATCTTGGAGCCCTCGTCAACGAGAACAGTGGCCCTAAAATGGAAATCAGATCAAGGATAGAATAGGCCAGAAGGACATTCATCCCCATGAAGAACCTCTTCACCAGTAGAGACCTAAACCTTTAGCTCCACATACGTATATTACGCTGTTAAATCTTCCCAGTGCTACTCTATAGCTCCGAGAGCTGGACATTCTGCCAATCAATGGAGAGCCGCATTGACGCCTTCGAGATGTACTTGTATCGCCGTATATCCTAGATAGACAGGATAACCAACGAGAAAGTGTTAAGGAGAATAGGTAAAGGTTTTTTTTTTATGAAAATAGTCGCAAAAAGGGTAGACCTATCGTGTGGGCCGCGGACGGCCCGCACTGCGACTATTAGAAGGAGAAGCGATTATAGAAAGGAAATGATTGTGGACACGCTTTTTAAAAAGTTGCAGGTCATAGTTTTCTGGAAAAACTGATTTTAGAAGCTTATTCCATTCCGTAGCAGCCCTGTAAAAGAAGGATTCTTGATGAAGATTGGTCCTTGTAGTGTCAATCTTGAGAGTAAATGGGTGAGACTGATCAGCGTGCCGAGTTCTTTGGCCGAATGTGGCCAATGGTGGTACAAGAGTTTTTATTTCTCTGGAGCATCTGCCATGGAAATATCTGTAAAGCAATGACTGGTCTGCAACTCTTCTTCTATGTTCTAGAGGGTGAAGGGTATTTGTGAAAGTTGAGCTGTTTATCAAGCGAATGGCTCTTTTCTGAATGGAATCTAGAAGACGAAGAGAATGCCTTGTTGCTGAACCCCAAATATGCGTGCAATACTCCAGTAGAGGTCGGATTTGAGCCTTGTACGTCGTCAACAGTTGATCAGGAGTAAAAAACTTTCTGGTTTTCCACAGAAAACCTAGCCGCTGGCTTGCCGACTTTGCGATGTTAGCAACATGGTCATGCCAAGACATATTATTGGACACCGTGACTCCCAAAATCGAAATGGAGGGACTTGGTTCAAGGGTATTTCCGGACATTGTGATGGGATGATTTGAGGAATTCACTTTCTTGAAAAACGTGGCACTTTGTGTTTTTTGGGCGTTGAACTGAACAAGATTGTTGGTTCCCCACTCGACGATTGCTTTAAGATCTCTATTGATGGAATCAACCTGTTTCTGCCCGAGTCTATTTGTATCATTCACCGAAAGTGATCGATAGGATGTGAAAGTTGAGACAAGTGTGCTATCGTCTGCGAAATTGTGGTGGTTTTCAAGAGGTCGTTGATGTGTAAAATAAATAAGGTGGAGGACAGGATAGAACCCTGGGGGACCCCGGCATTGGTTTTAAACGCATCAGAAGATATACCGTCAACTGCCACATGTAAGGAGTGATCTTGCATGAAGCTCAAGAGCCATTGGCGCAGTTTGGTTGGGAGACCGTAGGCAGATAATTTACTTAACAATGCCTGGTGCCAAACGCAGGTAAAGGTAAAGAACTACTGACAACCATCAAAGAACAAAAGCTCCAATACATCGGGCACGTTATGAGGGGGGAGCGGTACAAGTTCCTTCGACTCCTCATCGAAAGAAAGATCGAGGGCAAACGATCTGTGGGCAGACGGCAGAACTCATGGCTAAAGGATCTGCGTCGATGGTTTGGACGAACATCTATAGAGATTTTCAGAGTGAGGTTTTGAGAGAGAGAGTTTAAGAGCTTGATGTTGTCTCCTTAGACGGCAAAAGCGAAAGAGAGGGATCCCTGACTTCGCATTCTCCCTTTTGGCTTTCATCCCCAAAGGCGCACATGCATCATCTGGTCAGGCCGGTTATAAGAGAAAGAAAGGTCTATTTATCGCGACAATATTCAAATAACAATTTAAACAAAAATTCTCAGCCCTTTAATGGGTACGGAGCAGTGTATATTTTTATAGTCCCTATTATTTTCCTCTTAACTTCATTCAAGGATTTCTATTTAATTTGTATATTCTTGTTTTTATACTTCAGTCTGGAAAATAAAACAATAAAATTTCAAAACGTCTACAATTTAGCAATTGGTTTTTTGTTACATCCTGATCGAACTGCTGCTAACTCAATTATCGAAATAAATGAATATTTTTTATAGTTTTTGTATTTGGAACATTTTAAACATTTTTCTCTTTCCATTTCGATTTTTTAGCAGCAGTCCTACTTTGAAAAATGTAAGGGAGTGCTTTTATTATTGTGCAATTTTTTCAGTGTATAATACTAATTTCATCCACCTGGTCTCTGAAGCTGTAAAAGGCATGTTGAATCGTTTATTTGTATAACGGCTGACCTATTGTTTTTGGACAGCAGTAGGTAGTGGCAGTACTGCTTACAGGAGACAAGATATATGTACGGTGTTGTCCAGAATATTCACTAAAGCTGCTTAAGCGGTATCCTTGCCAGTGTGAATGCAACCATCAGATTAATTAGAATTTTTTTTTTCGTTATTGCGTCGGTCTTCGTTTGTTAATGCCTCTCGCATGTTGTCACTGTATTGCGAAAACCGGATTTAATGATGTTAATAGTGGATTATAAGCGAAAATATGTAGATATGACCACACAACGTCTAAAAAATGTTTTATTTTAAAAATCATTAAACAAGAACTTTTTCGATTAAACTATCAATTTTCTTTATTGAAGACACAAAAACATTAAAATACCGCGGATGTCAAACTATGTAAAAATTATGCAAAATAAGTTGGATTCGGTAAGGCATTTCCGTTAAATCAAATTTTTTTCAATTTTTGACATGACATAAAATGCAACATATAGAGCTATCAGGTTATTAAATTTGTGTGTTTTTTACCTGCTTTTACGGGCATTCTATTGTTCTTAATAAAAAGTTAGTTTAAGGTATTGTATTGTTACCATTGTCTTGGGTTCGTAAATTTTATACGCTCGGTACAAAAATTTATTTTAATCTTTCTGCTGGTTATACAATAAACCCGAATAAACTACTTAGATATTCAACTTAACTTTTTACAATCTTTTCATAACTATATCACTTTCTATAATTAACTTTAAACTAACTGCGTCCTCGCGATCTTCTTAAATATATCCAACCAATTTAAAAAACCTGATAATACATACGGTCAAAAAGACTTTCTTCTCGTTAATGTACGGCAAGACCAAAAAAACACATGCAAGGCCGTACATTAGTACAGTTTTATATTTTCAAGATGACGGATATGTTGGAGTTGTTCTATAAAAGGGCTCCTCACACTTGGAGCTTTTTTCAAACGAAAGAAGAGGAAAATCACGTGAGGTCCATTGCCAAAAGTGCATCCCAAAAACTTGGTTTTTTGTTTCGTGCCAAGAGCTATTTCACCTCCAGTCAGCTGCTTATGATCTATAAGGCACAGATCCGACCTGTACTGGAATACTGTTCCCATATTTGGAGTGCGGCACCTAAACATATCCTGAAGCTATTAGATTCTGTCCAAAAAAGGGCAATTCGTCTCGTCGGTGATGCCTCGCTTACAAACTCGCTCACTTGTCTTGAACACCGTAGAAAAGTTGGCGATTTGTCTCTATTTTATAGATATTTTCATGGGCGATGCTCTTCTGAAATATCAACAATCGTTCCTCCTTTGGCAGTCTCTTCGAGATTAACCCGTCAAGTTCAGTCTTCACACCCCTTCGTGGTCACTTTGGAGACCTGCAGAACATCACTTTCCAAAGACACATTCATCCAACGAATTGCGAGGCTTTGGAACTCATTGCCTAGGGAGGTGTTCCCCGAGGCATACAACCTCCAGAAATTTAAGAAGAACACCAACTCCTACCTTCTTTCCCTTGGTTCCCACGACGTTCTCTGAGGATATCCCTTTTCGTGGGAACCAGAACATATAAAAAAAAAATTGTTGAATTTTAAAACAATTAAAACCCTCACAAAAAAACATAGCTCGTCAGCTTGGTCAAATTTGACAAGGATATATGTGATTTGTTGTTGCATTAAGATCCAATAAAGTTTTTTATGACACCTAAATTTTTTGTCTTTGACTAAGTTTCTATTTTTCCCTCCACCTTTTTAATTCGTTCCCATTGCCCTAATGCACATCTAAATTTGAACAAACTTACATTTTAACTTGTGTTCCTGTTCATCCCTATTTGTGGGGTTAGCACCATATATATTTCTTGTGAAGTACACAGAGCATTTTTTTAATTTTTGGTGTTTAGATATCAAAAGAATAAGGTAAGCTTTACTACATTTAAAAAAAAAATTATCAAAAGTTTTTCTTGTCCAAAGTTAAATTTTTTTCACATTTACCCCAACTTACTGTAAAAAAGATATAATAATAATAATAAACTAGTGGGGCAGTTTCTACCAAATCTCGCCAAAAGCACTCGAACAACGTCCATTTGTCTTCTTGTGATGGCAATTAACGATCTGCTATATCTGTCGTCCTCAAGAATGTGAGCAGGTCGCTATTCGGTAACTGCCTTAGTTGCTCGAGCTCAAGAAAAGCTGAGCTCAGCAAAATCAGCCTTGGTCTAGTATACGCCGAACATTGGTCGAGGATATGCAGGCTAGTTTCCTCCTCTCCGAACAATCCACAATCCAGGCCCAAATTGTGCATGTAGTATCCAAGGGTACTATGACCCTTCAGTATGTGAACTGCTCGTCTGGCATCCCTCCTACTCAGAGACACAATGCAATTGGCTGGATCTTCTCGAGGAGAAACTCTTATGAAGGTCCTTGCCCTTCTCCACTTGTCTGTTTTTTAATACATTTAGTTCTGGTTCTTGAACCATATACGGATTGCCTTTCTTTCTAGACAGAAGGGAACTCCTGGGGCCGGCCCTGGGCCCACGATTTTAGTCTCCGATCAAGCTTTCACCAGCTTATCAGCCCTCTCGTTGCCTTTGATACATGAGGGATCAGGAACCAAGACATAAAAGACCTTCTTGTGTTTCGTACGAAAGACATCATCAACATCCAGCCACATTTGTCTATTGTTGTTAAGCGTTTTCATGAGTTCCGATCCTGAGCTGCAGCAATTCAGTTGGATAATATTCTTTTTATATCATCTGTCCAGCGTGTCAGTGGTCTTCCTCTGCTTATTTTGTCGGCTCTAGGTCTCCATTCCAGAAACCTCTTTGTCCATCTTCCGTCCTTCAACCTTGCAATGTGTCCTGCCCATCGCCATTTTGAATTAGTTATGTGCTTAATAATATCATCCACTTTAGTCCTTCCTCACAGATCCTCGTTTCTCACCCTGTCCCTTAATGTCAGTCCAAGCATTGATCTTTCCATTTTTCGTTGTGTTATTGATAATCTGGTAAGAGTTTGGGTTTCTGCCCCGTACGTTAAAACTGGCAACACGCATTGGTTAAAAGCTTTTCTTTTTAGTCTAATTGGTAAGCTGGACTTGAATATGTTGCTTAGTTTGCCCATCTCAGAGTCACTCACCTTGCCAGTTCGCACGTTTGATTGTTTCTGCTGATTTTTACCTCATGTCCCATAGACATAAAATGAGAAAATATATCAGATTTCGTTTAGTTTGATTTTCTTGCATTATTAGTTTATTGAGAGGATATTTGCACTTAAACGGTATTCTATCTTTTCTTTTTATTTTTAAATCCCGGATCTGTGATCATTTATTTGCTTAAAATATTATTTAAATTTTATTTATTAAGTAATATCGTCAAACATCGGTTATTTTTGGTGTATGGTGTAATTCTAATAAGAATTCCAACATTTTCTTTTTAATGTGATGTCATAATTTTGTAATGTAGCATTTAAATAGGTTCAAGGTGAAAGGGCAGATCATATCTTGAATAATTTTTTTAATGAATCGGATACGCACATTGTTGTGATTTTCGACGAAATGTTTTAATTAACTTTTCTGTAAATATATTATTCTTCTCAAATATAGATTATTTGCGATTCTAGCTTAAAATTATAATCCATAATTTGTTTCTGATTCATAAAGCAAAATTCTTGTTTATTCATAGTACCAGTTTTTTTAGTTAGTACACCGATTAAATGAGAGTATTAAAAGCAATTCATTTGCAAATTACATCTGAATCTCCACCTGGGTTTCAACTGAGCCAATTTATAATCTTAAACATCCCGCGAAACGTTCAGTCTTAATGTTCCAATTTCTTAAAGATTTTTGTACAATAATAATTGCGTATTTGTAGAATTGTGCGATAAATAGCAATCTTAAATGACACCATTAATAGTCGGAAAGCTTCGTAGCAAATTTGACGACTAAAAGTATAACACTGGTCTACAGTGGTTTTGTTACCCTAGACATAAGATTGATTTTAAATATATTTATGCTCACAATTCATGAAACTATCAATGATTTTGTAGGATTTGCTCTCGTTTTCTTTTAAATCTTTATTTTCATTTTACATCACAAAAATTTGGAAAACAAGAAACAAAATAACAGATATATTTATAATGTCAGTTTTGTTTTGAAAAATTAGGATACATCGAAGTAAATAGAAAGGAAAATATCGAAAACATATGTTATATTTTCATAAAACGCCTTTTATGAGCTTTTCTTTCATAATTTTTCAGGGGAAAATTTCTTTTTAAAGATCATCAGTAATCTGCCATCATGTGACAATCCCATTGACCCTGATACCTTTTTTCCATCACTTATAGATCCTGGTGGAACCGCTCTCCCTGTCCCTCACTATAATTTCCTAAATTATCCAGAAATTTATCCAGATGATTGCGGAGATAGTGTAACTTGATACTCATATTTTCTCCTAGAGTCTGAAAGTTTGTCAGCATATTTTGTACAATTTCTTCATGATTTGGTGCTTTATGGTTACCTAGGAAATTTTAGAATATAAACACAAAACTTTTCCAAGCTTTACTTTCCGAAACAGCCATCATCATAATCAAACAGCCTGTCTCGTCCACTGCTGAACATAGGCCTCCGTTAACGATCTCCATTTATTTCGATCCTGGGCATCCTGGATCCAATTTGGTGCTACTATTTTTATGTCATCCGTCCACCGGGTCGGCGGACGACCTCTGTTCCTGAACGCATCTAGCCTAGGTCTCCACTCTATGATCTTTTTGGTCCATCTTTCGTTGGTCATTCTTGCGACATGTTCAGCCCAGTTCCACTTTAAATATGTTATTCGCTGGATTGCATCGGTAACCCCTGTTCTCTGACGTATCCGATCATTCGGAATCTTGTCGATTCCGATTTTCGTGTTAGAGTTAGGGTCTCCGAACCATAAGTCAGAACCGGCAGAACACACTGATCAAACACCTTCCGCTTAAGGCATATGGGGGTTTCGGACTTAAAAATGTGTTTCAGCTTCCCATAGGCGGCACACGTTAGTTTCTCTGCCTTATCCAAGCTATCTGAAATCAGTACAATATCGTCCGCGAACCGAAGGTGACTGAAATTTTCACCGTTAATATTTATACCCATATTCTCCAACTCGACACTCTTGAACATATACTCCAACAAAGTGGTAAATAGTTTAGGGGAGATTGTGTCGCCTTGTCGTACACCGCGCTGCACTCTGAATCTCTCTGTCTCTTCATGGAGTCTTACGCTCGCTGTTGCATTTTCGTATATATGTTGCAGTATAGCAGAGTATCTGTGGTCTACTCGGCAGTCGGCAAGTGCTTTAAACATCTCACTGTGCTTGATGGAATCAAACGCCTTTTCGTAGTCCACAAATATTAACACGAGTGGCTTGTTGTACTCAACGGACTTCTCGATCAATGTCTTAATAACTTGCAGATGGTCATTTGTTCCGTATCCGGATCGGAAACCTGCCTGTTCTGTCGGCTGGTAGAAGTCCAATTTCGATGTTAGACGCTTAGTTAGAATTTTGGTAAACAATTTATAGAGATGAGAAAGCAGGCTAATTGGTCTATAGTTCTTCAGGTCGGCAATGTTGCCCTTTTTATGCATGATGATTATGATTGCATTGTTCCAGTTCGTAGGTGTTGTGGTTTCCATAAGACATTTATTGAATAATTTTGTTATGGCCTTTAACAGTTGTTCTCCACCTTCCCTAACTGCCTCAATCACGATGTCGTCCTCACCTGGAGCCTTATTGTTTTTCATTTCAGCCATAACAGCCATATCTTTAATAAAATCTGTGTCTTTTATCAATTGGCGTATTTAAGGACCATCAAATATTCCATTTTTTAACTTTTCCATACTAAGCTTAGGAAATTTTCTACAAATGTAATTAAAACAATCTCCTTCCTTGTTTAACGCTTTTACAAATTGCTTTATCATCCCTGGTGAAAGTATGATTTTGTCTCTGCTCACCAATGCTCACAAATGAAGGGGTATTTCTTGTATCCACTTTGTTGAACAAGTAAAAAATTAACATTTTTCAAATCCACACATATCGGCCATTGATGCTTAATTTTTTCTAAAACTAATTTTACATTTCCATATTTTTCTTTGAGTTTTGTTGTATGGGCAATTGGAATTGATGCAAATTTATTTCCATTGTGCAGTAAGACGCATTTTAAACTTCTTTTACAGTTGTCAATAAAAAGGTTTGTATTCTTTTAAACCCATGTCTAGAAGCGGCTTCGCAATATCATTACAGTACATCAGTTCTTCATTTTCACTAAAAAATTGTAATAACTCACTTTCTCGCGTTCTGTATTGTTGTAATTGTTGATAAATTGAGATCACGTATTAAATCACTGAGTTCATTTTGAGAAAATAACTTTGGCGTATATTTTTCACCCTCCCATTCACTTCCACTGGTAGACTGTCCCGATTTCTGTAAATTTCGCAACATCATTGTTTCTGAAGGCATGCAAATTACTTTCGAAATGTAAATAGGCCGAGGGAGATTTTCACTATGTAGAACAGGACATTTTGTAGACTGTAAGTTTGGATATCTCCACGTTTTATTTCGATTAAAATCTTTAGCATCTACCACGCAAAAGTAAGAATCATCAAAATGATTCTTAAGCTCCAACCAGATCATAGGAATAACAAAGTCTAATCCAGAACGTTCTTTTTTTTTACAACCGTAAAGACTCAACACAGGACTTACAAACTTTATGAGGAACCCATGATTTATCCAGTTTGTCCATTTTACATACATACATATGCACATATAATATACACATATATTGATCTGATCGAGATATGTTCGCCAAAGTCGACCCCTACCGACTTGTCCATTCACACTCGCCTTATAAATTTGTTTCCTCAATCTTCCTTCATCCAACTTTTCTACGTGTCCAAACCATCTAAGCATTCCTTTATCTATCTTTGTAACCACATCTTTTTTTACACCACAGCGTTTTCTTATCTCACTATTTTTTACTTTATCCATCCGAGTCACTCCGGCTATACTTCTTAAACTACTTATCTCCATTTTAAAACCGAAATATTCAGCATAAGTCTCCTTAACAAAGTCTGTAATATTTTTTTTTGTTTTTTTTTTGTTATATGAACACCGCAAATATAGCAAAATAAATCACTACTAACTATATTTACACTTTCGGCGAACTCATGTTTTAAATATATTAGAATGGACATTCAGCAATTGAAACAAAATATTAACACATGACAACTTATCTAGATTTACGTGTAAGTACTTCAATATTATCAAATATTATCTCAGCTGTTCTGCGGAGCAAGGGGTCTGAGAGTGGGGATCACGTGATGTTTGTATGCGCGAAAAACTTGCGCAGAAGCCTAATCATGACTGGGAAAATAAATTTTATTACTAACAAGCCAACAATAATTGTTCAAAATATAATATATGTAAAAATCATGAAAACAAGAGCACATTCAGTACTTTCATGAATATATTCGTAATTTGAGTACTTGAAAACATAAAAATTTGCAAAGATATCCAGGGCAACATAAAATTATTTTTTTATAAAGGTATGTAATCAAATAAAGTTCCTTTATTATTTCACTGCGGAAATAAAAAGGTACCGCGGCAAAGACTTATCTGACGATATTCAGAGAGAATGTACGTTTCCTAACTAGGATAATGGCCATACACTGCAAGCTACGAAAACAGAAGCTAATCGAAGCATCTCTTTCAAAAGGCAAAACAATCGAACACTTGCTTTGCTAATTTACACTGGAAGGCTGGTTGACCTGGGGTAATTTTCGATGGACAATGTCACCATCTATTTTAAAACAATAGACTGGGAAATCTTATACAGAGAGAATATACAAGGGCTCCAATGGTACCTAGGTGCTTTGGTGCACTGCATCACCCTTCCCGTTTTCTACCTGATGAGTGTACGGTCATTCCAAACACCCACAACACTTATTTTATTTGTTGGGCATCAGCTTAGGTAAGATTAATTAAATATTGGATTTATAATTTGATAACTCCACATTGCTACCGAAGTTACAGAACTTATAAAGAAAACGCTTTAAATATTTTGTAGTTCAGACTGCAATTCTGCCAATTAAAAATGTACTTGACTACTATTAGGACATTCACCTTTAACCCGAAGTTGTGTTGAATAAATTCGACCTGCTATTTGTATAAACAGTCATATTATTGCTGAATTGATGTTTACATTTATAACCGTGTTAGCCTTATCTTATCAGCAAATAGTTGCTGATACAAGTCGCTTAATCACGTCAGGACCTACATTAACCAAATATATACAAGCCTTCGAGATTGCCAAAAAACAGTCAGTCAGACACTAGTAACAATGTTACCTTTTCTACAGGATATATAGCATATTTCACAAATATACGTTGGTTTCGGATTATCGTTAGAAACTCGATAACCAGTATTCAACTGTACATTTAAGAAGTACGAAAGTAAATTCCCCTGATATTTTTAAACAAATTTCGTAGGTAACGAATTTTATTTTATAAGGGACTATTTGTTTGGCAATTAAGGGTCATTATTTTAAATCGTTAGCACGGTTAATTTTGAAACCAAATCTGTTCTTAATTTCTTTATTTATTGTACATAATCAGAGAGGTAGGTAAGTAATCCAAACAAATTTCACTAATTAACTAAGATATTAACCTTTAATTTGGCTTTTTGATTCATTTTTGTTAGATTTCTAGAAAAGTAATTATTAATCCTGAGATATCATTGTAGTGGGTACCGACATTAAAATCGTATAGTACCGATTGTAATTTCAAGTATTGTATGTATACCTAATAGACTGCGAAAATGCCGCGACGTATTTTGGATGTAGATTCATTAATATTAAATGTACACGCTTATTTTACTGCGAAAAAGAACAATATAGGTCCGTTGCTACCATTTATATCTATACGTAAGCGTGTGTGATGCGATGGGTATTAATGAAACATAATTAACCTTAGTTTTAAAAAGTGTGAAAGATGGAAATAGTGAACATTAAAACCCCGCCGACATCCAAAGACTGTTGGCTTTTCCGAAACTTACAAATTTGAAATTCGCGACATTGTGTATAATGTGAATGTTGGGTTTGGCAGAAGAAGCATGAAAATAGGATTAATGCTGCGGAGATGAGTAGTCTGAGAAGTATAGCCGGAGTGACTCGGTTGGATAAAGTTAAGAATAGTGAGATAAGAAAACGCTGTGGTGTAAAAGAAGATGTGGTCACAAAGATAGATAAGGGAATGCTTAGATGGTTTGGACACGTAGAAAGAATGGATGAAGGAAGATTGACGAAACAAATTTATAAGGCGAGTGTGAATGGACAAGTCGGTAGAGATCGACCTCGGAGAACATATCTCGATCAGATCAAGGCCAGGTCAAGAGTACCAACAACCGAAGAGCATGTATGAGAGCACTGATAAAAGTAGAGGAAGCAAAAGATGTGTGTACGAACCGTAGCAAGTGGAAGGAAGTGGTCTCTGCCTACCCCTATGGGAAAAAGGCGTGACTTTATGTATTTATGTATGTATGTGTACAAAATGCGTAAAAAAATAACATGTTTCTTTAGATTTAATATTGGAAAAAGTAAAAAAAAAGATGTATTTGAAATTTCTAGAACGAGTCGTTGGAGAAATTTTAAACATATAGGTTTTAAGTTTAAAAATGAGGACAACCGAAATGCTTTGTGTAAAAAAGCTAGAGTCATGCATAGACGAATTGAATTTTTGAGAAATTATACTCACTGTAAACAAAAATGCTCTTTATTTGTTTATTTGGATGAATATTGGATTTTTGCTAAAGGCGGAACAAAAAGAATTTGGCAGGACGATAACATACAGTCTATAAAACACACCGACGGTGAAGGAAAAGACACATTATTGTGCATCCAGGTGGAAAGTATGATTTTGTTGATGGAGCGGATCTTTTATTTTCGTCAAAATCAAAATTGACCGATTATTATGATAATATGGATACAGAGATGTTTGTGAAATGGTTAAAAGAGAAATTATTACCATCGTTACATGAACCATTTGTCATTGTATTAAATAATGCTCCGTACCATTCGGGAATTTTAATAAGCAACCAACAAACTCCTGGATGGTACAGAAAATAAATGAATGGTTAACGAACGAAAATATTTCATTTCCACAGTATTGTTTTAAGCCAGAATTATTATCGACAGCTAAAAGGCACGAAAGAGAAAAAATTAACAAAGTGGATCAAATTATACTCAGTCATGAACGTCGTGTGCTAAGACTTCCGATACCGTCGTATATTGGTGAAATGAGCTATACACAAGTCTGTGTATCTCTCGCTTAGTTTGATTAATTATAGTTTAGTTATCAAATAAGTGTTTTACTGAAATATTCAAGTAAACCAACAAACAGGATTAGGCACTACAAATAGGTCAATTATTTAAAATGAAAATTTTTATTTTGCCACTATGGTGGTGCTAAAATACTTTAATAAATTGAATATTTTCTTGACAGACCATAGCAGCGTATTACGAATTTATTAAATTGGTTTTATAAAAATAAAAAAAAACTTTTCAACGATGGTGTTTCCGAAATATTACTTGAGTACAAGAATTGTGTGCTCAACGGAGATGTTTTAGCAGGAAATATTAATTTTTCTTTTTACTTGGCTCTTCTAGTTTTGTATTTTATTACTGCTGAGTTTGAGTTCCAATCGACCCCCACTATAAGATGTGTACGAACATTTATTGTAATATAATGGGCTATCCTTGGAAATTAATACTAAATCTTCTAACCTAGTGCCTAATAATAATATTAAAGTTATCGTTTATGGCAATGTAAACATTTCTGTATCATCTGTATCACCAGCAATTAGTGTGCCGTCGAGATGCTGTGGTGCGATAACCTAATAATGACAAAATTAAATACAATTATAAATTCCTGATCAAATCAGCTCGTTGAATTTATACGAGGGATGAAAAAAAATTGTTTCATTTAAAACTTCCTCTTACTATTAAAACTACCAATAATTATACCTACAGGTGGGACCCATTTTTACCAGAGCCGATTGTTTTAGTTAAAACTATGCCTAGATGCTCACCTGTTCCGCGTACCTCAAAGGTACAAAATGCGCGCGCATCACATCCTCTTACCATTTGAGATCACCCGTCCACTGGGCAATACTGGACAATAAACATAGAGGGACATTTTTCGTAACGAAAGACGTTTCATTTCCTAACTACGTTAATAAACGAATCCATTTTTTAACTAGTTAGAAAAAGTCGCGTCTTCCGTCACCCGTAGCAGTTAACAAAAAATGTCACTTTATATTCCAAACGCAAACACCGAAAATGGCGACTTTCGTAGTGTCACGCCCACTACGAAAATGGCCAAATTCAGCTGTGAGCCATATAGCGAGTACGAAAATGCGGAAGTAGAGCCGAAAATGGTTATTTTCGTATCGAGTTCGTGGAAGTAGAGCCTAAAATAATCATTTTCGTATCGAGTTGTCGTGAAAACGGGACTTATTAACAATCGTGACAGTTCAAGCTTTCACAGCGCTCACGCGCTAAGGGAGACCAACTTCACATTCTTATTATTCGACAATCGACATTATCATCTAAAGCTTTTGAGAAACACGGCGGTACGCGTAAAAGAGGTTTGTATTAATACGTAATTATTCCTTACGAAATTTAAATAACTTTGTATCGTTTGTATTTACAGTCATCATGGCTGATTCCAAAGAAATGCACGACGAAGCTGTTGTCGAAAATGTCGACAAAAACCTAAAGATGATGCAACAAGGAAATTAGTTGGCACAATTATATAAGAGGAATATAAATCATTTTTATATTAATGTTTATTCAATTTAAATCTAAATTCAATCCTACTGTTTCTCAAATAAGGTAAATGCTCCAGTAGTTGGCATTATAAGCAGCAAAATTTCATTTTGTAATCAGCATAAATTAATTTTCAAAGATGGTTCCAAACTCTCTGTACAATATAATGAAACGGTTATTGGACGACAATAACTCACTGCGCAATATTTTTAACCGACCCAGTTATGTACGCCTATGTAACAGCTCTCAGAAAATGATTTATTACTCCGCACCATTTCGAAATAAAGTATAGTAAGGGTAAGGTGAACTGTAGAGAATCGTTGGGGGCAGATTTTTTTTACCTTATTTGTAAATTCTTCTTTAATCTATTTTAGATCATTCCTTTTGTTAGTTATATTGTCCTTGCACGATAGATAATAAAGTAGTAGCAGTAGTAGCACTTTTCTATGCCACAATCACAACCCCAAATACCTGGGCGTTACGTAGGATCGTACCCTCTCGTTCAACAAACACCTGACCAATTTGGCAGCGAAACTAAGGACCCGCAATAATATCCTATACAAACTGA
The DNA here is from genome assembly GCA_950111635.1 of Agelastica alni. Taxonomy (NCBI): domain Eukaryota; kingdom Metazoa; phylum Arthropoda; class Insecta; order Coleoptera; family Chrysomelidae; genus Agelastica; species Agelastica alni. The sequence continues at coordinate 58,431,179 of OX467709.1, forward strand.
CTGGATCGACCTGGGTAGCTGATGCTCCGACCTTGCGTACCTCTGCACTTGGTCTTGTCTATTCAACGGCCGAATACTGCGCTTCGGCTTGGATAAACATCCTCTACGTACGTAAAATCGACACAGTTCTGAATCAAACGATGAGGATAATTACGGGATCCATTAAGTCTACACCAATCAAGTGGTTGCCAGTTCTATCTCATATAGAGCCACCGAGAGTTCGCAGAAAGCAGATCCTGGTTCGAGAGTACAAAAAAATAACCGCTAATCCGGACTTGCCAATCCACCAGGATCTCATATATTTTAATCGATTAAAATCCAGAAGTCCCTCTTTTAGAACGGCACAACAGCTTATTACTAACAACTTTGACGGATACGAAGAATGGCATTCGGTCTGGCAGGGCAAAATTTCACCGACCTGGCAACCCCTACTCAACTCTAAAGAACCACCACATGGTTTTAAACTGCCCCGCAAGCTTTGGGTTCGACTGAAAATAATACGTACTGACCACGGCAGAAGTGGGTCGACACTCCATAGGTGGAGAATGCGCTCCAGCCCAGAGTGTGAATGCGGTGCTGCCTCCCAAACAATAGACCTCATCACTCACGAATGCCCGTTAACAGCCTTCCTGGAACAAGCGGCGACTTGTGGCACGCGACACCGGATGCCATCTCCTGGCTCGAACAGTTACGCCTGGAACTGTGATAATAAATACAATAATTGTAACTATGTTTGCTGGTGTTCCGCAAGGATCCATTCTAGCACCAACACTATTTTTACTTCACATCAACGACCTGTTGAAAGCAACTTCATGTCCCGTACACAGCTTTGCCGATGATAGTACCCTCCATACCGCATTCTCTTCCAGGGCCCCTATATCAGCCCGTGAAACCAGAAATGAACGAGGAAGAAATGTTAACAATATAAATATGGACTTAGCAACAATTCTCGAATGGGGATCCAATAATTTGGTAGAATTCAATGCAAACAAAACACAAGCATGTCTTTTCTCTAGAAAAGCCGATCTCACTGTGCCTAACATAACTTTGTCAGGAGTAACCATACCACTGAAGTCATCCATATCGATGCTTGGTATTACTATCAGCAATAACCTTTCCTGGGAAAATCACGTGAGGTCCATTGCCAAAAGTGCATCCCAAAAACTTGGTTTTTTGTTTCGTGCCAAGAGCTATTTCACCTCCAGTCAGCTGCTTATGATCTATAAGGCACAGATCCGACCTGTACTGGAGTACTGTTCCCATATTTGGAGTGCAGCACCTAAACATATCCTGAAGCTACTGGATTCTGTCCAAAAAAGGGCAATTCGTCTCGTCGGTGATGCCTCGCTTACAAACTCGCTCACTTGTCTGGAACACCGTAGAAAAGTTGGCGATTTGTCTCTATTTTATAGATATTTTCATGGGCGATGCTCTTCTGAAATATCAACAATCGTTCCTCCATTGGCAGTCTCTTCGAGATTAACCCGTCAAGTTCAGTCTTCACACCCGTTCGTGGTCACTTTGGAGACCTGCAGAACATCACTTTCCAAAGACTCATTCATCCAACGAATTGCGAGGCTTTGGAACTCATTGCCTAGGGAGGTGTTCCCCGAGGCATACAACCTCCAGAAATTTAAGAAGAACACCAACTCCTACCTTCTTTCCCTTGGTTCCCACGATGTTCTCTGAACATTACAGGATATCCCTTTTCGTGGGAACCAGAACATAAAAAAAAAAAAAAAAAAAAAAATATATGTGCTAGTATTGATGTTGTATATACCTATATTTACTCTCTCTTCTATGTATGTTCAAATAGACCATAAGCTAAATAAATAAATAAATAAGCAGTAAAAAAATGTGTGACCCAGTGACACGGTAGGAAAACCAAAATAATGTGGGTTAAAAATAACTGGATAAGAAAAGTGGAAGCAGTTAAACGATAAGAGGATGGTATCCAGAAACAAGAAGTAAGCCTGCAAAGACAGATAGATTACCGAGAAAAAGCTGAATAAATTCACTCTGTGAATAATAATTTTGCATAAAAAATAAGACCAATAATAAAAAACGAGGTTGTGGCAATAATGGAATATTTTAATAGCTTTTTTACATGTAAAAAAATTTACCTTTTTGTAAGTTTTTTTTTTAACTGATTTTAGACGTAATTATTCAGCTTTACCCTTTGAATAGCATACTATTAAATAAAAATACAGGCCGACGGGGCACAACAATTAAACCATTATAAAATTCCCGAAAATCCGAACAAACGTGTGTGTGTGTGTGTGCGCGGCCGACATAGGCGCAACAATTGGGGTCAAAAAAATTTAATAACATTACGCACACTTTTTTGGTTTGATGAATAGGTGATGCAGATAATATGTTGTTTATCATGGCTCGACGATTAAAAAAAATTGGTTTTCTATAAAGTCGGTTTACGGACGATAATTTTAAGTGATAACGTTATGAGAAAACATTGATGCAAAATTACGTACCGTAATGAATTGAATTATTATCACTGAATTATCATTATTTTTTATAATACAAACAAATGAATGGGGTACTGGATAGCTTTATGAACACTCAGAATGTGTCAAAAAAGGCACGTCTTGCTGTGCATAGAGGAGTGTTGGTTCCTACGCTTATGTATGGTAGTGAATGTTGGGTTTGGCAGAAGAAGCATAAAAATAGGATTAATGCTATGAAGATGAGTAGTCTGAGAAGTATAGCCGGAGAGACTCGGTTGGATAAAGTAAAGAATAGTGAGATAAGAGAACGCTGTGGTGTAAAAAAAGATCTGGTTACAAAGATAGATAAAGGAATGCTTAGATGGTTTGGACACGTAGAAAGGATGGGTGAAGGAAGATTGAGGAAACAAATTTATAAGGCGAGTGTGAATGGACAAGTCGGTAGGAGTCGACTTTGGCGAACATATCTCGATCAGATCAACATTGTTTTGAATAAAGGCCAGGTCAAGAGTACCAACAACCGACGAGCATGCATGAGAGCCCTGATGAAAGTAGAGGAAGCAAAAGATGTGTGAAGAACCGTAGCAAGTGGAAGGAACTGGTCTCTGCCTACCCCTACGGAAAAAAAGGCGTGACTATATGTATGTATGTACAAAGGAGCTAATTAAAAATTACAATGTGCTATTAACAACTTATATACATGTATATAATTGTGACTTAGACACGTTAGAATTCAAATATAAATGCTCCTAAAAAGGGGTAGTTTTTTTAAATAAGTGTGTTTGAACAATACCTCAAATTTTAATCGAAAAATTTATATTCACCAAACCACAGGTTTAGTTTATCTTTAATAAGTATTGCAAATGTAATATTGTGTTAAAATCATAAATAATCGTCATTAATCTTTCACAATAAGCCACTTAGGTACAGTTTTGAACAAATTTAATAATTATAATAGTTGTTATAAAGGCAGTATAAACCTTTTCTCAAATAATGGTGATCAGATTTACAATCATGTTCCAAACGAGAAAAAAAACCCTTTTAAATATCAATTTAATTAACTTTCCTAATAGTACATCAATACAAACAACCTAGCTCTAATTCTCCTTGTTTACAAAATTATTGGAATTTTAAAAACAAAACTAACCTTACTAATTGGGTTGACAGTTGACACTTAATGTTATCGATAGTCGGTATGAAATGAAATATATCGATACCAAAAATACAACAGCGACATGAACACGCCCACCAGGGCTTTTGTTTTGACTTCTGCTAACTGTACAATAGGTTGTGTGCTGCCGTCTCTCTTCTACTCGGACGCATCGGCCAATGGAGTGGAAGTTGCGTCACAAGCCTAACGCTTAAGCCAATCGTGCCTCTCTATCGCTTGTTCCGCGCTCTCGCTTGCACGCTTGGCTCAGGCGGAACGTGATAATGAGTCTTGCTTTTTCGTACATGCAGTCGGCGTTCATCGATTTTTAAGACGTTATCTTGTCAAAAATTAAATCTTCGGGAAAATTTAACTAGTAAAACTTTTGTAAAGCAATAGCAGTCTTCACAAAACTCTGCCACTGGCTGCAATTCCAAAAACAATGAACTTGAACCAGCATTTTAATAAAAACCTTTGTTGTTACTCTTTTTCGCAAAATTACTATCATTCTTTGGTAATTTATTCATAATATAATGTGCAAGAACTTTTATAAAAGTTCCAGGTAGGTATTTATTACTGAAACGGCTCGCGAACTTTTAATTATATACGATGGAGTTTCCTACAAAATGTCTTGTCAAAAAATATACACTAAAACGGTATATTATGTTTGAAATATGCAAAGCGTAAAATCGATGGCCTCAAGTAAAAATTTTAACTTAAAAACGAGAGCAATATTCTAAATCGCGCGCAAATCGTCTTAGTTTACACAAAATGTTTGTGTCATTTTATAATATGGTGAATTGAACAGTATGAAATTGGGTAAAGCTGCTGGGTATGACAGGATAACAGTTGAAATGCTGAAGGCTGGACAAAACGTGGTAGCTAAACTACTGTACCGCCTTTTTAACCTTTGTTGTGCCGCTTTACAAGGAAAAAGGTTCGCACAGGACTGTATGAACTACCGAGGTATTAGTTTACTCAGCATAGTCGACAAACTGTATGCAAAGATATTGATTAAAAGAGTAACGAATGAAACTGAGATGATATGGGATGTGCAAGCAGGATTTAGAAGTGGAAGGAGATGTATGGATCAGGTCTTTTCATTGCGCTTTTATAGACTTGGAAAAGACCTATGAGAGAGTGGTGAGTAGTTAATTGTGATCGACATTGTCTATGTATGGGTGGGCGGTAGTTTAATACGAGCACTGAAATCACTTTATAAGGATTCCTCTGCTTGTCTCAGGATAAACGGAGCTTGCACGTACTGGTTTAACATCGAAAAAGGTGTGAGACAGGAATGTGTGGCTTCGCCATGGCTGTTTAACTTATACATAGATGATTGTTTAAAAGATTTGAAAGAGAGTGCGTATGGATTGAAAATGAATGATTTGATTGTCAAATGCCTTCTTTACGCCGATGATCAAGTCATATTAGCGTCATCCAAAGAGAAGTTGCAGACAATGGTTAATGTTATGCATGATGCCCTAAAAATCAAAGGGATAAAAATAAATGCAAGCAAAACGAAAGTAATGGTTTTTGAAAGAAAAGAAAGCATGACAAACTGTGAAAATTCGGTTGAGGGAGTAACAGTGGAACAAGTAAATGAATTTGTGTACTTGGGTTCAAAGTTTACGAGAAATGGAAAGTATGACAGTGACATTGAGCGAAGGGTGTTGGCAGGAAAACAGATGAATGGGGCACTGTATAGCTTTATGAACAACCAGAAAGTGTCAAAAACGGCACGTCTGGCTGTGCATAGAGGTGTGTTGATTCCTACACTTATGTATGGTAGTGAATGTTGGGTTTGGCAGAAGAAGCATGAAAATAAGGATTAATGCTGCGGAGATGAGTAGTTGGATAAAGTAAAAAATGGTAAGATAAGAGAACGCTGTGGTGTAAAAGAAGGTTATAAAGATAGTTAAAGGAATGCTTAGATGGTGTGGACACGTAGAAAGGATTAATGAAGGAAGATTGAGGAAACAAATTTATAAGGCGAGTGTGAATGGACAAGTCGGTAGGGGTCGACTTTGGCGAACATATCTCGATCAGATCAACATTGTTTTGAAGAAAGGCCAGGTCAAGAGTACCAACAACCGACAAGCATGCATGAGAACCCTGATAAAAGAAGAGGAAGCAAAAGATGTGTGTAAGAACCGTAGCAAGTGGAAGGAAGTGGTCTCTGCCTACCCCTACGGGAAAAAGGCGTGACTATATGTATGTATGTATGAATTAATTTGTTTTCGATTTAATTCATTTTTAAATGACAAATCAGTGTTTTAAGATGTTGATACAAACAATTTAATATGCTTTTTTTTATCTTTGTTAAGAGGCTTCACTTATAATATTCGTATTTGTACAGAAATTCTTCCAATAACAACTACCTTTGAAAAATCATGTATTGGTCGCTAAAGAAGGTTCTCTGTCGCAAATATATATATATATATATATATATATATTTATTTATTAACAATTTTAATAACACGATTTATTTATTAATTTTTTCTTTATTAATTTGTTTTGTGTGGGCCGTCTGCGGCCAGAGGTAGCTTATCGTTTTTCCCCTTTTAAAACATGGAGGATTTTTTCAGTGACCTATAATAAGTGGTTTCTCTTTTTCATCTTCCATATTTGCACGAATATTGCACTTTTTCTTCTAAAATGCTTGTCGTTTTTTAATTCCTATGTTTTTGTTGGCTATGCACGATGGTAAAGACCCGTCTCGTCTGCACTTGGTCAACAGCATGTCCATCGGTTTAAGAAATGTTCTTTTCTCTTCAGCATTTCCAGCTTCTTGATACATATTTCTAATTTCAACATGGTTACTTTATGTCTTACCTACTTTAAATTTTTCAGCCAACTCTCTGGTACTTAAACCACTCTTTTCATTTTCGTTGATATCAATTTTCTCTTTGATTGAAAGACGTTTTTATTTTTTTGCCATGCTTAAATCTTTAACGTTTACCGGTATGCTTTCAAAACAAGACTAATATGTATTAAATTTGGATTTAAAATTTTTAATTTAAATGTTTAGAAACTTTCTTCGTTAAAACTCGACAAGCGTAAGGAGTCACTTGGAAATGCGCGACCGAAAGAGAGACGCAAGCTGCCCGAAATATAGAAAAAGGATCGATATCGCGATTGTCTCTTGGCGCATCTGGGGTTCAAGTGACTCATTACGCTTGTAGAATTATAATACACATTTATTATTCTTATTAAAAGTTTTGTTAAAATTGTCGTGGATGGTTTTTTTGTCGTATTTGATTGCCATTTACTTTGAGAAAAAAAAATTTAAGTGATTCGTATTTGTATCTCAATCTTTCTCTACGTTTTTAATAATTTTTCTAATAAAATGGTATTTAAAAAATTAATTTTCAAGACAAAGTAAACGGGTGAAAGCGTGAAAAAACCACTGGAAATATGTTCTTGTAAGTAAATGTAAAACAATTATATTCACATTGCACGCGTGAATTATGTTGCCTAACAACGATAAGTTTCGAAAATATTGAATTAAATACAAAATTGAGGTACGAGATTTCCTTCGGGCTAAAATTTCCAGTTATAAATTATCACTAAAGCATCTGTCCTACCATCTATAGAAGTTGATTAACTGTTATTAAATAATTTAAGTTAATAGAGCAAGACTATTAAAACATATTTTTAATCCCATTCAAATTATTGGCCCCGAGAAAAAATTAAAATCCGAAATTTTTGAGTTATTAAAAAAGTGTTTGTGGGAGGTTCATAAATAATGGTACCTTAAAGGCTTAAAATAATAATTTGATGAAACGAAATTTAAAAAAAAGCATTTATTAATTGCTTAACTGACAACATACGTTCATTGATTGGATGCATTAATTTATTGTTGATGTTTTATTTGTTTCATAACATTTATTTATGTTTCCCTTAAGCCTATGGTAAACTTTTGGTATCCAGCTATGGGAAACTGCGTCAATATCTAATATAGAAACATTAGAAAGGTTTCAGTCAAAGATTATAATAACAGATGCCTCCTGGTATGTACCAAATCACATTATAACACATAATCTACTATTGACAACCGTCAAGGAAGAAATTACCAAATTTGCCCACAAATATGATGTAAGATTACAAGCAAGATCGAGAAACCTGGTGTTGCAGCCTGCGCAATAAAGACCACAGAAACAAATTTCAACTGACCTGCTGAACAGGTTTCAGTTTAGATTCTGTATCTCCCATGTAAAAAACTAAACCCCAATGAGGTTTGTGACTTCATAGGACAATGTTATTAAATATTGATCCCTCGAGTTGATTATATAATTTTGTTATAAAAATCACTAATTGAAACTAGATTGTAGATTGTAGGGAGGGTCGTGAAGGCTATGCTGCCTCTCGACCTATCAGATATTTTGTGCATAACTTTTAATCTATTCGAGGCCCGGGATTCCGAGACTTCGTACAAAGTGTATCAGTTTCCTGGTAGCTAATTTCCTGATATCGGAGGACTTTAGGAAGGATCCTTCCAGAAACCTGAGCCTCTTGCAGAAAAGCGCTGGGCATTCACAAAGCAAACGTTCTGAAGTTTCAGCGAAGTTCCCGCAGTAGCGGCAACTATCACTCTCTGTTTTGCCCATCTTTTTCAGGTGAAACCTCAGAGTGCATTGTCCAGTGAGAAGTCCCGTCACCAGTTTCAAGTCTTTCTTGTCCAACTCGAGAAGCTGTTTAGCTTTCCTTGGCAAAATGCTTACTAGCCTTTTCGCTTGTCTTCGTCCTGACACTTTATGCCAGTGAGATTTCATTTCATCCGTTTCGCATAGTCGAACCTCTTCTTCTTTTAAGTGGGCTTTGGAGAGACCACAGAAGGGTTCTGGGCCGGAAAATTGTGTATTTGCCCCTTCCTTGGAAAGGCAAGAAATTACCAAATTTGTCCACCAATATGATGTAAGATTACAAGCAAGATCGAGAAGCCTGGTGTTGCAGCCTGCGCAATAAAGACCACAGAAACAAATTCCAACTGACCTGCTGAACAGGTTTCAGTTTAGATTCTGTATCTCCCATGTCAAAAACTAAACCCCAATGAGGTTTGTGACTCAATAGGATAATGTTATTAAATATTGATTCTTCGTGTTAAATATTTAATTTTGTAATAAAATTAAATAAACTAAGTACTGCAGATTGTAAACTACTTACGTCTTAATTCTATGACATGCTAGTAAAAAGGTCCTTTTTAAAAAATTATTTTACCCGATAATTTTACAGCGCTTATCTGTTTATTAGATATCGTAAGTTAGAAATTGACGTTATACTCCTTGGGCAGTTTAATTTTGAAATTTTCAGTAAAATTTAAATGGCTGACGAAGAATCGGATGACGATATAAAATTATATAGAACTATCCGCCAATCGCCTTTAGTGGCGCGTTTATAAACTGATTTAGGTACAATTGAATTTACTATGAAAACTGACGCATTTAATGCTTACTGCAATATATCAAAATTATATATATATATCGAATAGACGAATAAAATTTCTCTAGTAAACCGTAAGAAGCTCGCAGCATTCGGATTTATTGATTCCACCAAAAGAATAATAGTTAACTAATAATGTGTCGAGCCTTTATTTTGTTGGTGATCGGAATCCTTAAGTCGACATGATTTTTTAAGTTTTTTACATTATTTTAAATCAATTTATTTGGTATATAGTCAATCTATTAAAGTAAATAAATCTTGAGGTTTCTCATTCTCGAAGCATTACACTTGTTGTAAATCCTTAGAACCCTATATTTATGTAGGAATCTAGAACGATATACGTGTGGACAATTACGTTTCTTTTCAATTTTATTTAACAGTTTTTTAGATGACAAAATAACTTTTTTTACAACTTTAAATTTCTTAAACCAAACGCAGGATCTAACACAAATGACTAAGATTGCTTGCAAAAATAACCGTCAGTGTTAATATTTATTTTTTTACAATTATATATATATATATATATATATATATATATATATATATATATATATATATATATATATATATATATATATATATATATATATATAATTGTTAAAAAAGAAATATTAACACTTCCCTGTATATTACTATCTTTAATGGCATCGCCCAAGGTTCCATCGTTTGTAATATTTACGCCTAGATATTTGTACTTTTGGCAGTTTTTTATTCTTTGATTATTTTTTAAAATAAGGTCTTGCTGGCTTCCTCCTAAACCCAGGTATTCTGTTTTTGCAATGTTTATTTTGAGTCCCCACTTCTTGTATTTCTCAATAAGTTTCCGAGACATATACTCAATATCATCAGAATCTTGTGCTATAACGATCTGGTCGTCAGCGAAGCTGAGTGTATACAATGTGGAATGGTTAAGCGGGATACCCATATTTGAACAGTTCCGTTTCCTTTTTATTAACACTTTTTCGGGATATATTGTAAACAGCATTGGTGAAAGGCAGCATCCCTGTTTAAGTCCTTTATTTGGAGCAAATCCAGTTGAGATGTTATTTGCGACTTTGATTTTTATTTGGCAGTTTTCGTATAGGCTTCTTAGTGCGTTTATAATATTTATATTTAAGTTTGTTGTTACTAGAGCTTGCCACAACTTCACAAGTGGCACGCTGTCATATGCCTTCTTCAGGTCGACAAATACTAAATGGACAGACATCCTTGTTGACTGCCGACATCTTATTTTATAAAAGTGTTAGATAAAACAGATGGTCAGTTGTTGATCTTCGCACTCGAAATCCTGCTTGTTCTTCGGCTTCGTGGTCGGCGTAGTCTCGTTCTATTCTGCTCTTTAAAACTTTACCATAGACCCTGCTAATGGTATCCCATACAAATTCAATAATACTAATAGAAATGGGGTCTATTCTTTCAGTTTAAGGTTATGATACCTTAATGAGAAGACAGACTATTATGAAATCTCAAAAAATAATTATTTTACGTAATGAATATCTTAGTAGAATAGATGAAGCTCGTCGGCAAGTTTATTTTGTTGAGACTTGGTACGTCACTCATATATTTATATCGATCTACAACGATACCCAGTCGCCATCTATCTCTATCTCTCCACGAGTCTTCATCTATGTCACTATTTCTTATTTCATTATCTACGCCTTCTTTTCAACTTCTTCTCGGTCTTTCCCGTTTTCTGTGTCCTGGCGGTGTACAATTCAATATTTGTTTCGGTAACCTATCTTCTGTCATCCTCTGTACATGACCGTACCATATCAGCTGTTTTGTCTTAATGTCGTCCACAATTGTATGTTCTACTTTCATTATCTCTCTGATACGGTGGTTTGTTATTCGTTCTCTCCTGGACTTTCCTGCAGATCTCCGCCAAAAATCCATTTCCGTGGCTTTTAGCATTTTTTCTGTTTTGTTCTTTATTGGCCAGACTTCACTACCATATGTTATGATGCTTCAGATTATGGTATTATATATTTTGTGTTTATTAGTTTTAGATATCGTCTGATCCCAGAGAATTCTCTTTAGTATTGATTGATATTGCTCTCCTACCTTGTACGTTTCTTTCTCTTATTGCGTGGTCTAACGTGCCGTCATTCGATATTTCTAAGTCTAGATATTTATAGTTTTTACCACTTCCCCACTTTGTAACATTAGGTCATGTTGTATACCTCCTACGCACATAGCTTTCGTTTTATTTATGTTATCCTCTAGTCTCCATTTATTGTATTCTCCTATGACACTCAAAATTTTGTGAAAAAAAGATGGAGTGATCAATCTTCTGCAAGCATCTTCAGATAGAGGAAAACATATTACATGCTGGAAAAGAAAATGATTTTGTGCCGAATTGTTTGGTATTATCCACAAAGAAAATTTGAGTTTTTCAGCTGATGATTACCAAGTTATAACATCTACTTTGTTCTAGGAATAGTTTGGCGAATAACTAATTTTTAATTTTCCTCCAAATAGTGTAACAGAAATGAATACTGCTCCTTACCATACTCATCCAACTGGTGAAATTCCAAAAGCGAAAGCTCGTAGGAGGTATAAGGTATTTATTTTTATCACATTCGTTTCTCTTGAAATATTTCCAAACATATAATAATCACAAACTAATCGTAACGTCCAATTATCTCATCCCAACAAGGAGAACCAATTGCAAACTGCCGATTTCTTTTGCACAGCAAAGTGGTGCAAAAAGCCAACTTAAGGTGGCAAAATGAACCCACATGCACATCATCGAAACAGATCTGGCCTAAACTAGATCTACGTCGAACCAAGGATGTCTTAACTTTAACCAGGGAGTCCATTGGAAAGGCGATCGCGACCATAACAGGACACTGGGCAGGCGGATCCCATGCACGGCGCATGGGAATCGCAAACCTACGACACGACTTCTGTAGAAGCTGTCACGATGAGGAAGAGGAGGAAACAATGGTACATCTTCTCTGCCACTGCCCTGCTCTAGGCAAAAAACGGCTTAATATACTAGGGCAACCGGACTTTGATGATTTAACTGATCTCAGCTCAGTTAGCATCAAGGACCTTACACTTTTCATTAAAAGTTCCAACTGGTTCTCACGGTAGAGGGGGAAGGCACTGCCGTCCATCACGGTATCACAACGGGCCAAAAGGCATAAGTGTGTTCCATCCGAACCGCCGTTTTAACCTAACCTAACGTCCAATTTAAGTCCTGGTCTGTTCCTGCCTGCGGGGTGGCGAAAAACAAAACATTTGCAGCACCGAAATTGTGAAACAGGAAAATTATCTCTGACTTGAACTATAGGCGGAATAATTGGGCCACATCTAAATGCTGGTTGATTTGATACTCCTACGATTTCATCAAACGGAAAAATCTGTTCTGTAACTTAAAGCTAATTTTCAAGATTTATGAAATTATGATATCAAAAAAGTGTAATTTCTTGAATTATCTCCTTAACATTGGCCAATTTGATAGTAGATTTTCTAGGGCAAAGATATTACTTCAGCTCTAGAATTCAAGAAGTTAATTTATTCAACATAAACACATCAATTAATTTGAATCAGGTTTTGGTAAAAAAATATGTGATTGCATCATTTATTTAATAGTGAACAATATTTATCCACTCAAAAGGAAAGTATGCAATGCATTCTCATTTATTTGTGTTCGACCAAAAATTTGTGACGATTGATTGAAAAATTTGGTGGCTCAATAAGAACTAATTAATAATTGAAAAAAAATTTGTTTTTCAAATGAATCACTCCGTATAGACTCTATTTTTTAATAGGTGTTACTTTTGTGAATTTTATTGTTATTTTAGGTGATCTTGTTAATGTCATCAGTTTTAAATTGACCTTCATCGATCGTCTGGTAAGCAAACTTCGAACTCTGCAGTTTATTTAGTTCATAAAAGGTCCTTCCAAGTCCCATCTTCGGTTTTCCGAATCAAATGCAATTAATACTTTTTGATCTCCGGCAACTTTACTGACTTTTAAGGAATAAAGTAGTTTGCTGGAGAATAATAAAGTTTCACCGAGAGAAGAAAAATAGTTTAATAAGAAAGAGGAAAATGGAGCTGCCTTCTCTGCCGCTTCCCCTTTTTCCCTTTGCGTTTCCCAGTCCACGTCTTGCCCTCAATCATTTTCAATATGAAATTTTTATGTATTGATCGAGTTTTTTAGCAGGGGTTGATTGGAGAACGCCGCGAGGGGATGAAACGGGGCACCGCGCTGTCACCTCTCGCCGGACATTGTCGTCCGATGGCTTTTTAATGCCTTCTACCAAACGCTCCTTTTTCTTCTGATATTGCGACGAAGTATGGACTGAAAATGACGGAAACTCTCGAGATTTTCTCGTGTGTGTAAGTGTGCTTTAAGAAACACTCTTACTTTTGCTCGAGATTAAAATACAGATCCAATTAATGTTGATGAACGTAAAAAAGTTTTTTTAGCCTATGAAAAGACTAAAGAATTAGTATACTGGGTGTATCATTGTTTTATTTTATGATTCAGTTATAAGCACAAAAAATTAAAGATCATTTAACCCAATTTATGGGCATATTTTAAAATGCGCACGAATTTTAAAAATTTTGTCAACCACCTTAGAACACGTCAAAAAATAATAAAACCAGATTTTACGATTAGAAAAGGGATACTTATTGACTAGATTGTAAAAACATTTGATAATAAAAAAAATATCATATTATTCTGGTTCATGTCCTTCTCAATTATTTTTCGGGGTGGATAGCGGGTTTAGGACTGTGTAAAAAAACATTGAACAAATCATAAACAAAAAGGCCCCACAATGCAAATTGGCATTTTATAATATTAAAGTAATTGTGACAAATGTTATATTGGACAAACAATACCTTAAAAAAGGATGAATCAGCAGCAACTGTCGAGAAATTAATAGACATAAGTCGGAAAAAACGGCATTAAGCAAATATCATTTCACCACTGGCCATAATTTTAATTTTTCGTCAATAAAAGTTTTGGATCGTGAGCCGAATATCAAGAAAAGGGGTTTAAGCGAGATGATTTTCATTTCCTTGAATGATACCATCAATTGCAGAACCGATGTACAGGGCCTGAATGCACAATATAATAATTTATTTTTCATATTTAAAAATCAATAAAGATAAACAGCCTTTGGCGTTGATAGTATGTAGACAATTAGCGAGAAAAAATAAATAGTTCATTAAAAGAAAATTAACATAAACTCATATTATTTTGCCTCAGGTTGTTTGTGCTGTCTGTATGTGATTTTAATATTATTGAAGGAATAGAAATTATTTGTTTTTAATATTGGTTTGTTATGTAATTAATTAATTTGCTTAATAATACATTACAGACTTCAGACTTCCACGAATTAAAAAGGTATATAATTAATTTATTAAAACTCTTCACTTGTTAACAAAGATTATTCTTGTATATTTGAATCTAAGGGACTAATTTGTGACTAAACTGACTTTAAAATTTCTTTTTATTAATATCTTATGTATAAATAGTCAATTGTTAAACAAAAGAATAAGTCTACTGGTGATGTTCCTTAATTTTACTTATTATAGAGATATTTTCCGTATAAGTAGCCTTGAGAAAGATCTAAAATAAAGATCGAAACGTCGGCAATTTAAGAAGAGCGAGAAGTTTGTTTTCTTTTGTCCTAAACCCGCTATCCAGCCCGAAAAATAAAAAAATATATTATTATTATAAAAACCTACTGCCTAAATTAATTGTTAATGAAATTGGTACATTTCGACAAAATACAAGTAAAAGCACAATTGAACGTTAATATTTTATAATACCATAAATAGAAGGTTGAACACCGCAACTATGCAAAGTGCTCGAAAATAAAATTTTTAAAATCAGCATGAAATCTGAGAACTCAGTGAAAAATCATTTTTTATAAGCCCTAAAGCAAACACTCTAAAGAACCTAAAATTCATAATTATCTGTAAAAAACCATGTACTGTGTTTAGCAAAGTATACTTACATAGGGCAAACAGGTAGGAACTTAAAACAAAGAATAATTGAACATAATAGGGACTATAAAACATACCCAACTTACTTAAAACAATAAAATATCCTACGAGTCTTACAGAACATTGTAATTCATCCCTCCATACCGTCGATTTTATTTCAGTTAGTATTATTATTGGACAAATAAATAAATAAAAAATAAATAATTAAAATAACTAAGCATGAATAAAAAAGTGTAAACAAAATATCTGATGTTGAAAATTTAAATACCTTGTGATTAAATTTAATAAAAAAAGTAAAAAATTTAACAAAAATCATTTTAAAGAAGACATTTTAGCAGATGATTGTCTCGTCGAATCAATGACAGTTGAGTTTGTTTATTTCTGTATGTCTGTGTCAACGTCTTTTATGAACCTTTATATTATATTTATATTTTATGTTAAACTTGTTTTTTACCCTTGTTAACTCGGTTAACGGTTAACTTAAATGTTAGTATTTTTCAATGTTGTTCTCTATACTATCCAATATGTTTATTAAAGATGTTACTCTATATAAATTATTTTATTTAGATACTTTTAAAACTTTAGAATTCCATTTTAATATGTTCGTTCTTTTCTTTATGCTTTAGAGTCCTGAAGATATAAATTTTCGAAACGTCGACTTTTTTTAACACTTGGTTTACTTTAACGTGCTGACTGAAGTCCAACCAATTAAAAATTAAAATCATATTTAACAGTCGCTATCCTTTTTAAAATAATCATGTCTTTTTCCCACTGAAAGTGCCTAGAATTTTCTTTAAAACAAAAATATGAGCTGCTTGTTTCACTAAAATGGTTAATTTATTTTTAACCATTTTTGTAACTACTAATTATTACTTTATTAAAAAAATGTTATGAGGGTCTGAGTTTTTAGTACATTTTGAAAGTTACATTAATTTCCATATCTGATACGCGTAAACTCCTTACCCTATCAAATTACATAAAGATTCTTTGTAACCAAAATCGTTTTAAAATTCAGATCGTAAAAACGGGAGATTTTAATTATCGTGAGTGCTGAAAATATCCAATTTTATTGCACGACAAGACGTCGGAATACAAACTTGCTATATAAACGTGAAAAGAATATTTATTGTGATGAGAAAACCGATGTTTTCTTCTTTACAAAGAATTTCTTCTATTTAAACCCTTTGAAACGCCTTTTAAGATCAGTCAACATAAAAAAAATAATTCGTAAACTCTTCAATAATTAAACGTAAACGGGAAAAATTAGACTCAAAACATTTGTATAAGTTTCTTTATTTCTGCACCTTCTATATTTGTATATTGTACCCTTAATTTAAAATGGCAAAAGATACTTAATCCACCAGTTTATCGTTTTAGTCCATTGAAAAGTTACATTTGGGGTTGCGTTTTTTAGAGGACGCAATTTTATTTTTTTGATGTGTAGGGGGGGTCAGTTTAAAGCTAAAACCAAGTTTGTGGGGTCGCCACCCTTGTCACACGGCAGCCATCTTGAAAATAGGGGTTGAAATGGTTTTTACGATATATCTCTTAAACTATTTATTTGATAAAAAATATTTATTAACATTTTTTGTTGCAAATTAAATTCTCTACAACTTTGGTAATTTTTTGTCGTAGAACTATAAATAAAAAAGTTATAAGCGAAAATCTTCAGAAATTCGAGAAAAAAATTTATATTTATTTTTCGATATAACTTTTTTTTTTATAATCATGATGATGAACCGCCGACATTAACACCGTTTCCTTCTCCAGTTCTTCCACTGGTATTTAATTCAGAAAGCCGATCAGATGCTGAGCCGCAGCCTGGTCCATCGAAACGACTGAGGACGGAGTAGTTCTAATTTAGAAAATCACCGTGGATTATGCCTATTGGTGATAACACGTAAAAAAAAACGCGCCTCTAGACTCTACCTCGTGGTTGGTGGGGAAAAGAGTCAATAATTAATTATTAATAATATTGCAAAATTTGTAATTAAAAAAGTTATAATAACAAAATAAAAAAAAAAACAATAACTGATGACATATTACATACACACGTATAATATAGGTATAGTTAAGAATATTGAAAAATAGTACTCACTTCGGAGCGCTGTAAAACCTTAGCTATTGACTTAATGAAAAAATGATGCAAATAAAAGTTGTTCCTCCAAAAACGATCTACAAAAATGGTCGGATATCATTTTTTCGTAAAATGATAAAAAAAAAAGTTATATCGAAAAATATAAATTTTTTTCTCGAATCTCTGAAGATTTTCGCTTATAACTTTTTTATTTATAGTTCTACGACAAAAAATTACTGGACCAAAGTTGTAGAGAATTTAGTTTGCAACAAAAAATGTAAATAAATTTTTTTTATCAAATAAATAGTTTAAGAGATATATCGTAAAATCAATTTCAACCCCTATTTTCAAGATGGCGGCCGTGGGACAAGGGTGGCGACCCCACAAACTTGGTTTTAGCTTTACACTGACCCCCCCTACACATCAAAAAAATAAAATTGCGTCCTCTAAAAAACGCAAGGTAAGGCCTAAAAAATGTAACATTTCAATGGACTATTTCTCTTTTTAAAGATTGTTTCATAGACTGGTCTATACTCTGAAGAACTGTCTTCTTCATAATCCCTTTCCTGAATGTACCAATACGGACCAATCCCCTACTGAAATAGTCATTTGTAAACAGAACCTCTTGACGCTATTGATAAAAATAATATATTCATTAAAAAAGAAGGTTTAATCCAAAGTTTATTTGTTGCAGATGGCTAGAACGAGGATCAATGTTCGTATTGTCTCAATCACAACTAAAAAAGTTGTTAAAAGTAGAAGAAGACTGGCGAACGGGATCACTTTTGGACCTGGGAGCTGGTGATGGTGAAGTGACAGCGCACTTGGCGCCGTTATTCAATAAAGTTTACGCCACAGAAGTTTCGAATACCATGAGGAATCTACTACATAAGAGAGGTTACCAGTAAGCATAATTCCATTTTGTTAAAAATATATCTATTATCATCAACACTCGAAACATTTAGTTCAATAACGTGACTATGTGATTTTTTTAATCGTCATTACACCACGTCAATTTGATCATGCTGGTTATTATGTTTTAATGCTGCTACGCCAATTCAAAACATACAGCAGACATTCCAACCAGAAACGATACCCTCTTAGCAACTTTTGCCGATAATACGGGAATTATGACGTAGATACAGACCATACTGTAACCTCAGAAAAGTACAAAATCATTGAGATATATTCTGGCTTCATCGATGGAAAATCGAAGTAAAACTGGCAAATTAGTACAAATTACTGTCATCACAAGAAGATTGACTCGCCCTCAAGTTTATATTAAACTCATATGGAAGACACATATAAAACACAAGAGAACACAACTAGATCTTAAATTAAATAAACAGTATTGCCGTTGCAAAACTAACTTTTCCAAACCGAGAGGCTCTTTTCTAATTAATACTTTCCTACTACCCTTCAGTTCGGAAACGTAAAAAAGAATACCTGAATGTTTCATCGCCCTAGCTCTCCTTCTGAAGTTATCGTGCGAAAAGTACAAAATGCGATAAATTTAATGATCACCTTGTACGGCAGCTACCTAAAGGAATTTACTTCGAACTCTGTCTCAAGATATCGTGCTTACAAGATTTTTCAACACACACACACACACACACTACACACAGACAAAATTTGAAACAACCGTCTAGCTGAAAATGGTGCCATTCGACGCGTGGGGCTATGAAACGCGCACGTGGTTTTGGCGATTTTGATTTTTAGGGGTAAACCAATACTTTTCCTTTTTTACCCTTCGGTTCGAAAAAGTAAAAATAAGTACCTACCCACTGGCTACTTAACAAAAGGTCTCAGTTATCTCTTTGAAAAAGTTTCTTCATTCCTTTTCACTAAAATTTGTTTATTTAACATAAAAAATGTATAATTACAATTTCTAATAGGTACATCAAAAGTTAATGCATCGTGACAGTGCACATTTCTTTTGCTTAATAAACTGATAACCAGGTAAGTCTCGTTTATAATATAACCTGCAAGTTTGCGATTCTGGTCTGGTCTAAATTAAGTGATGGGCTTCCTTAATTGTCCAGGTGCCCGAGAACCCTGTTACCGGCCCTGGACGAGTCTCTTTTATTAGTAGTTTATTTTTAATTGAAAGAAGCTGTCGATGTCTGCAAAAGCAGATTTAATGTTCCAGCTTAGAGAATACCAAAAGCGTATTCATCTTTTCTGTACTCTTTTTGGCTAAAAAGAAATTGTCCATCTGCAAGATTAGCTCTACGAATTGCCATAACTAGAAACGTAGTTGCTTCGAAGGAAAAAGGTTAATAGTAAGATTTATTATAAAAAATGTGTCGTTCTTGTAAAATCGTTTTCGAAGACACGGTCTAAAATAAAGCACCTATAAAATCCGTCCCGTATCTATCTAATAAAATATCGATGTCAAATAGGTTATCTGGCAGCGTTAATAGGAAATATAATGGGCCACTAGTGTTACTGATGAGCCTTGAAATAAGGTTTCTCATCCCTTCGACGTGATACTCCCTTCCTCGTCTTTACCGAGAGAAGAAATTTTTAAATCTCGACGTAAACATCTTTTTAGATTAATGAAGCGTGCAACGTCAATAGTATCAATTTTAAAAAAATTTATCGTCATTTGTACGGTGCGCAAAATTTATTATTTTTCTAAATTTTCCAAAGATAATCGAGGGACTGTTTATTAATGCGAAATTTATTAACTTTACAACAACGAGAAGTGGATCATTATTTTTGCGAAAATAATACTTAAAAGGTGACTGTAAAATGTAAAAAAAAAACAATCAAGTCTATAAACATTTAATTAAAAGCTCTTTCAAGCTCGTGTGGACAATCAGCTTTATTAGTTTGTTGGCACTTAGTTTAGAGCAAATAAGAAGACGAGACATATTTTGTATTAACCCTCATGTGCATACATCATCACAATTTGGGGAGATACCGCATTTGGTCAGGATGTATTTGCATCTGCCGTACGTTCAGTGGTTTCCACGTACTCTATAATAAATCAGATCCACCTGTAATTTCTTCTTTAATTTCCAAATTTAGTTGAGAGCCATTTCCTTTTCGGAGTTCCAATCTGCTAACCTCAGTTAGTGCGTGTATAACTCTTCCTGAGTTTCAGACGCTTTGGTTGATAAGAATGGTCATAGAGGGGTGTCTTAAATCATTTTCTTGTTTGGTAGTTTAATAGATTGTACTCTAAAGGCATAATGTAACTCAGTTAGTTAACCAATTAGTATCGAAACTGATATCATTTTAGTACGTTTAAATGTATTCTCGAACATTCCATATAATTCAGGTTTCCTTTTACGTATAGATATATTGACCAACACAATACCGCAAAGGTCAGAACAGGACAAACAGTGTCCAGAGTTTTTAAGATAGAGGCAGGTGCTAGAAAGGGATGCATACTCTTGCCCCTCCTTTTCAATGTACATAGTGAATACATCGTGAGAAAAGTCCTCGACGATCGGAAAGGTGGAATATCAATTGAAGGAAGAAAAATAAGTAACCTGAGGTATGCGGACGACACCTTGATTATTGCAGCGGACGAAGAACAACTGAAACATAATGAACAAATTAGAGAACTATAGTAGAAAATATGGTTTAAAAATCAACAATACAAAAACCAAAGTAATAATCATTGATCGATTCAATGACACATCCAATATAAAAAAAAGTAGCGAGATACGATGTGGTGGACAAGTTTGTATACCTGGGATCGTTGATAACCAAAGATGAAGGCCGTTCAGAGGAAATAAAGAGAAGATTTACAATGACCAAATCAGTAACAACTAAACTCATAAAAATATGAAGAGATCAAACCAATACGAAAACAGTGAAAGTAATGCTGGCCAATTCCTTCTTCTTCTTCTTTAGGTGCCCTGTCCTCCTCGGACGTTGGCGATCATGAGCGCTATCTGAACCTTGTCTACAGCTCGGCGGAACAATGTGATAGTGCTCACTCCATACCATTGTCTTAAGTTTTTTAGCCAGGATATTTTTCTTCTTCCCGGGCCTCTTCGTCCTTCGATCTCCCTTCTATAATAAGCTTTAAAAGTCGATACTTATCATTTCTTAAGATGTGACCAAAATACTCCAGTTTGCGATTTTTTAGTGTAAACAGAACTTCTCATTAAGTTGACACCCAAGATATTTAAAAGTTTCTACTCGCTCAATTCGTTGACCGTTAATTGCCAGGTGTCCGTCCACGTTGTTTGATTTGCTAACTGCTAGCCACTTTGTCTTTCTCACGTTCAGGCTAAGTCCGGCCTCTGAGCTTGCAGCCGTCACGCGGCTTACCAGTTCCTGCAGTCCTTCCAGGGAGTCGGC
The DNA here is from genome assembly GCA_950111635.1 of Agelastica alni. Taxonomy (NCBI): domain Eukaryota; kingdom Metazoa; phylum Arthropoda; class Insecta; order Coleoptera; family Chrysomelidae; genus Agelastica; species Agelastica alni. Next base: position 58,452,599 of record OX467709.1, read on the forward strand.
AACAAGAACCGTGTCATCCGCATACCTCAGATTGTTGATATTAATCCCATTGACAGATATCCCCTCGTCACATTCATCCAACGCCTCTTGAAATATCCTGTCTGAATACAAATTGAATAAAAGTGGTGATAAAATACATCCTTGACGAACGCCTCTCAGGATTTTGATCTCGTCGGACGCGGTGTTATCGATTCTTATTTGAGCACTTTGGTTCCAGTAAAGGTTGGCTATTATTCTAAAGTCTCGTTGTTCCAGTCCTATTTCTCTAAGAATGTTGATCAGTTTTTCGTGCTTAACTTTATCAAAGGCTTTTTCGTAATCGATAAAACATGCGTAAACGCTCACCGATATGTCCCGGCACCTTTGGATAAGAACCTGTATGCTAAATAGTGCCTCCCTTGTTCCAAAGCCATTGCTAAAACCAAACTGAGAGTCCCCCATCATTGTCATGCACTTCGCATATATTCTTTTGTGTATTATTTTCAAGAAGAGTTTAAGCACATGGCTCATTAGGCTAATAAGACGATAATCACCGCAGTTCTTGGCCTTCGCGTTTTTGGGGAGCGGGACAAAAGTAGATTTTAACCAATCAGAAGGTATACTGCCGTTTCGGTAAATAAGATTGAATTCCTTAATCTTCCCAATTGCTGTTTACTCCGCTGAAACACGAACACTAAAGAAAACAAAACCAAAAAATAATTGAAGCCTTCGAATAATGGGTGTACAGACGAATCCTAAGAGTGTCGTGGGTGGAACACAGAACAAACGCCTCTGTTCTACAAGAACTAAAAATCAAAAAGCGTCTACTAAAACAAATCAATAAAGCATATCTCAGTTACTTTGGCCACATAGCTAGAAGGACAGGTAAGATGGAAAACCTCGTGGGCCGACAGATTAAAAGAAATGACCGGACACTCAATGCACGAGGCAAAACATCTAGCGCAAGATAAAAACGCATGGAAACAACGCGTACCTAAAATACGAGGGCAGTTTGATAGGTCAGTGACTTTTTGAATTTCCCGCGCAGTTACTCCAAATGCAACAGTGCTGCTGTCAACTAAAATCTATCAGTGGGCAACTTTCTTATTTTGAGCAAGCTACGTCGTGCAGTTGGTGTTTGATAGCTGTTCAAAGCAGACAATCACGTGAATTTTTACGAAAATGGAAAAAAGTGAATTTCGTGTGCTGATTAAGCATTACTTTTTACGTAAAAAAACCATCACTGAAACTAAGGACTAAGACTTGATAAATACTACGGGGACTCGGCACCATCAATTTCAATGGTTAAGAAGTGGTTTACAGAGTTCCGTTGTGGTCGCGTACCAGCACTAGTGACGCCGAACGTCCAGGTCGCCCAAAAGAAGTGATCACGCCGGAAATCGTCGATAAAATCCATGAAATGATATTGGATGATCGGAGAATAAAAGTGCGTGAGTTGGCTCATGCTGTAGGTGTATCTCAACTGAACGGGTACATCATATTTTACACGAATATTTGGACATGAAAAAACTGCCGCGATTGCTCACACTCGACCATAAGCGCAATCGTGTGACCACTTCAAAAGAGTGTTTAGCGATGTTTAGCCGTAATACGGACAAATTTTTGCGCCGTTTTGTTACTGTGGATGAAACATGGATCCATCACAACACCCCTGAGACCAAGGAACAATCGAAACAGAGGGTTCCTCGGGGTGAACGTGGCCCAAAGAAGGCGAAACAGAGTCTGTCAGCCAACAAAGTCATGGCCACATTTTTTTGGGATGTACGCGGTGTCATTCACATCGATTACCTCAAGAAAGGTAAAACGATATTATTCAAAGCTTTTGAACAGATTCGACGTTGATTTGAAGCAAAAACGGCCGCATTTGGCTAAGAAGAAAGTGCTGTTCTATCAAGACAATGCACGTGTGCACACTTGTCTAGTCACGATGGCCAAAATCCACGAATTGGGATACGAACTGCTACCCCATCCAGCATATTCTCCAGATTTAGCCCCCTGCGACTATTTTCTGTTTCCAAACCTAAAGAAATGGCTGGGCGGTAAGAGATTTGAGTCGGATGAAAAAGTCATTACCGAAACAAACGCGTATTTTAAGAGATTTGAAAAAACCTATTATTTGGAGGGAATAAAAAAATAAGAAAAACGTTGGACTAAATGTGTCGAGCTAAAAGGTGATTATGTAGAAAAATAAAATGTTTATTTGCGGAAAAAAATTTGTTTTATTCAAAAAGTCACTGGCTTATCAAACCGCCCTCGTAGTATCATTACACCCTTCCTAGGGTAAAAAGACTGAAAAGAAAGGATATTGTTTATTAATTTAAAAAGAAATAAGGTGAAATTGGGGGTGAGAACGTAATATGTGTGTGAGAATTTCAGGATGTTCCAGGACATTGTAGAATTTTCTTTAAAAATTTTAAAATTTTATAGAAAAAACTTTCCTATTGGAGAAACGCATTTTCGAAGTTAACCTCCATATTTTCCACACGCTTAACGCTATCGACGCCGACGCTCAACCACAATAGTGCAGATTTAATATTGATAAATAACATTTTTTTAACAGTAGCTACAGTAAAGTCTTTGCACTCCTGGACAGGACGGTGAAATAAGACACTGAGAGTCTTATGTTTTGTGCGTTTTTTAATGCCTTTTTTTATTGGAAATGGTTAAATTGCCATATAAATTAAAGAATTGCATCGATCCCGCTCTTCAATTTGTTCTCGCAAATTATTTAAAATTTTACTGCAACGCCACTTAAAAATTATAACACTCGTACAAGATTCCAACCCATTATCGTTAATTGCATTAATAATATTGTATTTTTATGCGCTATAAAAGTACTCACTAAAATTGAACAGCAATAAAATATTAAGTGCCCACTTACTGGTATCTTTTTCGAAGGAGAAGGAGCCAACGCCAGCGGCGCATTAATAAATATAAAAGTGTCGACGATGTTATTCTCGATGATAATGACGATAGGGCACTAGAGTAATATTTGAATAAGAAAGTAAATTATTAACGTTTCTTTTATTTCGGTAATTTGCACATAAACTTTCCGGAAAAAAACAGTTTACTATTAAACAAAACACTGAACATTTTTACCCAAAATATAACCCATTATGCCAAACTCGCCCAAAAAATGAACCATTTTAGTGGACGATGTAACGGAAATTTTGCCATTGTATTTTTTTATTTGTCCGGTTAACGGTTAGCATTGTTAAATCCAACTTTGGTATTGTTTTTGGATAGATAATTAAAAATCAATTTAGTTCCATCTCTTTCATTTTATATATTTTTAAAATTATCGGTCTTTCTAACCTGAGACGCTTGCAAGCAAGCTCGCTTTTACCAAAAGCAGTTATAAATGATGGCAGAAATATTCCAAATCGATCTGTGTCTTTTGGAAGTTTTGGGTTTTGATTTATTTGAATATATCTGCTATTAGGTACCTAAGAAATATCAGTTACCGACTATCAATATATCAGGTACCCACATAATATTAGGTATAGACCTAGCAAAGCTTGGTTAAAATAAATTATAATTTTAAAAACTAAAAAAAACGCTTTTAAAACTAATCAAAGTAAAAAATAACTCTTAACATAAGAATAAAATTACTGACGAGAAAATTAATGTCACCACTATTTATAATTAAGTACCTACTACACGGTATTATATAAACTATTATATATAATACCATCCTTAAAAGCATTATAACCTACGGTAGTGAAACATGGCAAATAAAACAGTCTATAGAAAAAATGCTAATAACAACTGAGATAAAGTTCTGGTGGAGATCTGCGGGTAAATCAAGAAGAGACAGGATACACAATGGCAGAATAAGAGATATAATGGGTGCCAGACACACGATTGTTGATGATATAAGAACAATGAACAATGTCAGACGATAGGTTACCAAAACAAATTTTGACATAGACTCCCCAAGGGAAGAGAGGAAGAGGAAGACCAAGAAAAAGCTGGAGAGAGGGCATTGACAAAGAGATGAAAGAAAGAGACTTGTCGGAGAACTTATGGCAAGATAGAGATGGATGGCGGTTAGGAGTCGGAAGGCGTCGTAGAACGCTATAAGCCAATATATATCTTCTTCTTCTTTCGGTTCCGTCTTCACTTATTGAAGGTTGGCAAAAATCTCGGCGAAATGGGTCCGGTCTTGAGTAGCTCGGAGTAAGGAATGTGAGTCTAGCCCGGTCCAATCTCTTATATTTGGTGTCTTCCTATACCTCGTCTGCCTTCTATTTTGCCCTCCATTATTATTTTCAGCAGCTTCATTCGATTACTCCGAATTACATGTCCTAAGTACGCGGTTTTCATCTTCTTTATGGCGACAACTGACTCTCTGTCCTTACTTATCCTTCTCAAAACCTCTTCATTACTAACGTGGTCTGTCCAGGGTATTTTTAAGAGCCTTCTGTATACCCACATCTCGAATGCTTCCAGCCGTCTTACTGTTTCGGCCTTTAGGGTCCAGACTTCGCATCCGTGTAGCAAAACGGAATAGATGTAGCAATTAACAAATCGAAGGCGTAATTTCAAGTTCAGTGATCGGTTGCAAAGTACTGGTCGCATTTTATTAAATAGTGATCTGGCCTGTTCTATGTGCGATTTAATTTCTGTATTAGGATTCAAATCAGATATTACCCAGGTACCTAAATATTTGAACTTGGTTACGTTCTCGATTTGGAGTCCATTCATTTAAATATCTGGTGCTGGATTGGTTCTTCTATTGATGGCCATTACTTTTGTTTTATTTATATTAATTTTAAAGCCCAGGGTCTCTCCCACTCTATTGATTCTGTTTAGTAGTTGTTGGAGTCCTTCTACGCTATCGGCTATGATGGCCGTGTCATCTGCAAAGCGTAGGTTGTTGAGATGTCCGTTTATTTTAATGCCGTGTTCCATACCTTGGAGAGCTTCATCGAATATGTAGCCGGAATATATATTAAATAGTAATGGCGATAAAACACATCCCCTATGGATGGGTACATCCTCCGTCTTGTCCCCTTCGACCCTGATGGTTGCCACTTGGTCCCAATATACATTTTTCAGGAACTGGATATCGTTATTATCGAGGCCCTTTTCTTTTAGGATGTTAAATAGTACTGTGTGTTCGACTCGGTCGAACGCCTTCTCATAATCGATAAAACAGATGAAAGCCTCTTTTCGTTGGTCTCGGCACTTCTGCAGCTGTACAGATAGACTGAACAGTGCTTCCCTCGTGCCCATTCCTTCTCTAAAAACAAATTGTGCGTCATCCAGATCAATTTCGCATTTTTTGTATATCCGTTGGTGTATTATTTTTAGAAGTAGTTTTAATGCATGACTCATTAGGCTGATTAATCTGAAATCTTCGCATTTATGGGCATTTGCTTTATTCGGTATGGGAATGAAGTCAGACTTTAACCAGTCGCGTGGGATATTACCGCTCTTGTATATTTCATTTAGAAGCTTAGTCAAGACCTTTGTATTCTGCTCATTTAAGAGTTTAATGGTTTCGATGTGAATTCCATCTGGCCCAGCTGTCTTTCCTGTCTTACTCATTTCGAGTGCTCTTCTAACCTCCGAAGTTAGAATGTCTGGTGCTTCTTCTAAATCCTCTGTACTGTTAAAGTGTCGTGGATCTTGCGTTGAGAATAAATGTCAAATATAGTTTATCCAATGGTCTTTCAATTCTTTTTGATCTAATATGGGTTTGTTGTCGTGTCCAACTATTCTGTTTTGGATGTTCTTTCTTTTCTGGCCTGTCATTTCTTTAACTTTCTTATGAATTGCAAAATGATCGTGCTTTTGTTGTAATTCTTCGATCTCAAAACATCTCTGGGCCATCCAGTATTCTTTAGCTTCCTTTATTTTCTTCTCTATTTGTTTGTTAAGGGTTTTGTACATAGTCGTATCTCTATTCTTGCATGTTCTTCGTTGATCCATTATATTCAATATTTCTTTCGTCATCCAATATATATACCCATATATACCACAAAAGGGGTATGTATCATTTGCTTCGGAATTTTTTTTAAACCATCTGGTTTTTTTTTTTTTTCGTTAATATATTTTAATAATTTTTTTTTAAAAAGAAAACCAAAACTAAACTTTTTAATTAATCTTATATTTCGAAGGTCATCGATAACATTGGTGCCGGCATAGCATGTTTTTACTAGTTAGTTCAGTTTAATTAAAGTAGCCTTTACACGGTGCTGGAGTTCTAGCTAGCTTGCTTACTAGATTTGGTTGCAGGATGCTGTGAATGGTATGTTGCTTGGAGGTTGGCAGGGAGCACTGCTAGTTTCACTTCACACGACGCTTGTTCGTTTGCTCGTTGTTTTGCTGGCTTGACAGTTATATTTAAAATTTAATGGTTATGCACGAAATAATTCGTCGTAGACAAATTGCTACTACGACTTTAATAATGGTTGAAATGCTTCGAAAACAAAGAAGAGAAAAATCAAAGCGAAAACTTTGGAATCGCGAGTGGTTGATACGAAGAAATAACAGTGACAGTACTTAAACTATACTCTTTAATAAACTTAAGTAGGTTTTTAATCCCTTTCAGAAATATTGACTGATGTTATTACGTCTTTTTTTTATTTTTTTCATTATCCCAGAAGATCCTGCATCATTTACAAACTTCACTGGAATGGATAAGAATGAGCTGTCCCTAATGAGCTATTTTTTCTACTCTCACATTTTGTTTAAAAAAACTATTCTATTTTAATTTTTATTTGTTATCTTATTTAAAAGTAATGATTTATTGGAAAAAATGTATTATGCATTTATATTTTATTTAATTATTGATTCTTGAAGTAAGTAGTTAAATATTTGTAGACCGTTTTAGTATTCGTTGCGAGCACTTAATACAGCATGTGTCAGATTATTTATAACTTTGAATTGAAATTCTTCACTCTTAAACGTAGTAATGCTTTTGGCCCCATCACTATTCCTCATTCTTCGCACATATCCCAAGCCTTTCAACTTGTCATAAGTTCTCAAAATTGTGACTGCAGCAAATAAACGACTGAAGCAAATACTCAATTACTTAGTAAGAAATATTTGTTCAACTATTACTTTACTCGATGTTTAATAAATACCTACCGAGTAATAATATCACGGAATCCGATATATTTTATGACACTTCCATGCTTATTACAACTTTACGATGTTCGGAATAAACCCAAAGTGATAAACTTAATTGTCGTGTAAATCTCGAAAACTGTGAATTGTTTTTTAATTTCTGCCAGCTCCCTACCGTTTACAACTTACGATATCTCATATTTTTCCTTTGGACGATCCAAATTTATGTTTTATATTTACTTGTAGTCTTACAAGCAAGCGACCGTGAAGAAGATGAATAATTAAAAGTTAGGTATTATTCGAGCGATCATTACAAATTCTTCATTTTTATTTTTTATGCGTAATTATGAAAACCTCTATAGTGTGTAATAAATGGTGTCAATTTACAAATTTGCATTCTTACAAACAAAGAACAAATGGTGTATGCAATAAAACTCCCCAATAACGACCAACTTTGGGGTATATTGGATTAGTCGCTTAAGTGGAGTAGTCTCCTGCAGGAGAACTAGGAAAATTGGCATTTTATAATCTTTATTTATTAACAATTTCTTCTTCCTTCTTCTTCCTCCTTCTTTCTTCTTCTTCTTCCTTCTTCTTTAATGTAAGCAAATTGCTTTTTTTCTTCGTATCTTCTGCCGTTCAATTGTTAAAAAGGTTGTCGCTCCATCTCTTGCGGGGTCTTCCAACGCTTCGGCTCCCTAAGGGCGACTTGTCGTTAGTTATTTTGAGCAGTCTGTCGTCATTTATCCGATCTATGTGTTGGTTCCACTCTTTTTTTTTTCCCAGTATCCATTCATTTATATTGTCACATTTTACATGTTCTTCTAATGTCCTCGCTTCTCTTCCTGGAAATGTTTGTTAAGGGATCCTGCGCACTATTTTCATTTCGGTGGTTTCTAATATTCTCTTTGTGTTCGATGTATCTGGTCTAGTTTCCGCTGTGTATGTTAATTTAAGTCGGATGACCGCCTTGTAGATTCGGGATTTGGTCTCGATTCCGATTTATTTGTTTCGGAGGATTGTATCGTTCGGGTAAGCTGAGGTTCGTGCAGCTTTTGCCGCTTGGTTTCTTACCTTTACCTCGATGTCACCGTATCCTGATATTTCTATGCCTATTTAAATTTCATCTCCTGTTGTATAATTTTATCATTCACAATCAGTTTGCGTCTGATAGGTGTTTTTATGGTGGTCATGCATTTCGTTTTTGCTGCAGATATCTTCATGTTTAGACTTTTTGCCGTTGTGCTGAATTTGAGTAGTAATCTTTGTAGGTCATCATCGTTTTCTGCAATCAGAACAGCATCATCGGCATAGCAGGGATTTTGACGTATTTGTTTCCCAATTTATACCCTTTCAGGTTACGAGTGCTTTTTATTATTTCGTCCATAACGTTGTTGAACAATAAGGGGGAATCTCCTCGTCAAATATCTCTATTTACAGGAATTTCTTCGCTATTTGTGGTATTAATTTTGGCTTGTATATTTTTTCTCTGGTAAATATTTTCGATGGTTTTAATGATGTTATATGGGATTTGCCTGTTGTATAGAAGGTGTACCACGTCCTCAAGTTGTATTAGGTCAAACGCCTCTTCCAGGTCCATAAAACACATAAAGGCTGGTTTTTTGTACTCGATGGATTTTTTAGTTATTTGTCGCAGGACAAATAACGCATCTGTACAAGATCTTTCTGATCTGAATTCTTGTTGTTCATCGCCCAATGTGGTGAGTTCATTTATTTTATTTTATTAACAATATAAATGACATTATTTAATTACTAGTTTCCTTGAAAAAATACACTAAAAATTAAAGATCCATCAATATTTTAAAATTACTTAATTAGAGTGCTCTAAAAAATTTCCGACCTCTAACAAAGATGCAAGACACTTTTTTTTAAATTTATTTTATTTTTATATATAGTCTCGTTGTAAGTCTACAGGCTTCTTCCAGAGATGCTCCTTTCTCTCTCCAAATAGTACTAGGCGTCTTTCTCTGCAAAATAATTTTTTACGAAGGTGATGGCCTCCTCTGTCCTCTGCCCTCCGAGCGCAATTTTTAGATTGGGGATTAAAAAGAAATCGCTTGGGGTTAGATCTGGTAAGTAAAGAGGGTGATCAAGAAGTTTAAACCGTAATTCGTGGATTTTCGCCATGACAACTGCTGAGGTGTGAGACGGCGCATTGATTTGGTAAAGCAGATATTTTTTTTCTGCTAATGTGGCCGTTTTTCCACAATTTCTGCCTTTAGCTCGTCAATTAATGATGCGTAGTATGCTCTTGTAATGATTTTAAAGATAATCGATTTAGATAACTCCACTACTATCCCAAAAACAGTTGCCACCAGCCGAAGAAACAGTTTTTGCTTTTATTGGAGCCAATGCCCTTATTTTTGACTGTATTTTTGTTTCGGGCGTATAATGGTGTATTCTAGATTCATCTACAGTAATAAATAGGTGCCAAAACTCCGATTGTATACATTTCCAAAAATGCGTTGGAAATGCTTATTTGAAACAGCACCAAAATTGTTTATATGTTTCTATTTAAAATATTTTTTTATAAAGTCAACAATAAATCAAACATAGAGTTAGTAATAAGGTTTTCGTTGGAGTTGAAGCTTTAAGTTTTAGATTTATACATGAGACATACGCAGCTTATAACTCGTCCCTTACTTTGTCACACTTTATTGACTTCCCTTCCTCTCCCTTACTAAATGACGTAATTTATTAATAGCTCCTAATTATTTTTTGTCCCAAATATATCTGTCGAGCAAAAAAGCCGTACCATCCTTTTCTCGAAGCAATTCAGGCCATTTTCGACCCCACTATAATTTCGATGTGGATAAAACTAGAAACCTAAATTTTCAGTAACCACGTAGGCATTGTATAAACAAGGTATATTTAAAATTTCATTCAATTTGAACCACTAGTTTAAGAATTATAACTAGTCAAAGTTTCTTAATTTTGTCACTCTTTCACTGACTGACTGACCGATCATCAAAACTCTAAGGCACTTCTAGCACACATAGAAGCTTCAGATTTAGAATACAATTAGTGTTTGTTGTATAAATCAAGGAATAAATTAAAATATTTTGCAATGTCGGTCCAATTTTCTAGACACACCAACTACATAAATAACTTTGTAATCCCATATAAATATATAGGATTACAAAGTTACATTTGCAGTGAATGAATCCTTATACATATACAGGTATTATGTATAAGGACTATCTACAAAAATAAATGAGATGCCATCAAAAACATAACTTGTAAAAAAAACCAAGTCTCGAAACTCAGTTCATCTACCGTAAAAAGTTGTGAGATCTATGTAATACCAAGTCAGTTAATTTATTCAGTACCTACTTAAGGGTTCTTCTGTCTTAAGTTATTACGTAATTAGCTAACCTTACAACAGCTTATAGTGACTATATAAATATTAAAAATTTTTTATATTTTAAATTAATAGATTGACTCGGCCATCGCATGGAAACACAATGTATCTCACAAGTAATACATATTATATTAAATTAGATTGTTTTGTGCGATTGCCGAGTCAATCTATTTATTAATACATAAAAGATTTATAATATTGCCATGGTCACTATGAGTTGTTGTTAGGTTAGCTTATTACGTAATACCTTAAGACAGAAGGACCCTTTAGTAGGGGCTGAATAAATTAACCGACTTGGTATTGCATGGATCTCACAACTTTTTACAGTAGAAGAACTGAGTTGCAAGACTTGGTTTTTTTTTTACAAGGAAAAAGTATAGAAACCCCGGATAATTCTGAAAAACGCACGAGGTTAGTCGTGGAACAAATGTCATATCCTAAGTAAATTACATCGAGGAATTTACCGGTGACTTTTGATTTGACATTGAACCTAATTTTTATGGTTATTGCAAGGTCAACCTCATTTTTTTTAATAAATGGGAACCCCTATTTTTTATACCGGAATCAAAAAGAGCGGAAAACTTTACGTCCGGATATGTGTGTATGAGGTAAACGTAACCCCAGAAGGTCAAATAGAGGTCAAAGTATGACTTCTTAAAAATCTCGGTAGTTTGGTGGTAAAAAAAAACTAACAAAGGTCATACTATCGGTAACCTTTAGCTAGGAATCTAACAGTGACCTCTGATTTGACCTTGAACCTCATTTTCAATTTCAGTCATATTTCAGTCAATTTTCGTCATAACTTTAGATTTTAGTCGGACACAAATCCTCATTGGATGAGAGAAAGTCACATTCAATATCCTTAAAAATTGAACGTATGGGCAAAAATAGTAGGCGATACAATAATATGTCCTTTTTTATCGAAGGAAATTTGAACACTTGAAGTTTTGAACAACTTTTGCGAAATCAGATTGTTCTAGCTATCCAGGCCTTAAGAGGTGATGATTTTTAAAATACATGGTTTCAAGGAGGATTATGGATCACGCTATTTTCGGACTTAAATCGTTCCCACCCGTAAAATGTCTCGCTCTTTTTGATTCCGGTATAAAAAATAGGGGTTTCCATTGAAAAAAATAAGGTTGACCATGAAATGACCTTGATAATGAGGTTGGATTCCTCGTTGAAAGTTACCTAGAGTATGACCTTTGTTTCACGACTAAACTCGTGCGGTTTTCCGAATTACCGGGGTTTCCATACTGTTTCCTTACGGGGTATATTTTACATGACTGATATTTGTATGCAATTTATACTTTTTGTTTATAATTCTAGGTTGTTAGAGATCAACGATTGGTTCGTCGACAAGAAATTCGACTTTATCTCTTGTTTAAACGTATTGGATCGCTGTGAGACTCCTTTGAAATTATTAAATCAAATTAAATACGCCTTAAATCCGGACGGAAGAGTTTTATTGGCGGTAGTTTTACCGTTTTCAGCTTACGTAGAATCAGGTTAGCGTTATTTTATTTAAAAATTTATTATTGAATATCTTACAATTGTAAATTCCCTCGTATCACAATTCTTCTTTTTTAATTGCCTAAAAATAATTTAATTTTTTGTGAAAAATGTACAAAAACATCGTGATTATGTTATAATCGAGTATTTTTTGATTTATTATACTAAGTAAATGTTTGTTTATTTTATTATTGCTTGCTTTGAATTTAATGACCCAATATATCACGAATTTATATTGTTACCATCCGGCCCTGTTGTTCGTCGGCGTCTGAGGGTCGATCACGGCTGGGGTGCATATTAACGAAGCGCTTTGTCGGCCTCCTTCTAATAAACTCTCGCCGTTCCTAGAGACTTCTATCGCTTTCGCGAAATCGTCTGGAATTATGATAAAAAGGACAGCGGTCGTGAAAACGGACAGTTTTAAAAAGTGTTTATAAGTTATGAAATTTAAATAGTTGTAATTACTGTACCGAGAGTTTAAAATCACCGAACCCAAGAAAGAAGCATATATCGTAACATTATCATAATCAGTGTATTGTATACAATTTTGGATGAATTAGAAACACAATAAGCCGATATTAATACACCTTAAGCCATGATAACATCCCCAAACTTTTCTTTGCTTGCACCTAATTTTTATAGTCTTTAGTGTGCTATGGGTTTTTTTACACGATTATAATTTATTAAAATTATTTAAAAAAAAAATGTAATGATTTACGAAAGAAATTTTTTAAATTATTTTGTTAAAGATTAAAAATCTCCATTGTAAATAAACATTCTGTATTTTTTGTAGGCATGAGCCGTGCAAGTTCAAAGCAAACTGACAAAAACTAGGATTGCATGACATCACTAAAGCAACGCAGAGGTTGACTCTATTCTATAAAATCAGTACTATCAGTATTTTCCATCTAGCGTAAACTTTGAACCCAAGTACACAAATTCATTTACTTGTTCCACTCTTCACAGTTTGTCATGCTTTCTTCTCTTTCGAAGACTACTTCTTTCGTTTTGCTTACATTTATTTTCATCCCTTTGATTTTCAGGGCATCATGCATAACATCAACCATCGCCTGCAACTCTTCTTCAGATGACGCTAATATGACTTGATCATCGGCGTAAAGAAGGCATTTGACGATCAAATCATTAATTTTTAATCCATATGCACTCTCTTTCAAAACTTTTAAACAATCGTCTATGTACAAGTTAAACATTCATGGCGAAGCCACACATCCATGTCTCACGCCTTATTCGATGTCAAACCAGTCCGTGCAAGCTCCGTTTATCCTGACACAAGCAGTGGAATCCTCGTAAAGTGATTTATACGATTTCTAGTGTATAATAAGTAAAAAATTAATTAGCTTTGTAAATTTTTAGGAACTTCAGATCACAAACCCCGGGAATTATTGCCCATAATTGGTGAAGAATTCGAAGATCAAGTAAGGAGTGTAGTGGATGACGTATTGGACCCAGCTGATTTTGAGGTAGTTTCTTGGAGCAGAGTTCCATATTTGTGTGAAGGAGATCTGCAACAGTCCTACTACTGGCTCGACGACGTCATTTTTATACTTAAACTGAAAAACACATAAACTTATTGGTATCGGACTAATCTGAAATTATGTTGAAAACAGATCTATTTTACTGACAAATTCTTTCATTTTTAGTTAGAGTTAAATTGAATGAAAGGTGGAAACAAATCTTTTTGTTTTTAATATTTGTATTAATTTAACAAGACGTAATTTTATCGAATGTTTTAGTTCTCAATATCTTTCGAACAAAATAAACTATCAAAAATTGCTTAAAAATATAGAAAGGAAGCATTATTTGATATTTGTTTAAAAGATATTATTTACCTATTGTAATTTTTTAGAGAATCTAAAGCATTTATAAAGTAATTATTTATTTAAATCTGTTTTTTTTTAATACAATTAAATGATTTATTGTTTATTTTTATTCTTTGTGTAATATATATTTTCTAAATAACCGAACCTTTATGGGTTCAATTCATAGTGAGAAATTAATTTGTAAATACCGGTCAGTATAATTACTACCTGTATAATAATTACGGTTTAATTATAGTTAAAATTGACGTATTCATTTTCTCATTAGGTATTTAATCATTTGTTAAAAATGAAGACAAGACTGGAAATATTTGTAAACGTACGCTTACTTCTTTAATTTTGATATTATTAAAATATAATTCAAATTATTATTTTCTCTCGACTAAAATTTTAACACTTTAATTAATAATGAATACATTTTGTTTAGTCCGGTTCGTGAACCAATGTTTATTTCACTAACCCGGCTCGAAGGACAAATGTTTGTTTTACTAGTCCGTTTCGGCGGATTAGATTTAGTAATGTGTTTTTTCGCGTATCTTTGTGATTGGATTTCAAATGAAAGTAAATGTATACACTGAAACTACGTATATTTACACTATATACATACACTTTATTTGTTGTTGTAAACCCGAAAGCTACGTTGTATGGTGTTGTTATATTTTAGACGCTCGGAAGCTAAAAGTACAATGTTGATTGCTCGGAAGCTAAATGTATATTGATGAATGCTCGAAAGCTGAATATGTACTGATGAAATTCGAGATCCAAAAGTATAATGCTGAGTATTTGGGAACTAAATGTTTAAATGTTACATGTTAAAGTGAGTATCATAGGCATCTAAAAGATTTTTGCTATAAAAACATAAAATCTTACCTGCTGGTGGGTACGAAATAATCTGTCCCACATCTGTTTCTTAGTGTAAATTTAGCAATATAATAAAATCTTAAACATAGCTAGGGTACAGAATGGTCTTGTATCTATCTGTTTTTGAGAGTTAAAATATAACAATATAATAAAATAAAATTCCAATAACATTTTTTGCTTCCAAAACTATAATTATTGTTTGTATTGTTTTTAATTAAAAGTATATCTATTCTATTGTGTAATTTATTTAATATTTTTATTTATTTATAATCGTTAATATTGTTTTTTATTAAGTACTTATATTTTAATTATGTAGGGTTTTAAAGCTTTCATAAAGCATTTTTATTTTGCCCATATTTATAACTGCATAATTTTAACACCGCAAATTTGAATATTTTACGATATATTAATAAAAATATTATTTAAAAAAAAATAACTATAAAAAACTAATATAAAAACTATATAAATCTTGATTAAAATTAAGATAATAAATTTTTTTTGGTATTTAGATAAAACGAAAGTAGCATTTGTAATAAACAGTAAAATATTTATAAATCCCTTTTTTTAGAAATAAAATATTTTGTTTGGCACTATTTTTTTGGTTTTAAAAAAGTGTAAGGTAAGTGGTAGCTCATTCTAATATGTATCCTACATATTTTTATATTATAGCATATTTCTTTTATATATTAAAATAAATTAGGTACTTTCTAATTTTAAATTATCCAGAAGTTAAATATATATCCAGTTGATTTCCAAATAGGTGTTGCCCATCAGCGAAATATCAAAACAATAAACTGAAACCCCTTCTCTTCAACTTGGCATTTTTAAATTCCAAATGTTGTCTTCAAAATAAAAGAGATTAGATACTATAAAATAAAATCTATTTTACAAAATATTTAAGTAGACAAAAAATTATTAAGGGATGTCATCTTCATTAGCTTCCAAAGGCTGAACATTATTATTATTATAATTATGTCTGTCAATGTATACCCTCTTAAATTGGTATAAGCTTAAGCCCTTCCGTTGGAAGATTTTTTCAAAGATGGATCTTTTACTATTTATTTTCCCTCTCATGGTAATGCGATTTAACTAAATGTGCCTTAGCAGACGTCCTTATCAATGCATTCATCATTGTTTTTTCTCATTGAGGTAGAGTAGAAAATTGCTCTCTTGTAATTTTGGGATGCTACACTTCCCTCATTATTGCTAAGATTGTTGTAATTTATCCTTAAGTGTTTCACCAAGTTATCGTCTAAACTTTGCAAATATTCGCCCTTTAATACAGTAAAAGCTCTTTATTCGCGGGGTATACGTTTGGTAAATATGTCGCGAATATAGAAACCGTAAATTTGGAATGGTAATTTGTATGGGATTATAAGAGATACATTCCAAGATTCCAAAATAAAAAATTAAAATCAATTTAATTAAAGTTTTTAACGATATATATTAAAGCTCACCTTTTCAGTGCTCTTTGAAGCCTCTTCCTCAATGGAATGCGAATTCAACATTTACTCCAAGTCGGTTTCGATAAAATCTTCGTCTTGCGATTCAAGCAACTTTTAAATGTCGCTAGATTCTATTTGCTCAAATCTTCATCATTTTCGACAGTTAGACCGGGCTATAGCTTTTTCCAACATGATTTCAATGTGTATGGTTTAAGTTCATCCGATGATTCATTTATGATAACAATGCATCTTGTAATGTTAAAATTTTTCCAGCATTGCATCACATTCATATCAGGATCACATTCCATGATGTCAAGTATAAAGGTTCGTCTGATAGAGCTTAAACGCCTGGATTATTTCTTGGGTTGGAGTAAAGCAGTTGTGTTGGGAGGTAAAAATATCACCATTACGTTTAGATGCATAGTTTCAAGCCCACGAAGATGACCTGAAGCATTATCCAAAACTAGAACGGCCTTGAAAGTCTAAATTTGTTTTTTCAAATAAGTCTCAACGCCAGAAACAGAACAATTCCGGAACCAGTCAGAAAAAATAGCAGTTGTAACCCATTCTTTCTTTCTTATTTGCTCGACAAAACAGTGGCAGGTGGTCCGAATCCGAATCATTTTAAGATACCGACTGGAACCTCGAATAAAGAAGTTTTTAGTAGCGGATACAGGAACTTGGTCAAAATTTTTTAACCCGCGAATAGTGAAAACGCGAATAAAGGAGCCGTAAATAAAGAGATTTTACTGTATTCCTTAGAAGTAGCAAACCGGTTTTTTACGCCAATTATCTCTGGAGAACTGTCTTTTATATCCCCTTTTTTGCCAATTTGATAGAAACCATTGAAAAGTCTACCTGTTCAGAACCTTAAGATAAGTAAAACTTTCTATTTTAAGTGGTTATATTTATCCAAAACCTCCAAATTTTTAAGCTCAGTTTTTAATTGTACTGTCCAAACCAACGTTTAATTGTTAAAATCTATAATAATACTAAAAATTTTCATGGAATGTCTTCCGCAAAAAAAACAGTTAACTCGTTAAGTAGGATATTTTTTAATTGGTGACGTGCAGCAGTAGCCACTTCTTCACATCGGTAGAAAGGGTGACGTACACGCGACAACACTACTTAAAATGGGTAACGTGCACGTGGTACGACAAATATTTCATAAGATTATGTCTGAGCTTTTTACAATTACTTTACGGTTTACGGAACAACACTATGGGGTTTTTAGTGATTTTTAAAGACTAAACATTAATATTCAAGTGTTAAAAAGTTGGGTTTATTTTACCTGTAGCTGAGCCCATTTTTGACAGAGATAGAATCTCAAGCTGTGACGTCACATGTACGTCAATCTTTCTACCGTTGTCAAGCTGAAACGTCACGTACATGTTGCCCATTACAGTAACCAAATAAAACGCAATGTTAAATGGATAGGATTCTTATTTGTACATCTTTTTCAAGAAGGGTTCTCCCAAGTGTACAATGTGCTCTTTTTTTGTTTATTTCAGTGGTAAATATTATTACACAATTTGAAATTAACTGTTTATGCATGTAGATTAACAATTTAGAGCTCAAACCGTTTGGTTGCATTATGTGTTGCATATCATCTGAAAGTCTGTTAAAGTAAATTACTGATTTTCTTTACATCAGTCAGGTTGGCCGAGCGGTCTAAGGCGCCAGATTTAAGCTCTGGTTCCCGAGAGGGAGCGTGGGTTCGAACCCCACACCTGACAAACTTTTTTTTTTTAAATTAGTGTATGACTAATCTTCACCAAATGTTTAAGATAAATAAAAGTTTTTTTGTCATATTCCTATTAAGGAGTTGAAGTTTTGATATTGTCAAGTAGTGCTTAAAACACACTTATAGAATATAGAAATGCAAAAATCTTTTTTGAAAATTATATAAAATAATGCCAGATTGTAGATTGTAGGGGGGGGGGTTGTGAAGGCTATGCTGCCTATCAGACCTTTTGTGCATAACCCTTAATCTATTCGAGGCCCGGGATTCCGGGACTTCGTACAAAGTTTATTAGTTTCCTGGGAGTTCCTGACGCCAAATGGATTTAGGAAGGCCCTTTCCAGAAACTTAAATCGCTTGCAGAAAAATGCTGGGCATTCGCAAAGCAAATATTCTGCAGTTTCAGCGAAGCTCTCGCAGTAGCGGCAGCTATCACTCTCTGTTTTGCCCATCTTTTTCAGGTGATACCTCAGAGAGCAGTGTCCAGTGAGGAGTCCAGTCCCCAGTTTCAAGTCTTCCTTGGCGAAAGGTTTACTTCGCTTGTCTTTGTCCTGGAACTTTATGCCAGTGAGATTTCATTTCATCTGTTTCCCAGCATCGAAACTCTTCTTTCAAGTGGGCTTTGGAAAGTCCACAGAAGTGTGTATTTGCCCCTTCCTTGTCAAGTGTAGTACTTATATTTATTTAGACTATATGTACAACAAGAAACATTAAAGTATTTATTACATTATTTAATCTTATAATCAAATAATGCAGCCGAAACTATACATTTAAAAAAGGAATTTTGATGTAAAATAAGGTCGATTATAGGATCTTGCAGACCAGATAATTTTAAATGTAGCTCCTACTTAGGTATTTTACTTTAATTAAAAAGTGACAACACGACCTACACTACTAAGATAATATGCTTTTAAAATTTTTCTTTCTCCCTCCAAAAAAAAACATTAAACAAATGAAACTTCAGGGTAAGTGCGATCTGTTTGAATTTAATATTTAAAATATTAATAATTTAAAAAATAAATTTGTATGTTGTGAAGGCATGTTACTATTTATTATCACCACCAAATAATTCTTACTCTTACGGTTAAAAAACAATCTTTATTAAATTTCCAATTATCATTCATTAGGATATGATATCATCAACAGACCTGAATCAGAATCTAGTATAGGAATATGTTAATAAAATTTTTTAGGAGAAAATCAATCGAGAAGTTCAATGTTTATTTGTTATTTTACTTTTTAATTCACTTTTATCGCTTTTTAGGCAACTCAAACTATACGAAATTTAAACCTTTTTAATTATTTATATTTTTCAGATTGTGAGAAGAATTTTTTTAATCCTGAAGAAATAGTAATACCTTGAGACGATTATTTTGCTTAACTTTTTTTTTTTTTTTTTTTTTTTTTTATGTTTTGGTTACCACGAAAAGGGATATCCTGTAATGTTCAGAGAACATCGTGGGAACCAAGGGAAAGAAGGTAGGAGTTGGTGTTCTTCTTAAATTTCTGGAGGTTGTATGCCTCGGGGAACACCTCCCTAGGCAATGAGTTCCAAAGCCTCGCAATTCGTTGGATGAATGAGTCTTTGGAAAGTGATGTTCTGCAGGTCTCCAAAGTGACCACGAAGGGGTGTGAAGACTGAACTTGACGGGTTAATCTCGAAGAGACTGCCAAAGGAGGAACGATTGTTGATATTTCAGAAGAGCATCGCCCATGAAAATATCTATAAAATAGAGACAAATCGCCAACTTTTCTACGGTGTTCCAGACAAGTGAGCGAGTTTGTAAGCGAAGCATCACCGACAAGACGAATTGCCCTTTTTTGGACAGAATCCAGTAGCTTCAGGATATGTTTAGGTGCTGCACTCCAAATATGGGAACAGTACTCCACAGTACAGGTCGGATCTGTGCCTTACAGATTTTTATTTTAATTTAATTCATTAATATAGATCATTAAAAATATTGTAAACTGTGGAACACCAACGCCCTTATGAAAAACGAAGTGGAACACGCAGGCAGCGAAATCGTTGCATTTCTGTATTCATGAAAACCAGAAGCAACTCAAGCGAAGATTTTGACCCAATCTTTGACCAGCGAATAAGGATTAAGAACTGGTGAACCATCTACCTTTTCTGTAAAGGCCTTTATAAACTATCACTCATTATTTAAATGTTTTACTGTTAAGTGAATTTTTAATAGATTTTAGCAGTTTAAAGTTTTTATAACGGTTAAAATTAGTGTGACAATGCTTTGTTGTATGCTTTAGTGTAAATACTTAGTTAACCATTATTGACATATAAATAAATTGGTAAAACATTGTCATATTACTGAGAGAATAACGACAAATATGGTTAGTTGTTCATCTTGAGGATGTTTCCCGACACCAAAACATTAAAGTTCTGGAGTAACATATTTATAGGTAAGTGTTTTGAATGCTAAATTTGTTAAATATTTAGAAATAAACAAGAATTGTATTTCAATGACATATAAGGTTAAATCATAAAGTATGCACTGGCGTAGCAAATGATAAAATCATAGGTTTGTAATTTTATAATACATACACTTTTACACACAATTTAACAAATTAAAATTTTAGATTAGGGTAGGAATCAGGGGGTTATTATTTTGGAAGACAAACACATCATTATTATGAACGTGAAAGTAACTCTTCTCGGGGAAAAGTGTACCTCTAACCATTGTTCTTCAAAACACGTGTAAATAATATTATTTCTATTTCATGTTAAGATATCTTTATTTTAGCTTTCCTAAAGACGAAAACAGAAGAACAAAATGGACTAATTTCGTGAAATATCCTAAATCTATTCCCAAAAGCATTAGTGGCTTCTGTAGGTTTTGAAGATGGCAGTCAGTACTTTTTAAATTAGATTTTCGATGGCAAAAAACACCCGATAATAGAGATGTATATTAATGGAAAGTTAAGATGTAATATTAAAGCGTTTAGAATAAGAGAGTAATTTTTTATTCTGTCACTGGCGAAAAGAGTAACTCCCAATGATCTCGAAACTATCAATTTATATCAATAAACTAACATTTATTGTGAGCTTCATTTCAGTGCCACTTAAAGCAAATCTTAGTATATTTATGACAAAACAAATATATTGTGTGAATAGGTCCTCCTCCTCCATCAGTTAAGTCGTTTAGGAGTTACACGATCACCAACATACGCACCAACAATTTTATATGTAATTAATATAAAAACGCGCTTATTCGAATGCAATGTTGTGTTAAAATTTCAAGTTTTTTTTATGTTCTGGTTCCCACGAAAAGGGATATTCTGTTATGCTCAGAGAACATCGTAAGAATAAAGTGAAAAAAGGTAGGAATTGGTGTTCTTCTTAAATTTCTGAAGGTTGTATGCCTCGATGAACACCTTCCTAGGAAATGTGTTTGCTATTCGTTGGATGGACGAGTCTTTGGGAAGAGATGTTCTGCAGGTCTCCAAAGTGACCACGAAGGGGTGTGAAGACTGAACTTAACAGGTTAATCTCGAAGAGACTGCCAAAGGAGGAACGATTGTTGATATTTCAGAAGAGCATCACCCATGAAAATATCTATAAAATAGGGACAAATCGCTAACTTTTCTACGGTGTTCCAGAGAAGTGAGCGAGTTTGAAAGCGAGGCATCACCGACCAGACAAATTGCCCCTTTTTGGACGGAATCCAATAGTTTCAGGATATGTTTAGGTGCCGCACTCCAAATATGGGAACAGTATTCCAAGACAGATCGGATCTGTGCCTTATAGATTATAAGCAGCTGACTGGAAGTGAAATAACTCTTGGCACGTCAATCTCATCGATTACTTTTCCAGTTTTGTATACACAAACATAGGAAGCTGAATGTTAATATGGAGTGGGCCACAGAAAACAGCCCCACCGAAATTTGGCAGTATTCACAAGAATTTAAGGAAATGTTGAAACATGTCGATTTTTGTTCCAAGGGGGACACATTTTTACGATACAGATATCTGTCAGTTGTCAACCACCTCCCTTTTACATCCCCAACCCTTAATGTAAAATAGGAAATGTGCCATGTGTGGCACATCATTAGAAAGGCATTTAGATGGAGTATTTTTTGTTTACTGAAAATAGTCGCAAAAAGGGTAGACTTATCGTGTGGGCCGCGGACTGCGACTATTATAAGGGGGTGGAATTATAGAAATGAGATGGTTGTCGACCTGCTTTTTGAAAAGTTGCAGGTCATAGTTCTCTAGAAAAACTGATTTTGGAAGCTTGTTCCATTCTATAGCAGCCCTGTAAAAGAAGCATTCTTGATGGAGATTGGTCCTTGTAGTGTCAATCTTGAGAGTAAATGGGTGCCGAGTTCTTCGGCCGAATGTAGCAGTGGTGGTATGTCTTTATTTCTCTGGAGCATCTGCCGTGGAAATATCTGTAGAGTAATGTCTGATCTGCAACTCTTTTTCTTTTTTGAACAGGAAATGGTACAGCTACTACAACGATTAACAGAAGAAAACCGAACGCTGCGATTATAGATAAACCTAAACAAAACGAAGATAATGATAGTAGACAGAGGAAACAAGCTACAACAGTTACAAGATAAAAAGAACTTATCAGACATCGAAAGAACTGACAGCCTAACATATTTAGGAGCCTTGATAAATAATCAGTTAAGTGCGAACCTGAAATTAGACGACGCATACAAATGGGACGAACAGCCATGACTAATCTAAAAATAATGTGGGAAAACAGACAAATATCACGAAACAAAGATAAAACTTGTACATACACTAATATTCACAATAGTTATGTATGGTGTAGAAAGCTGGACGATCAAAGGAGGAGACAGGAAAAAAATTGACTCCTTTGAGCTCTGGTGCTGGAGAAGACTACTGTGGATCTCTTGGACGGCATGGAGGACAAATGTATCAGTGATTAAAGAAATAGGCATAAAAGATCGACGACGAATACTCCAGTACTATGGGCATATAAACAGAAGACAAGGGGACAGCATGAAAAAATTGATGATACAATGAAAAATAGAAGGCCAGAGGACAAGGGGTCGCTTTCCCACCAGATGGGTAGACCAGATAAAGAAAATTATGGAAAGACCCTTACAAACAACCATTGGAGACACAGAAGATAGAACACTATGGAAGCAGATCATCAACAACACAAATTGAAGAATCATGGAATCACGACATCTCAGCTTTGAGAGTACGACTGACAGAGAGAGTGGGTGAAGGGTATCTGTGAGAGTTGAGCTGTTTATCAACCGAATGGCCCTTTTCTAAATGGAATATAGAAGACGAAGAGAATGCTTTGGTGCTGAACCCCAAATGTGCGAGCAATACTCCAGCAGAGGTCGGATTTGAGCCTTGTACGTCGTCAACAATTGATCAGGAGAAAAGAACTTTCTAGCTCTCCACATAAAATCCAGCCTCTGGCTTGCTGACTTTGCGATGATAGCAACATGGTTATGCCAAGACATATCAACTCCAAAAATCGAGATGGAGGGACTTGATTCAAGGGTATTTCCAGACATTGTGATGGAATGATTTGAGGAATTCACTTTTTTGGAAAATGTGGCGCATTGTGTTTTTTGGGCGTTGAACTGAACAAGATTGTTGGTTCCCCACTCGATGATTTTTTCAAGATCTCTATTGATGAAGTTCATAAATTCTTATGAATACTGCCAAATATCAGGGTGGACTGTTTTGCTTAATAAATAAATAAAGTTTACCCTTCTTTGTAAAATTACCTGTTTAAGCCGAAACCTAAATGTACTTTCTAATTTTAATGGTTAAAAAATCCTATTGTTCATTTTTAAACATTAAGAAAAAAAAACAGAATTTTAATTAATATAAAGAAACAATTTTGAGGGTATTTAGGTTTATTCTAATATTTTAAAAAGATGTTCCTAAATGGAAATATAATATGGTAAATAACTATAAGCTTAATGTTGGACAAACAAAAATGCTTTCAAATACAGCAACATAAGATTGAATTTCATAATATAATCAACATGTACTTCTTATAATTGTGTTACATTAAGGTCTCATATTATATTTGAAAGCATCGCTGTATCTGACAACAATCGATAAATTTAATGATGTGGTGGTTGGGCATCTTTATCAACATAATCAATTTGCTCTTCAGGAGTGTGGGGCCAGAATGTTGGTCTGTTGATAGGGTCAAGAGCATCATCTGGGTAAGCATCACGGTAATCTTCCATTGTCATTTGATCATATGGAATTAAACTAGCTATATGAGCCAGTTGCTTTTTGTACCTAAAATGTATAAATAATTTTAATAAAACTTTTAATATTTTTATAAAACAAAGTTTGGCAATTTACTTTTTAAACAGTTTAAAAATCAAAGTACAGCATTTACTTATTTAACAACTAATTGAATTAAATTAAAGAAACTAAGTTCTTTTAATAATGATGCAACTATTAATAGTTACTTACTCAGATATGCGAGCATTGGATTCAGTTTTGAATTTTTCTATGTCTTCTTTGATCTCCTTCTCAAATAAATCAATCTGGGGTTTAACAGTATCTGGTGGATATGGTATAGTTAAAGCACTATATTGTTTTTGAAACTCTTCAACCATTCCAGGTACTGGAACTTTGGATTTGTAGAATGCCCAATCAATTGCTGGTGCTTTTTCTGGGTTGGCTAATACACTAAAAAATTGTGTATTAATATTGAGAAGTTCATTTATAAAATTATGAAACAGTTTAATTGTTCCTGTTTAATAAATACCTAGACTAAAAACAGTCAAGTAAACATTTCAAATTAGTAACTACTATGGTTAAAATAAAAAAACATAATTTTTTAAAAACACATTTAATATCAAATAAATTTTTTCTGTAGATAGAACTATAAAATATTTATTGCATCTATTGGAGTTAAAAATAACTGGCTTGATCCCTACAAAAAATGGTCACTTGCAAAAGCACAGATATTAGAAAATTACTAATCCAATTTAAATTAAGTTAATATCATGTATAAGATATTGCATTGTTAAATTGATACTAAGAAAACTCTTTCCTTTCGAACTATCTAGTAATTAAAGATCGACAATAGAAGATGTTAATTCGGCATTTTAAACATATAAGATAAAGAAAGTGGAAACTAATCTCAAAATGCATTCTCACATTTTCATTTTTTGTCATATTTGTTTAAACAGGTCTAAATTATACACATACTTAAGACTACAGTCTAAATTAAATGAATGTAAATATAAAATGTACAAAAATGAACTGTTAAAAAACCTTACGATGAAGACTAGTAATGTTGAAACATAACTGTTATGTAAAAAAATTATGGATGACCTTACCGTCTAAGATAAGTATCAGATTTGACTTTAAAAGCCAAATATTGAGCACGTTGGTGTTCAGGAACTCTCTCACTTAAAGATGCCCAGTTAATAGCACTGCTACTAATTCTTTTCGCAGCCATATCAGCAGATATTCCAGAAAATACCCTACCGAATAAAATAAATGACTTGAATAAACCCACTTTATGGTTATATAATTTTTGACACAGTTGTCATTTTTGACAGTACGATGATTCAATGACATTTGAAATACGTTCCAAATTAATATCAACCCAACAAAAATTATTAATTTTAGCTTATATTTATTTGTAAGCCAAATTCTTAAAACATATACGGGGTTTATAAAACTTTTAACTTGCGATTATTTTTAGTAACAATTGATTTAACTTTTTTTTTTTATTCACGAGCTTGTTCTTATTTTTATTTAAGTGGCATACAATAATAAAATTTTATGATTTTATGTAAAAAATTCTTATATTGAGTAATATTTTCAAAACACATATTTAATCAAAATACATTTAAAAGTTATTTTCTGAACGCAGAATTTTAACAGATAATAAAGTAATATTTAACAAATTCACGTAGTGTGGGTATTATCTTTTTCACGGATTGATATTTGTGACGGTAGCGCAAGCTGAGACACATGCGGTTTCCTATCTCTTACTCCAGTACGTTCTCACTACTCTTGCACATTATTTTAGTTTATTCTGAGGTGGTGTGGTTATTGGTTACTGATTTTTAGACAGACGATGTAAAATGGCTGGACGTGAGGTCGACTCATAGACTTTTGGTGTTTATGTGTGTTTTATTGACTAATAGAACTATTTGTTAATAAAAAAGTGTTGTGTGTTCGTTTATAAACTATGGTGAAGGGAACAATATTTATTTATTAATTCAAAAAAGGTATGTATGTTACTTTTTATTTATTACCCATAGGTCATTGTTTGAATTTTACCATTAGCGAAACATAAGTTTAATATGGAATTACCAAGGAATTCTAATAACTATAAAATCCAGTTTCTGTTATTAGTTATCTTCATTAAAAACTAGAATGCACAGTGTTAAAACATTAAAATACAGTAATAGAGTTCAATTGCCTCGAGCTTGTTTTTTTTTGTTTTGAACCGAATACTCGTCTAGTTTTTTATAACATGATTGAATAGTGCTTTTTTTTAAACATTTTTTGAAACGTGCTCGTTGTTACTATTTTCTGTTACAAATTTGTATGCAGTTAAACAAAGAAGCCATGGTATCATGTTTTTATTTTTGTTTACTATCGTACATATGTACAGATTTTGTTGAGTAGTTTGAAAAATGTGTTTCTCATATTTTCTTTGCTGGGAAGTAAGTAATTGAGAACATCGAAAGACTGATTAATTAGAACAGACAATAGATTATTTTGCTAGTTAAGTGCAAATCCAGTGCAAGTAGGAAGTGGTACAGAAAACAATAATGTCAATAATTTAGATAATAAATAGTAAAATAAAATACAGCAGACTGTAATAGCCATTTTAAAAATAGTTAAAAATTAAAGTAATAAGTGCCGTGGAAATAAACTAAAGTTCTCAAACATGTTTTTGCCCAAGAAAGTAAATAGGTACTGTACAGTTTTCTAATTAATTTTTTTTTCTTTGTACTTAAAATCTCATTACTTACTTTTTTGTATAATGTAGTATTAATAGGAAATAGTTTCTTTAAAATTTAAAGTAAAAATTCTTGTTATAAGTAATAGCCTTACATAATTATAGTCCCATTTATGGTGGAACTTTACATTTGTTTCATTAGAAATATTCATTATCCTATTAGCAAACAAAAATTAGGCATATTTCATTCTAATGATGTACTGGAAATTAAAGAGAGGAACCAAATCGTCTATTGAAATATAAAGACAAAATTTTGATAAAATTAGGAATACATTTTAAAGGATTATTTTTTTAATGAAAATAAGTACTATGATCTTATTTACTAGAGATGGAAAGTATGACAGTGACATTGAGCGAAGGGTGTCGACAGGAAAACAAATGAATGAGGCACTGCATAGCTTTATGAATAGCCAGAAAGTGTCAAAAAAGTCACGTCTGGCGGTGCATAGAGGTGTTGGTTCCTACATTTATGTATGGTAGTGAATGTTGGGTTTGGCAGAAGAAGCATGAAAATAGGATTAATGCTGCGGAGATGAGTAGTCTGAGAAGTATAGCCGGAGTGACTCGGGTAGACTCGGCTGTGGTGTAAAAGAAGATGTGGTTACAAAGATAGATAAAGGAATGCTTAGATGGTTTGGACTCGTAGAAAGGATGGATGAAGGAAGATTGACGAAACAAATTTAGTAGGCGAGTGTGAATGGACAAGTCGGTAGAGGTCGACCTCGGAGAACATATCTCGATCAAATCAACATTGTTTTGAAGAAAGGCCAGGTCAAGAGTACCAACAACCGACGAGCATGTATGAGAGCACTGATGAAAGTAGAGGAAGCAAAAGATGTGTGTAAGAACCGTAGCAAGTGGAAGGAAGTGGTCTCTGCCTACCCCTATGGGAAAAAGGCGTGACTTTATGTATGTATAATCTTATTTAATTTTTTTTAAATGTTAACTATTAATGAACTGTTATCAGTTTTTAGCTCTGTAGGTAGATACTATATCTCATGGCTAATAATATTTATTATTTTATCTTTGTTTAGGTAAAAAAAATTAAATTTGGATCATTGGTGTATATTTTAATTATAAATATATTATAAATTTTTGTTAAAATATCAATATAGGTACACACATAGCAAATTATCCTTTTTTAGTACCTCTTTTAAAAATAATCAATAATATTAGCTGATTTTTGTTTAGGGAGAATGGAAAACAGATCTTGTTTTAAATAAATCTAGCTTTTACTTAAATAATACCATGAAATCATGGTCTAAGTAATTAGACTTTTTAAATATGTTGTTGTATTGTTAATTTTTATTTTTATTATCAGGACTCAATAAGTAACTATTAAATTGGAAAACAATTGTTTATTAATGTTCTAATAATATGAAACTAAACACCTTAAAAACCTCTAACTTATTTTACAGTAATTGTAAATTAAATAATTTAGTTACATTATAAGAAGATTCCCAACTTCCCAACTATATTTGTCTATTTATTTATTCAAAATTGAAGTGGTCAAGACATTTTTTCCTCTATTGATTTGATATTCGGAGTGGACCACATAAAACAGTCCACCCAGATATTTGGCAGAATTAATTAAAATTAAAGGAAATATTAAAACACGTCGATTTTTGTTTCAAGGGGGACACATTTTTATGATACAAATATCTGTCAACCTTCTTCCTTCCACTTCTTCAACCCCTTAATTTAAAATAGGATTAGAAAGGCCTTAGGATGGATTATTCAGGCATATGACAAACCATTTTTCTTTGTCGCTATTTACACCACTTTGCAAAATAAGTCTTAAGTTAATAATTTAAAGTGCAACACCTTAAAAATGATACTTAACGCCTATGTTTTGATAATGTGTCAATTTTTCTGCCACATCAAAAAAAATTAAAACGAATTGATTGTATACCATTTTAAAAGTATTCAAAAAATACTTGAAATAGATTTACTAACATCAATGTTAAACAAATTACTAATTTGTTACAAAATTCGTTTTAATTTACTTTTGATGTGACAGAAAAATTGACATTTTATGAAAACATAGGCGTTGCGTTTCATTTTTAAGAGGTGTTGCACTTTAAATTAATTAAGACTTTTTGCAAAGACCCTGTAAATATCGAAAAAAAAATCATGGATGAACATATGCCCCAATACTCCATCTAAATGCATTTCTTATGGAGTGCCGGAGGATGTGCCACACATGGTACATTCCCTATTAAAAATTAAGGGGTTGAGGAAGTGAAAGGGAGGAGGTTGTCAAATACTGTATCGTAAAAATGTGTCCCCCTTAGAACAAAAATCGACGTGTTTCAGTATTTCCTTAAATTCTAATGAATACTACCAAATATCGTGGTGGACTGTTCTCTGTGCCCCACTCTGTATACAGGGTGATTCATTAAAAATGTCCAATCTCTAGACCTTAAAATAAAATGATTCTGCCCAATTGCTGTCCATTGCTAGTTTCCCAAATTACGGGTGTTAAAAGTTTAAATATCGATTTTGATTTTCGCAACAATTTTTTATGTTTTTACAGTTTTTATTTGAAAATTGGCAATTTTACGTTTTTTAGCATGAGGATTGCCAATTGGACTCTAATTTAGCTTTGTCAATAGAGGGCGCTAGTTACACTTGGTTGTGTCGAGTAAATTAAAGCAAATTTTTTTTCGGCTGAACTATGAGTAAAATAATAAAAAAATATTAAAAAACGTTAATTTCTAAAAAATAGTAACTCTGTTTAAAACATGTAACTCGATGGGTTATCGAATTATTTGCTACTATAAAGTTCAATGAATTTTAATTTAATAAAAAAATTTATTCTCTGAATGAATGACAAATTACAAAAATAAATAAAAATAAAATAAAATAAATGACAAAAATAAAAAAACCACAACGCAAATGTTTAAAATGCCCAGCATTTACTTCACTGCACTTTATGATCCGCTTTTACAAAGACCAAATTGAAAAATCCAAAGGATTAAAATCAGGACCTCTCAGTGGTCAAGCAAACCTACACGACCAATACATCGATGCGGAACTTGACAAACTTGTAGAGAATAATGTTCTTGAAGTAAATCTAAATAAAGAGGTCCACTTAAAAAGGACCTATTAAATAATCACATAGGTATTACACCACACCTAATGTTAACCTTAAACTCGTGCTGAAAATATGTTTCTCTCTTAGCTTGTGGGTATTTTGAACATTTACTTTGAAGTTTTTTATTTTTTTTTAATTTATTGTTACACATTTAGGGAATAGTTTGTTTATAAAATTAAAATTCACTGAACTTTTTAGAAGCAAATGAATCAAACTTTTATGCCGAAAAAAAAATGTGCTTTGATTTACTAAGCACAAGTGTAACTAGCGCCCTCTATTAGCAATGCTAAATTTTAGTCCAAATTGGCAATCATTATGCCAAAAAACGTAAAATTGACAATTTTCCAATAGGAATTACAAAAACATGAAGAATTATTGCGATAATCAAAATCTATTTTTAAACTTTATCACCCGGTATTTCGGAAACTAGCAATATTTGTATAAGGCATGCTGGGCAGAATCACCATATTTTAAGGTCTAGAATCTACAATTCAGAGATTGAACATTCTTAATGAAAAATCCTGTACAATTAATCTTAATGTATTGTTCGTGGTTTTAAAAGTAAGTAGTTCTAAAACTTATTTATTCTAATAATGTTTTGATGCTCCTTTAAATGAACATATATATCAAATCAGAAATTGTTTTTAAATATTCAAAATATTTGTGACATTGGTGATCATTACAGAATTTTCATAAACGTGCCGTTGAAAGTGCATTTTTTTATAAAAACAAGAAATAATTGTTTCGTTACAAAATTACTTTCAATGACGAAGTCCTCACCTTGCCTAAGGCTTTACTGATAATGAAGTCATTGCTTTTTATGTGTTCATAAAACGTTAGGTACCCTTATAGATTATTTTTTGTCAATTTTAGTTGAAGCATGATACGGGTAGCTATGAGAAAATTGTTTGTTGCAATAATAATTCATTATAAGTCATATAAAGAACTAAGTATATATATTTGCACAACATCTGCATAATTATGTTGATGTTTCTTCCACATGGCTCTGTCAGTGAATGTGTCTTTTGTATAGATGGGTTTATTATTATTATTATTATTTTTTCTTTTGCACATAGCTTTCTATGGTTGCGTGGAATTATTATTATTATTTAACAATGACATTGACATTGAGCGAAGGGTGTTGGCAAAGAGGTGTGTTGGTTCCTACACTTATGTATGGTAGTGAATGTTGGGTTTGGCAGAAGAAACATGAAAATAGGATTAATGCTGCGGAGATGAGTAGTCTGAGAATAGTATAGCCGGAGTAATGCGGTTGGATAAAGTAAAAAGTAGTGAGATAAGAGAACGCTGTGGTGTAAAAAAAGATGTGGTTACAAAGATAGATAAAGAAATGCTTAGATGGTTTGGACACGTAGGAAGGATGGATGAAGGAAGATTGATGAAAAAATTTATAAGGCGAGTGTGAATGGACAATTCGGTAGAGGTCGACCTCGGCGAACATATCTCGAAGAGATCAACATTGTTTTAAAGAAAGGCCATGTCAAGAGTACCAACAACCGACAAGCATGTATGAGAGCACTGATAAAAGTAGAGGAAGCAAAAGATGTGTGTAAGAACCGTAGCAAGTGGAAGAAAGTGGTCTCTGTCTACCCCTACGGGAAAAAGGCGTGACTTTATGTATGTATGTAACAATAAAGTCGGCCTCGGCACAGGCATTCGACCGTGAGGTTTTTTGTGTCATTCCTTAAGTTATTTATTGTTTTATCTCTGGGTCCCTTTGGAGCCTCTTGAAGTACGAAATCCGTGATCTCACAATTTGTAAGATTTCGACAACTTCGGTCTACTGGAGATTTGCTGGCTATGTCACTTAGCTCTGGACAAACACTATTGAAAAGTTTGGTGAATCCCGTGCAATATCCTTAGATATATCTAAAGCCTTCGACCGCGTTTGGCACCAGGCATTATTAAGCAAATTATCTGCCTACGGTCTCCCAACCAAATTGCAATGTCTGGAAATACCCTTGAATCAAGTCCCTCTATCTCGATTTTGGGAGTCACGGTGTCTAATAATATGTCTTGGCATGACCATGTTGCTAACATCGCAAAGTCAGCAAGCCAGAGGCTAGGTTTTCTGTGAAAAGCTAGAAAGTTTTTTACTCCTGATCAACTGTTGACGACGAACAAGGCTCAAATCCGACCTCTACTGGACTATTGCTCGCACATTTGGGGTTCAGCGCCAAGGCATTCTCTTTGTCTTCTAGATTCCATTCAGAAAAGGGCCAGTCAGTTGATAAACAGCTCAACTCTCACAGATACCCTTCATCCACTAGAACATAAATGAAGAGTTGCAGACCAGACATTATTCTACAGATATTTCCATGGCAGATGTTTCAGAGAAATAAAAACTCTTATACCACCACTGGCTACATCTTCATCAAGAATGCTTCTTTTACAGGGCTGCTACGGAATGGAACAAGCTTCCAAAATCAGTTTTTCCAGAGAACTATGATTAGCAACTTTTCCAAAAGCGAGGCCACAATCATCTCCTTTCCATAATCCCTCACTCTTCTAACAGTCGCAGTGCGGGCCGTCCGCAGCCCACACGATAGGTCTACCCTTTTTGCGACTATTTTCAATAAAAAAAAATCTTCGTAGGTATCTACGATTCGCCTTACTATGAGATCTTACACTTTTTTTGGGATAGTGCTTCACATTTTATCTAAAGATAGTTTACATATTTTTGTCTTTGCCGTAAAATCTGCAAAAATCATTCTCCATTCTTGTTGATCTTTTTTAAATTTTTATTGGCTTGTTGGTGACCTGTAGTGAGCCCAACTAGCTGTTTTTATTTAGGAGCAAAAGGTTGTTTTCCCGACAGTATTGCCTGTTTATTTTTTACTAATTACTAAAAAAGTTTACGTATTTCGCTCGAATGTCTGCCAATTTTTGATTGTTTTAAGTAAAATTTTTCTTAAATTCACTTGCAAATTTATATTATTCGAGGCCTGCTGATAAAGTTAAGGTTTTAACCACTAATTTTAGTGGTCAGAAAACAAACAAAAACAACTCATCAAAAAATGAATTATTTAACCACTCAAAAGGTAGAAATCATGTTTCAACGTCCTTACAGTCATACTTCATACATTTTTTTAAATATTTCCAAAAATAAAAAATAGTAATCAACGATTTTCAACACCTAATGGAGCAGTAGATGCATTTAAGATGGAATTTTGTTTATATTATTATTTTTATAGGTAAAAAAAGAGATATTTTATGCAGTTCACAGTTCTTGTTTGTTTTTATCGACAATCCTTATGAGTGAATGTAGTCGAAGTGTATGAAGTTAAAAGTGTAGAAATTATTTTGCCTGACATGCATAGTCGAAAAATTCTTGGCTAGAAGTCAGAAGGTCTATTGCGCTTTTATAGACTTGGAAAAGGCCTATGACAGAGTGGTGAGGAGTGAATTGTGGTCTACATTGTCTATGTATGGGGTGAGTGGTAGTTTAATACGAGCACTGAAATCACTTTACAAGGATTCCACTGCTTGTGTCAGGATAAACGGAGCTTGCACGGACTGGTTTGACATCGAAAAAGGTGTGAGACAGGGATGTGTGGCTTCGCCATGGCTGTTTAGCTTATACATAGACAATTGTTTAAAAGATCTGAAAGAGAGTGCGTATGGATTAAAAATGAATGATTTGATCGTCAAATGCCTTTACGCCGATGATCAAGTCATATTAGCGTTATCTGAAGAGGAGTTGCAGGCGATGGTTAATGTTATGCATGATTCACTGAAAATCAAAGGGATGAAAATAAATGTGAGCAAAACGAAAGTAATGGTTTTTGAAAGAAAAGAAAGCATGACAAACTGTGGGGTTTCGATTGAGGGAGAAAGAGTGGAACAAGTTAATGAATTTGTGTACTTGGGTTCAAAATTTACTAGAGATGGAAAGTATGACAGTGACATTGATCGAATGGTGTTGGCAGGAAAACAAATGAATGGGGCACTGCATAGCTTTATGAATAGCCAGAAAGTGTCAAAAAAGGCACATCTGGTGGTGCATAGAGGTGTGTTGGTTCCTACACTTATGTATGGTAGTGAATGTTGGGTTTGGCAGAAGAAGCATGAAAATAGGATTAATGCTGCGGAGATGAGTAGTCTGAGAAGTATAGCCGGAGTGACTCGGTTGGATAAAGTTAAGAATAGTGAGATAAGAAAACGCTGTGGTGTAAAAGAAGATGTGGTCGCAAAGATAGATAAAGGAATGCTTAGATGGTTTGGACACGTAGAAAGGATGGATGAAGGAAGATTGACGAAACAAATTTATAAGGCGAGTGTGAATGGGTAAATTGGTAGAGGTCGACCTCGGAGAACATATCTCGATCAGATCAACATTGTTTTGAAGAAAGGCCAGGTCAAAAGTACCAACAACCGAAGAGCATGTATGAGAGCACTGATGAAAGTAGAGGAAGCAAAAGATGTGTGTACGAACCGTAGCAAGTGGAAGGAAGTGGTCTCTGCCTACCCCCATGGGAAAAAGGCGTGACTTTATGTATGTATGACATGCATTTAAAAGAGGGAAATATGATGTAAACCACTTTTTTTCATTCCGGAAGTGTACGCGCCCGCATAGGTAGTCGCTATTATTTTTTGTATCTATTTTAAAGTTAGATAAGTAGTTGATGGAGTAGTTGATAGTTTCACATCGATTATTTACTCGATTCAATTGTTCTGGAGTTTATAATTTTAAATTTCCGACGTTTTTTTCGTACACAATATCGTCAAACGGATGTTTTGCCACGAATTGCCAAGAATTTCGTTCCTGATATATAATTTTGTGCATTTTTGTACCAAACACCTGAGAAATAGTTACATTCGTAACTCACGAATGAATGCTACATTAGTTTTTTTTTAACATGGCTCACGTTCAACATTTTTGGACGATAATGTTGCGCTGTTTAAATAATTTTGTTATTGTTTAAATTATTCTCCTTTTTTTTATTTTTTACGTGTCTGACTTATTTCGTTTGTATTGGTCAATAAAAACTTCAAGGGATTATTTTTATCTACAAAAGTTTTCTTTGGATCTTTACAAATGAATGCCAAAAAGTTGTTCCGACGAACGAAAACGCGCGAATTAACACCAATTGGATAGGAAAAAGGTGGAATTTAAGTACGAAAATTTCAACAAACCTTCCATTACACATCTTTACAACCTTTCATTACACATCTTTGCATTAAGCGGCGCGCAAACGGTGCGGTGACAAGGCGAACAAACACCTCCGCACACCAATGCATTCAGTATCAGATATCCGGCAGGCTTTTTCCTGCCCGAACATTGGCTTGCCTGCTAATAGCGGGTCCAGCAAACGTTCTTTTGATATTCGAATTTTCTATAAACCCTATACCAAGTGACATTTCACATTTCAATCTTTTCGTTTCATCATGGTATTACCTGTTGCCCAAAGTAAAAAACACGTCAATTATTGTCTGTGAGGATTTTCGGGATATTGGAAATAATGCACAAAAAGACCAGCAAACACAGCGTTAGAAGATGGCGAATAAATTTTTAATAAAAAGTACACTCCACCAATGGACATTGCAATTTCGTTTGTCCCACAAACCACAAACCGACTGTGCCATTATGTTAAGGTAAGTGGAGACATTAATTGTATCATGTTTTCGACTCTCAAATGTGGTCACCCTATTTATTATAAACATTTTAAACAAAAAAAGGCACTTTTTTTAGTTTTTTTGTTAATAATTTAACAAATAATGAAGTAATCGAAATGGTATAAATAGACACTACTCGAGCGTTTCCGCGCGATCCGCCGTTTCGAACCGACTTTTCCAGCGTTTTTAAGGCATTTCCCATCATTTGAATTGATAACGAGAATATACGTTTTGTTGTACGGATCTTATATTTTTCAAAACCGTTTTAAAATTTAAAATCGGATTATTTCAGACGCATCCAGCGATTTTGCAAAATATCGCTTAAAAAACTTTGAATTACAATTACACCCAAACTAATTGATTCACAGTGACAGTTTTTTGCACACGTGAAGTGCATAAGTACTAGAACATTTTTGCAAAGATTCGATTCTACAAAGTAATAAATAAAGGAGATATGAATTTTTAAAAAAACGTCGGATTTCCCGCTTTTCCGTAGTTTTCTCGGCTACTAATTATCCGATCTAATCGTTCGAAAGCTTGTTTTGTTCGTAATTCATTTACCTACGTTTCGTCTATTTGTCTATTTCGATTACTTTATTATTTGTTGAGTTATTAACAAAAAACTAAAAAAAAGTGCCTTTTTTGGTTTAAAATGTTTATAATAAATAGGGTGACCACATTTGAGAGTCGAAAACATGATACAATTAATGTCTCCACTTACTTAGTATTACTGTCACGATTAAACCCCTATTGCTTGGCCTAATTGTTCGCTGGCCGCAGCAGTACGCGATAGTTCGCTGTAGAGTAAGGCGGGTGGTTTGCCAGATCGCGGAGGTTTGCACTCTTCCACTTAGTTACATGTACCGTGGTTAAACGCACCGCACCCGCTATCACTCTGGTTTGCGCGTCGCTTTACTGCTGCTACAAAACTGTCTGTAAACAATATTTAAAGGTGTATGAAATTATTATTTTTTAAACCTTTTCATTTTTTCTCTAATTATTTTTATTGATTATAATAGAAAGGCTATTCAAAGTTTTATGCGCTTATTACTTTGGGAGTTATCATTATGTATTCACATTTGCAAAAGTCTGGACGCCATTTATAAACCTTGAAAGTAATCATATAAACATAATTGGCAAGGAAAATTGTGCCTTGTGACCTTCCTTGTTTGTTAGTTTGTAGTAAAACTGCAAAAATAGGGTTGTTGACGAATTCCTAAATATCTCGGATTCGTGAGAAGGTAATTGAATGTATGGACGTATCTGATGGAATAAGAATAAACTCAGTATTGACCTTTTAAATTTTGATTTAAAAAACCAAAAAAAAATGGATGAACAAGGTACTAGGAAAAAAGACATTAAACAATACTAACTGCTGCTAGGATCAAAATGTGGACAGTGTATACAAAAATCATAAAAAAGAATCATCATTTATGGAAAATCTTTTGTGTGGTATATTAGCCTTTATTTGTGGTTATAGATACAGGGTTACATTTTTGTTACCATTTTTTCTCCCTTTTTTGGGAGAAATGTCTTCTTCAATTTTAATGAATACTGCCAAATATCGTGGAGGACTGTTTTCAGTGGCACACTCTGTATACAGGGTGTTTCAAAAGACCCCGTCTCTAGGATAGGTAGAAAACTGAAAAATAATTGGGGTTTGCTTAGTAAAAAATTTTCGTAACGCCATCCGTATTCAAGATAAAGGGGGTTAAAGAAAAAAAAATTATATACATTTATTACGATTTAACCGAAACTACTGAAAACATTGTAATGAAATTTTATACGAATATGTTTTAGAAGCTGATACATCCCATGAATTTGTTTTTATATCTGACTCTCATAGAGGGCGCTAGTTACACGGTTTGTACCAAGTAGTATTGAACATAACTTTTTTAAAGTTAGATTTATTAATCAAAATTTCAAGTGAACTTAAACATCATTCAATTTTACACCGGAATATTTTGATTTAAAAATTATGTAGTAATAACCAAATTTATTTTCTTTAACGCTCTTTATCTTAAATACGGATGGCGATACGAAAATTTTTTACTAAGCAAA
Source organism: Agelastica alni (assembly GCA_950111635.1). Classification (NCBI taxonomy): domain Eukaryota; kingdom Metazoa; phylum Arthropoda; class Insecta; order Coleoptera; family Chrysomelidae; genus Agelastica; species Agelastica alni. The sequence continues at coordinate 58,490,213 of OX467709.1, forward strand.
CCCCAATTATTTTTAAGTTTTCTACCTATCCTAAAGACGGTGTCACCTTTTTTTGAAACACCCTACATAAATGGCTGTTTTATGTTAACATAAAAAAGAAAATCCTAGATTTACCAAGCATTAATTAGCTATTTTTCCTCTTCGATTATATAAGCATGTTATTGTACACAATACTTGTGCTTGTACTAGATAATTATTTATAATTACTTATTTTTTTTATAATATGCAATCCATAATTGCCTTGTTCTGGTTATAAAATTTAAGATTTATCTGTCTTTCATTAAATAAATTACGTAACGTAAGTTTTAGACTGGACTGCAAAATAAAAACAATATTTTTTATGCGGTATTTCATTATTCGTATATTAAAACAATGTAATTATCATTCCAAATGATGTTGTTGAGTTGTTTAGAAGATAGCATGACAAACTGCGAGGTGCTGATTAAAAGAGGAAGAGTGGAACAAGTGAATAAGTTTGTACAAGGTTTGTACATAAGTTTGTTCAAAGTTTACGAGAGACGGAAAGTATGACTGTGATATTAAATGAAGGGTGTTGGCAGGTAAATAAAAGAATGCCGAATTGCATAACTTTATGAGCATCCAGAACGTGTCAAAAAAGGCACGTCTGGCTGGTCCCTACATTTATGAATGGTAATGAATGTTGGGTTAGGTAGAAGAATCATAAAAGTAGGTTCAACGCTGCGGAGATAAGGAGTCTGATAAATATAGCCAAAAGTGACTGATCGATAAATAAAACAATAGTGAGATAAGGGAAAGATGTAGTTAAAATGATAAAGGGAAAGATGTGGTTTAAAAAAGATGTAGTTACAAAGATAAAGGGATGCGTAGAGAGAATGAATGAAGGAAGATTGACGAAACAGATTCATAAGGCGAGTTTGAATGGGTGGAGGTCGACCCAGGCGAGCGTATCTTGACCAGATCGAAATTGTTTTAAAGAAAGGCCAGGTTAATAGTAGCGGTAACCGACGAGCATTGTTATAAACAATTGAAAATAGCTCCCGCATATGAAATGATAAAAAAAGTTTGAAAGAATACGGTTGACATATACAGAATATTATTAATGACAATTATAATTTGTTATAAACAATTTGAAATCGGTTTTTATAATATTTTTAATAATAATAATTTTAACAACAAAACATATGGTTTTATTTTCATTTTTTCCACTGGGAAGTTAGTCGTGTGGACCTCTCGGGTCGCACCCAGACCACTGATATTTTTAAATGACGTACCCAATTTATAGATAAATAAATTTTAAATTTGACTTAAACCACTACAGTTGTTTCGCACTAGCCCATCATAAGGTTTGTTCCAACCTGCAGCTTTTGTACGGTATTCTGAAATATTTGGTACGAATTTATGCGCGAGTAATACTATAGATAATCTGAAATGTAGATTAGTTTTGTGACCGTTTTTTGTAATCGTCTAACAACCCAACAACTCATTACCAATTAAAACAAAACTTTTCAACGGCAGCTGATGAAATACCCAATGCGCTTGTCTGTCCAAACAGTTACAACATTCGTTCGTGAATATAAATTATCGTTCAGAATTTGAAGCCTACAAGAGACTAACCAAAATTATTGTCAAGAACTTATCCTATCCTAACTAACTATAATAATATAAAATGTGGCTTACAGATGTTACAAAGGATTTCAAAAAATCCCTTGTCCTTCAAGTGCTCATGTTTTATTACTCTGTTGAAGTGTTAAAAAAATATAATAGACCATTCATCATATTTTCAATAGATTTATTTTAGTAAACATTTGTATAATATTTCAAAAGTTAGAAGTCGTTTTATCTATTGTGCATGACCGTGACCGTTTACTGTACGGTTTTTTCGAGTAGTTGGAATAATAGTTTCTAAAACGTCCTTATACATTTAACTGATTTTGCTACACTGTACAATATTCTCCATTTTACTTACATACAGGTTGGCTATCATCATGGCGATTCTTGCTTTTGATGCGGCTGCTCGGAACCACTGGTACCACTCTCTCAAGTTCTTTAGCCATGAAGTGCGTCTTCTTCCCACACTTTGTTTACCCTGAATTTTTCCTTGTATTATTAGCTGTAACATGCGGTATCTTTCTCCGCCTATAACATAACACAGATAAGCAAGTTTTCCTGTTTTTATTGTGTTCACTATTTCTGCCTCTTTACCTAATCGCCTCAATATCTCTGCGTTTGTTACCCGTTCTGTTTAAGAAAGCCTGAGTATCCGTCTGTAGACCCACATTTCGAAAGCTTAGAGTCTATTTAAGTCATCTTTGTTCGTTGTCCACGACTCCATTCCATAACGAAGTATTGAAAAAACATAACATTTGGCTAGTCCGATATTAAGTTTGACACTCAGGTCTCTAGTGCAGAATATTTTCCTCATGTTTGTAAACGCAGCTCTAGCCTGACCTATTCTGCATCTTATTTCTCGCGAGTGTCCTCCAGTCTCGTTCAACATAATACCCAGTTATTTGTACCCTCTCACTCTCTCATTGCGAATATAAAGACTTCCCTGGACATGTGCTTTGCTGATGATCATGTGTTTTGTCTTCTTGATATTAAGTGTAAGACCGGCTTTCTCACTGTTGTTGACGATTTTCTCCATCATTCTTTGTAGGTCCGCGCTACTCTAGGCTATAACCAGGGTATCGTCGGCAAAACGGATATTGTTTATGAGTTCGCCGTTTACCCTTATTCCCGCTGTTTCTTCAGATATAGCCTCTTGCATGATTTTCTCCGAGTAGAGATTAAAGAGTAAAGGAGAGAGAACACATCCCTGTCTTACTCCTCTTTCAATATTTATTTCGTTTGACATCTCCTCGCTCTAAAAACAGCTCTTTGATAGTAATATAGATTGCTAATTATTCGCATGTCGTTGAAGTCTATATGCTTCTCACTTGGTATTTTCATGAGTATGTCGTGTCTCACACAATCGAACGCTTTATTGTAATCCAAAAAAACAGACGAATAGATCTTGGTTAACATCAAGGCACCTCTATATTAGAACATTTAGGGCAAATAATGCTTCTCGTGTCCCCATTGCATTTCACACAAAATCAAAAGGTTAGATTCTCCAAGCATTGGGTGTTGATTGTCTAAATACTTCCACGTTTGGATGATTGTGGAGTGGTTTCTAATGACTAATGATTGCTTCTTTAATTTTACCCACCTGGATATCCCGATGAAGATCTTCACTGTGGTCAAAAGGTTTTATCCTATGAGCATTAGGTGTTGATTGTCTAAGCGCTTCCACGTTTTGATGATTGTCGATTGGCTCCTAATAACTAATGATTGCTTTTTTGATTTTACCGAGCTGAAGAACCCGATAAAGATCTTAACTTTAATTCACTCTGGTAGACTTGGAGGAAATTTTAATTGCTTTTTTTGGTATATCCCCATAGCTGAAAGTTGTATGTCCAACCACTTGTAGGTAGGCTAAAAAATAATAAATTACTGACCATAGGAAGGATAAACTTTACAGATCCAACTGTTCATAAATGGTATTTTATAGTTTTTTCAAAGAGAATTCGTTAATTATGCCAAATCTAACTAAATTATTTGATTCAATGCGGTAGGATTTCTCAGTATTTTAACATTATTTCTCGGACGTAACAGCAAAAGAACATATTGGTACATATTTGATTCACAATCTGATTGTAAGTGAGGTCGTCGCATTAAAAAAAACAATCTTCTCATCAGATATTTTTAAACGTTGCTTGCAAAGATCTTGTCGCACTAACTCGATTTAATATTTATGTTTAACGATACAACTAATTGTATTATTGTTATAAATGAGTAGAGATACTTTCTACAGTTATTGCTTGCTCGGTATGTGGAGCATAATGATTATCTATCTTAACACTAGCGTGTCTGCAAGCTAAAGTACGGGGTTATAGGATTTTTAGATTTTTCACTCTTTTCAACGATATCGATTTGAGATTTTTAGTTTATTTTTATAATAAACATTCCACGGAGGCGATAGAACTAAGCGATTTAACTTTTATTATTTCTTGTTGGCACAGCAAGTTAAATGTGTAAAATGTTAAAGTCTAATCCAGTAATTTTTGTGATAAAGTTGCCTGATATTAACTATCATTATTTTTTTAGAAAATAATGACAAATTTTAAGACAATTACCTGAGACCAAAATTTGAATAATTTGTTAAGTTTGCTGTCTTGTTAATGGTATTTTTATGTCTGTCTTTTAATGCTCTTTGTATACTTTCAGTGGTCGTTCTTTTTTTTTTTTAGAAAATGTGTCTGTAATAGCGTTTTCTCTATATTACAAAAATGTCTTGGGTTATTTTTTAGATATAGTGATACTTCAGGAGCTAACGGATTAGTCTCTTCGATATCCAGTTTGTTAGTACGTACCGCTGACATACATACATACAAATAGTCACGATTTTTTCTTACACACATCTCTTGCTTCCTCTACTTTCATCAGTGCTCTCATACATGCTCGTCGATTGTTGGTACTCTTGACCTGGCCTTTCTTCAAAACAATGTTGATCTGATCGAGATATGTTCGCCGAGGTCGACCTCTACCGACTTCCGTCCATTCACACCCGCCTTATTAATTTGTTTCGTCAATCTTCCTTTATCCATTCTTTCTACGTGTCCAAACTATCTAAGCATTCCTTTATCTATCTTTGTAACCACATCTTCTTTTACACCACAGCGTTCTCTTATCTAACTATTCTTTACTTTATTCAACCGAGTCAGTCCGGCTATACTTCTCAGACTACTCACCTCCGCAGCAATAATTCTATTTTCATGCTTCTTTGACACTTTCTGGCTGTTCATAGAGCTATGCAGTGCCCCATTCATTTGTTTTCCTGTCAATACCCTTAGCTCAATGCCACAGTCATACTTTCCACCTCTCGTAAACTCTGAACCCAAGTTCACAAATTCATTTACTTGTTCCAATCTTTTTAAAAACCATTTGGCTTACATTTATTTTAATCCCTTTGATTTTAAAGGGCATCATGCATAACATTACCCATCGCCTGTAACTTCTTTTCAGATGACGCTAATATGACTTGATCATCGACGTACAGAAGGCATTTGACGATCAAATCATTCATTTTCAATCCATAAGCACTCTCTTTTAAATTTTAGTCCTAAGCATTTAATTAGTCTGTTAAAGTATTCACAACATTTTCGTAAACAAATTTATTTCTCTCTTGGTTGTATCTTCTGGACAAGATTTTCAGACAGCTTATCATATTTTCATTGGTTTTATTTTTTAAACATTAAGTTAATACTTTAACATTTTCCTCACAAAAATTCAAAAGTCAGAGATTTGCTTTACTTTTTCTTGCTGCCATGCTCCTAGAAGTTTACAAATCAAGATACAGTTTACTACTAAATTAAATTGATTGTTAAAAAAGTAATTTACAATACTTGTGTAAATTATTGTACGAGATTTTTTTATTCGTTTTTTTTAAATGGGACTTCATCGTATCTTATCTTTATTGCTATCGTCTAGGTAGCGTGCTATACACTCCAAGCAAACGAACTATAGTTTAGTATTTCATTTATTAATGGTAATCAAAGGTCGCAATGATGCGATATATTTGCCTTTACTCCGCTACTGCAACTCGACTAATTTTTCTGTCCTTGGCACGGCACCAGTTTATATTTTTGCGGTTCAGTACCCAATGCAATATGCAGGCCGGCCGGTCGTACTTTCGTTTCCAATGATTAATGTTAGAAATTATTTGCATGTAGAATATGGAATTTGTTTCTTTTTTCTTACGATAAACCTGAATGCGCCTTAAAATATAAAATAACTGGGTAATTTATCATAAATTGCAGGATAGTATATTTTAAGTGTTGTCGCAAATCGGATTTACTTATGAAATTTATCGCAAGAAATTATCATTTTATTTTTAAAGTGAAACTTTTTTAAAATCGTTGTGAATTAAAACTCCATGAAACACATAAATCTATAGTAGTAAACCTGCGAGAGAATGAGATAGAAAAAAGTGGACGTAGAGCTGTACGCACGTGGCATAACCAATAAAATATCTTTGTATTTGTACAACAGATTAAAATTGTATAATTATAAATTTATATTGTTACGATTTGCGGAGTCCGTCCCTGTTGCCTTAAGGCGATAGCGCGTCGACCACATTGGAAAGAATTTTTTTTTTGTAACAACAAACTCCCGATATTTTAGGAAAGAATCTTCTCGTTGATTCCTTGTTCTTCTCGAATAGTTTTTCCAATATAAAAAGGAATCTCGTCGATCAAGTTTTAGTTTTTTTTTTTAACTAAAGTTTAAAGTTGTGTTTTTGAAGTCGGTTATTTACGAAGTGTAAACTAAAACAATTTGGTGATTTTGTTCGCACAATTATTATTTTTCGAGGTTGTTTTGGTAAAAAAATTGTTAGTTATTCCGTGGGATGTTATCGCTTGCCGAATTTCATTAATTGTTCCATCAATAAGTTTCTGTATCGACCAGCGGCGTTTCGAGGAATTTGCCGTGGGAAAGACCCGTCATTTGGGTAATGACATTAATTAAATCAGGGTTCCTAATTCTGCTTTAAATTTCAGTCAAAATTGCAATATTTTAATGTTAAAGGTGCATTTTATGAGTTTTTATGTATATATCCATTAAAGGTTGCTTTATTAAGTGCTCTTGGCATCATGTTTTATTTCTAGTCTAATATTCCAAATATATTAGCTTTAAATTTCAGTCAAAAAATTACAGTGCTTTAATGTTGTCGGTATATTACTTGAGTTTTTATGCATATTGTTACGAGTCTGCCCTGTTGTTAGTCGCGACAGTCTTCTTCTTAAGTACCATGTCCTTCTAGAACGTTGGTCACCAACAAGGCTATCCTTACTTTGTCGATGGCAAGTCTGAACAGAGAGCTTGAGTTGAGTGTATACCAGTCACGTAGATTCTTAAGCCATGATGCTTTTCTGCGGCCCAGCTTTCTTTTACCATAATTTTTTTCCTGCATGATGTACTGCAGTAATCGGTATTTTTCACCTTTTTTTGATGGTGGTAAGAATTTCGGTGGATTTATTCTGACGTTGGAGTATTACCAAGTTGGATACTTTTTCCGTCCATAAAACTTTTAATATTTTCCTGTAAGCCCACATCTCAAAGGCTTTAAGTCGTCTTTTATCGTACTTGTTTATAGTCCAGGCTACCGTACAGCACGGTGGAGAAGACAAAACATTTAAGAAGTCGGATTCTTAGAGTTAACTTTAGATCTCTACAGCACAAGACCCTACTCATGTTTTTAAATGCTGCTCGAGCCTGCTCAATCCTTAATTTCACTTCAGTTTGACTATCCGCAATGTTAGATATTATGCTGCCTAGATATTTTATTTGGTTTACTTGTTTCAATAGTTCACCCCCAACTGTTATGTTAGCTATGATATTAGGTTGCTTGATAATTACTAATCTAGTCGCGCCAGTGCGTGAATATTTAATGAGCCAATACATAGAAGACACTGGATGTCTCAATGAACTGTATGCGGGTGGTAACATACTAAATGAGGTAAAGGCCAAGAGACTACAGTGGACGGGCTACGTAAAAAGAATTCCGGATAAAAGAGCTCCACAAGGAAAACGTCCTATAAGTTGACCTTGGCTTAGATGGAGAGACAACATCGCAAAAGACCTAAGAGCCATGAACTTACAAGATGGTCAGTAAATTATGCTGGATAGAGAAAGATGGAAAAGTGTGGTGGAGTCGGTGAAAACCCATCAGGTGTTGTAAAGCCAGATATGATGATGATGATGATGACTGTATAATTCGAGAAATTATTGGACCTTGGTTTGGAATAATGTTGATTGTTCGAGAACATTAATTTGGAGGTATTTAAACGGAATCATAGATCGAGGTTCAGTTTTAAAGTTTAAGTTGAAGTTAGTTTAAAGTCAAGTATTTTTAAATAATTATTAAGGATTCGTTAGTTATTGTAAAATAAAATTTGTTGTGAAAAATTATTAAAATAAAAGTTGTTTGTTGTTGTACTGAGAGTTTGGAATTACCGGACCCAAGGAGAAAAAATCGTAACAATATATTATAAGGTTATATTATTAAGTGCTCTAGGCTTCATATCTTAAATTCTAATTTAAATATTGTTCGGGTTGCTTTAACGTTGTATTACAGGTACTATTGTTTTCATGTGATTTATTCTTAGTAATAAAGTTGCAAAAAATTTAATATTAAATTAAGGTTGTAAATAGTACTGTAAAAGATCAAATAAATATCTCTTCCTTTGTTCTCTTAATATTATAATTTAAAGTGTAAATATCGTTTTTCTGATTACACTTACTTCACTTTACCCTATTTACAATAGAACTGAAAGAATACTTGGAAAAAAACATTTGCTTGAATTGTGTGTATCGTCGGGATAGAAATGATTGCATTAATTTATGTTTCCACATAAATTCGAAAACGATTAACATTTAAGATCTTTAAAAAAAAAATTTTTATTGGAATATTTTAAAAAGATGTAGGTGCACCATTTGGACGGTATTATACTAATAGAGAAACTTGTATCAGGATAGACGAAGATAGAATAGAATAAATAAAAATACTAAGAGGTGTAAGACAAGGATGCATACTGTCCCCAGTCATCTTCAATTTTTACTCTGAATATATCTTTAGAGAGGCGCTGCAAGATATTGAGGCCGGAATACTACTGAATGGGGAACGGTTAAATCAACATTAGGTATGCAGATGCCACTGTTATTTTCGCAGACAGCCTTGCTACGTTGCAGCTTCTGTTGGACAGAATCACAGCTATCAGCCGACAGTATGGGCTGGAAATAAACAAGAGTAAAACGAAGTTTATGATAATAAGTAAAAACCAAGACATCCGTGGAAACTTATTAGCAGATCGAACTCCCCTGGAAAGGGTTAATAGTTACGTATACTTGGGCACAAACATTAATGATGAGTGGAACCACTCTATTGAGATCAGAACTCGCATTGAAAAGGCAAGAACCGCATTTCTTAAAATGAAAAGTCTTCACCAGCCACGACATACAGCTAACCACGAAAATACGTTTACTTCGTTGTTACGTGTTTTCGATACTGTTTTATGGAGTCGAATCGTGGACGCTTACGGAGGCTTCCTCCAAGAAACTTGAGGCATTTGAAATGTGGCTGTATCGGAGAATTCAAAAAATACCTTGGACACACCGGGTTACCAATGCAGAAGTGCTGAGAAGGATGGACAGGCAGGATGGTTAAGGCACGAAAGTTAAAATATCTAGGACATGTAAAGCGTAATGAGAGCCGATACAAACTTTTGCAAAATATTCTACAAGGCAAAGTGTATAAAACTAAGGACCAGGCAGACGACGAATATCGTGGCTAAAAAACTTAAGAGCTTGGTTCAACCAGACAACAACTCAGCTATTCCGAGCTGCAGTTAATAAAGAACGAATAGCCAATATGATAGCCAACATCCGGAATGGATAGGCACTACAAGAAGAAGAAGAAGAAAAAGTATTTTAGTTGGTATTTTATGTATTTTTGTGATTTTTTGATTTCGAATAATAGAGCAACATTATTATTTCTAGTAGTTTAAGTAAGAGATATCGTTCTTAGCTGCAATAATTACAAGACTGACGACTTTAAAAGATAAAAGAAAAAAAAATAATGCAACCACGCATAAATGAAACACAATTCTGATTTTAGTAAGGAACTTTTAATTCGACTGAGACACGCATTTATGAAGTAGCTCTGACCCTCCCCACCGCTTAGGAACGTCTCTGGTTACGATGAATTAAATTTATAACAAGAGTGCATTATCATGTTTTAACTTGTAAACGGAAACACTCTTCGAGCGTTGAAAACGTCGGAACGAATTTGCGAGTATCTAAATAAAATGTATGGTCGAATTACTTCCTCCAAAGTAGTACCGCAAATTGATAAATTACCAATGACTATTAAGTACTTAAAGTTATTTGAATGCGAAGATAAATTATTGATTTTTTTGTTTGTACCATTTATTTTGGTGTTTATTATAAATAATGATACTACGTATATTAATCACTCAATCAGCCAACAACATATGCTCAAATCATTAACAGAATGCAGAATTGATTACAGGTACATTGCACTGATTAAGGGTATATACGAGAAAGCAACGACGTGTGTAAGATTACATAAAAACACAAGAACATTCCGAATAGAACAAGGTGTACGTCAAGGAGATACCCTCTCTCCAAAGCTGTTCACCACACTGCTCGAATATGTCTGTAAGAAAATCGACTGGGGGGAAATGGGCCTAAATATAGACGGTGAAAGATTAAATAACTTAAGATTTGCAGACGATATCGTCCTTATCACCGACCGTATAGATCAAGCGTCCATGATGTTGGAAAAATTATACAATGCTTCAAGGGAAGTTGGCCTAAGAATTAACTTTGCAAAGACGCAAGTCATGACAAACCTAGTCCCCAGTAAAAACATAACTATTGGAAGCAAATCTATTGAACAGGTCACCGCCTACAAATATTTGGGTCATGAGATCCGAATAGGACGGGACAACCAGACGTGCGAACTTCTCCGGAGAGTAGGCTTGGGGTGGGCATCCTTTGGAAGATTAAAGTATGTTTTCAAGTCGGATATTCCCATCAGTCTAAAACGAAAAGTATACAATCAGTGCATATTACCAGTGATGACATACGGAGCCGAAACATTGACGCTTACAAAAAAGTCAGCAAAGAAACTGCATGTCACCCAACGGGCGATGGAGAGGGCTATTCTGGGTATCTCCCTCAGAGACCGAATACCAAATGAGATTATTCGCCAAAGAACAGGTGTTATAGATGTAATCGAAAAAATAACAACTTTAAAGTGGAACTGGGCTGGCCACGTAGCTAGAAGAACTGACGGAAGATGGTCTAAAAAACTATTGGAGTGGCGTCCGAGGCACGAAGCTTATCGTAGTAGAGGGCGCCCCCCCCACACGATGGACCGATGACATCAAAAGAATCTGTGGTAATTGGATACAAATGGCTCAAGATATAGCAGAGTGGCAAAATAAACGAGAGGCTTATGTTAAGCAGTGGACTACTATAGCTGAGTGATGATGATGATGATGATATTAATGTGTTTTTAAACTCTTTGGTTATAGGACTGCATTTACTCGAAAACATTAAGAGAAATCTTTGGACGATCATAAGTACATGGAATAAATTCATTTTTAGCGTTATTATGTATTTTATCAAAAAATCCTGAAACAGGTCGATTTCTATTCTTAATTTGATAATTTACAGTATGAAAATATTACTCCCTTCTTGCACCCCCTCAACAAAAATTCAAATGAGAAGGGGGGTCGTGTGGCATCCTGTTCGAAAGGGATTTTTATTATCTGTTCAGCAATACTAAGTTTTTCATATTTGGTGCAACCAAAACTGAAAAAATTTGTTATTAAAATTTAAAAATATTGACATTGTAAATTATGTATCCGTTGAAAAAACCTGAAACAGGTCGATTTCTATTTTTAATTTGATAATTTACAGTATGAAAATATTACTCCCTTCTTGCACCCCCTCTGAATTATGAGCATCCTCTCAAAAATTTCAAATGAGAATTCCAAGATCGCTTTGCTTATTGTCAAGGAGTGATTGGTGGTCATTTTGAACATTTCATTTAATTGTAAAATAAATTGAAAAACACTTCCCAAAAAATATTTCCTTCATTCTACGTAAAGTATAAAAATTTCACATTTTCAAAACAAATTTTCTCAGCTATAATTGCACCAAATTTTATAAACTCGGTATTGCTGAACAGAGAATTAAAATCCCTTTTGAAAAAGGTGGAACACAACCTCCTTTTTCATTCAAATTTTTTGAGGGGGTGCTCATAATTCAGAAGGGTTGCATAAAGGGGGTGATATTTTCATACTATAAATTGTCAAATTGAGAATAGAAATCGATATGTTTCAGGTTTTTTAAACAAATACATAACTTAAAGTATTAACATTTTACATTTTTTAAATAATTTTTTTCAGTTATGATTGCTCCAAATTTGAAAAACTTGGTTTAGCTAAACAGAGAGTAAAAATCCCTTCCGAACTAGATGCCACACGACCCCCCTTCTCATTTAAAATTTTTAAGAAGGTGCTCATAATTCAGAGGGGGTGCAAGGAGGGGGTAATATTTTCATACCGTAAATTGTCAAATTGACAATAAAAATCGACCTGTTTTAGTTTTTATTGAACAAATACATAATAACGCTAAAAATGAATTTATTCCATACATATGGACCGCAGTGTATATCAGTATTTGTAACAGTCTCCGTTTACAGATAAATATGTCTTTAATAATTATTATAATAATCTTTGTTTTAAAGAAAAGTTATCTATTGAACCTGAAAGCAACAGTTGAAAAAAACCGCAGAGGTGTGTATAAATCTAATATAATTAATAATTCAAATAATCATATATTTTATCGAACAAACTTTTTTTTTCTATATTTTTTATAAATATTGGCCTTATTCTATATGGCAGTTTGTTGAACATTTTTATGAAATGGACTTTTTCTTGTCATGGTTACCAATACCCTGGATAATTATAGTCAAATACTGTAGTACCTCGTTTAAGTCGAACCTCGATAAGTCGAAAATCCCCAAAACTAGAAAAAATGTCATTTTTTCCTTTTCTTCAAGCTTCAAAACCTTCATTACTTGAAATCTCAACCGTCTATAGGTCGAAATAATCAGTCCCTACAAGTCCCTACAAGTCATTTCGGTACCTACATATTTTCCCTTAATAACTGGAAAAAATAAATTGGACTTCTGGATCTTCGAACATAGTAATGTTTGACTTAACAACTTTATCATTTGAAACTAATTACCTCTATAGCTGGAAGGAAAATAAGAATTTGCCGACATGTACGTCATTGTTGACTTCTGGAAAAAAACGGGCTCATAAATATTGGCAAGAAAATTGCTAAAGAAAACAGAAAAATTCTACTATTCATTGATAACTGTACGGCACATAATGATATTCCACAAATAAAAGCAGTTAAAATCCATTATTTGCCCGCCAATACCTCATTAAAATTCCAGCTATGGATCAAGGCATCATTAAAAACTTTAAGTCATTATACGAAAAAGAAGTAGTCCGAATCATGTTGAATAAAATAGAAAAAGAAAAGAATCTCCCAAGTCAAATTTCATTTGATGATCTTTGCCAAATACTACCATTTGCTTTTTGTTGAATAAATATTAGTCAGGTCACTTTAGTGCTGGTCCTCTAATCTTATACCTTCTTTTTAACTTATCAAGTAAAGTAAAATGCCATCAAAAACATAACTTTAAAAAACACTCTCTCGCAACTCAGTTCTTCTACCGTAAAAAGTTGTGAGATCCATGTAATACCAAGTCGGTTAATTTATTCAGTCCCTACTTAAAGGTCGTTCTGTATTAAGTAGGGACCTGAATAAATTAACCGACTTGGTATTACATGGATCTCACAACTATTTACGGTAGAAGAACTGAGTTACGAGACTCGGTGTTTTTTACAAGTTATGTTTTTTCTTTTTTTAGATAGTCCTACTTTTCCTTTCTATTATACATATACAGTTACACTGATTCATTTACTGCAAATATAACTTTGTAATCCTATATATTTGTATGGGATTACAAAGTTATTTATGCAGTTGGTGTATCCAGAAAACTGGACCGAAATTGCAAAATTTGTTGATTTATACAGTAAACACTAATTGTATTCTAAATTTGAAGCTTCTATGTCTGCTAAAAGTGCCTTAGTGGTTTGATGATCGGTCAGTCAGTGAGTGACAAAATTAAGAAACTTTGACTAGTTATAATTCTTAGACTACTGGTTTAAATTGAATGAAATTTATAATATATTGTTTTTATACCATGCCTGCTTGGTAACTGAAAATTCAGGCTTCTAATTTTATCCACAACGAATTTATAGGGGGAAAATGTTCTGAACTGCTCCGAAAATGGTACGGCCGTGCCGCTTTTTTGCTCGACTTGGCGGAGATTCAGATATTTTCGTAGGAAGGTCGGTTACTCGATTTAATTTTTCCTCCACGTTAATGGTTGGTTTATGGGGTTGAGAAAATTAGATCTTTTACGGCTCTTGAATAAACTAAATATTAGCGCCCATTATCAAATAGGTTATCCTGTATTCAATAGAATTTTAAAAATATGATGAAGAGAAAACCCGTTATTTAGTATTTTAAACGTAAATTGTGATTAATGATAATTTAATGATCACAATTTTTTATCAAAACCGCTTCCTATAAAGTGTTATCAAGTTTGGCAGATATCACGAATAAAAATAAATTAACGGAATAGTACGTGTTATTTTTTAAAATTATCTTTACATTTTTTTTTATTTTTATTAATCGCTTTATTACTGTTAATTTTATTGCTATTATTACAGATATCACAATATACCGTACAATTACAAATTTTTAAAACAGAGTTTATAAAAACGTTAAAATTATTAAATTACCAAATTCATCTCGTCCCTTTGGTTCCCAGTTCTTGGTTAGATTAGGGTAGGTTTTGAGGACGTTTTCAGTATTCACTGTGTTCATTTGAAAAGGACCCCCCTTAATATTTCAGAAATGCGACATAAAAAAAAAATACCAAAACACGTCATCTTTTAACTTGAGGAGGACACTTTATAGAGATAATGTCATAAACGTCAGATTATGTATCAAGTCATACCTCATTTAAAAGGTCTGGTAAATCTCTATTCAATCATATTGTTTTGCCTTTGATACCAGCCTCCCATTGTTATTTAATCGTTGTTTAAAATTGGCTTTCTTTAAACTTTTCACATGCGAAAGAATCAAATCACCGACAGATATTGCTATTTTTCCATTTTTCCAAAATCCGCGGACACGCCCGCTTCCACACGCGGTCAAAACAGTAGCAGTCTACGAGATTGTACTTCTTCTTACAGTGTCTTGCTTTCTTAAGCGTTGACGACTCCCATATTGACTACTTCTTTGTATCTATCTCTATCTTGAGCTGCGTGGAGAAGTTCCTCAGCAGTTAAACCTGTCCATTGTCGGAGATTTCGAAGCCAGGATAGCTTTTTGCGGCCTATCCATTTTTTCCTAACATGCAATAATCATATTATTCAAAATATCTTAAAATTCTATATTAAAAATATTATAATTTATCGATTGCAAAATTGTAAATTGTAGGGGGGGTCGTAAAGGCTTTGCATCCTCTCAAAGGAATTCCGAGACTTCGTACAAAGTTTATCAGTTTCCTGGGGGCTAAGTTTCTGACATAGGAGGCCTTTAGGAAGGCCCGTTCCATAAACTTAAGCCTCTTGCAGAAAAGCTCTGGGCATTCGCAAAGCAAATGTTTTGCAGTCTCAGCGAAGTTCTCGCAGTAGCGGCAACTATCAATTTGCACTTTGCCCATCTTTTTCAGGTGATACCTTAGAGGGGAGTGTCCAGTGAGGAGTCCTGTCACCAGTTTTAAGTCTTTCTTGTCCAACTCGAGAAGCTGTTTAGCTTTTCTCTTGTCTTTGTCCTGGCACTTTATGACAGTGCGATTTCATTTCATCTGTTTCCCAGCGTCGAACCTCTTCTTTCAAGTGGGCTTTGGAGAGTCCACAGAAGGGTTCTGGACCGGAAAATTGTGTATTTGCCCCTTACTTGACGAGTAAATGCAGTTGTGTCAAATCCAAATTGTCCAAGGACTTCAATTTGTGATGCTTGAATAGTCGCTTTTGTTTTTAAAATATACATCAAGAGTCTATCTTAATAATATCATTTTGAAGAGAACGTGCCATCTTTCAGCAATGTCATATTTTTGTTTAAATACTTTTACTAAAACTTTTAGTTTGTCCTCATTTTTACATGTTGGAGGTTTCGTTAATATTTTTACCTTCGACTATTTTCTACTTGTCGATCAATATCATAGTTCTTGGAGATTTGCAAACTTATATTAGACTGAATTAAAAAATATTGTAGCTTCGTCAAAAAAATATTAAATTAATTAAAAGTAGATGTGTCATGCAGGTTTTATTAACTAGTTCAAGACAAACCTGACTATTGTAGCATTCGTACATTTTTTAATTTAATAACTAACAATATTGATTGCAATTTTATATAATTATATAACGATTACATTGTAATAATAAAAATGTTAATTAAAAGTTCGATCGTTCAAATAAATACAAATTATTTTCGAAATTACATCTTAATTGTATATTGTTTTAATAACGTTCAAAGTAGGTACCATAAATAGATTTATTTATTTATTTCGTTGTTGTGGTAATGTTTTTATGGAAGAAATAGCGTTCAATAATATTGTTACGCCTATGGGTTGTTTAATACACACTCAAAAATAACAGTCTTTGTTTATTATTCACAAATTACAATTCTCTTCACTAATTAATTTTTACTAACTTTATCTGTTTCCACTAATTAATTATTTCCCTTTATTTTCAACTCACTATATCTCACTTATTACTCATCTATTATTCACCAATCATTTAACTGTCATCAACAAACTCCTCGCAGACCGAGACGCGCTCTTAAATATTGTCATATAACATTCCCCAAATTTCCAGAGAATATACGAGGCTTCGAAAGAGTTCTGGCACATTCTCCAAAATAGATCATTCTCGAACGGTACGTGGTAATACATGATAAATGTTTTAACCGTTTTATTTCTTCGCTTGGAAATGATGATTTTATCATATTCAAAGTAGGTGTTTGCCGGCAGTTACCAGTGAAAATTCTTTTTTCCTAATAGTGAATTAAGAAATCCGAATCTGGTGATTCTAAGATTTACTATTTTGATAGCCGAATTATAACCAGAATTTGAAATTGCTACTTGGTCTGTGTGACTAGCAAAAAAGTAATTTATGGTCTAACCACAAAGTATACGAATTTTGACCATTGGCAATACACATTATTTTGTAAAAATTACAATTTAACCAACAGGACTAAATTGTTTATATGAAAATCCTTGTGTGGTTTCATTGTTTTGAAATCTATTAAATAGTCAAAGATGACAAGCGCTTTGTACTAAAATATAATGAATACTTATAATCAGTGTCGGCTTATTAAGTTTTATTAGAGGGCAATAAAGTAAAAATTATTTTAAATTGGTGTTGCCTGCAAAGAATACGTCGCTAATTAATAAATTTTAAGTAAACACATCTTTTAAAAATTTTTAGCCTGTTATAACCACCTTTAATTTTTGATACTAAGATTTAATGATCATTTTTTCAATTTTTTGTTATGGTTACTAATTAAAAAAAATAATGTTTTTGTATTTGTGGTGAAGTACCTTCTTCATTTTAAACTTTTGGGTCCCCATTTATTAGAAAGGCTATTCGTCTCCATATTGACCCAAATGACTATTAATAAGCCATAGTAAAGTGGTAGCGATTTTTTTATTTAGAACTACAATAAGCTCTACATATACAGTTTACTATCTAAAATGTTTTAGTAAGCTTAAAGCTTCCTATATTGTAGAACACCTTCATATTGCCATTCTTAATTTTCAAATACCCTGATTTTAAGTAGCGCCTACTATCAAACTCTACTCAGGCCAGTCAATTATACTCGAGAGTCTTTCAGAATGTAGAGTTCATCTCTATAAGTTCATTCATTTCCAAATACTCTGATTTTGATTAACCCACCATTGGGTACTATCATCTAAACTTTTTTATCAAAAACAGTCTTCTAGAACTTAAAACCACGTACACGTCTTCATTCTTTATTTCCGAATGCCCTTATGCCGATTAACGCACATTTAAGTAATAATACCTAAACATCTAGATAATATAGTTATAATCAGTCTCCTAGAATGTAGAATTCACCTCTAGGTCTTCGATCTTAATTTCCACATTCTCTGATGTAGGTTAACCCATAATTTTACGCGAAGACCTTAACTTTTTTTTTTCATCTATAGAACTGTCAAATATACCTAAAACATCTCACACTCCAGAACCCACCATTGGACGCAAACAACTAAACTTATTTTTTTTGAAGAACGCTGTTCGGATCTTCCCTTTTCATACCTCAATGCCCTAATGGACTTTTGGTTAAGGTTCAAGTAATTATACCTATATTTTTTGTTTATACAGATTTTTTAAGTATTTTATAATTTTATAAATAAATAAACAAAATCCCCTGTTATAAATATTTTGATACGATCTCGTTCATAGGACTATAAAAAATACTTTCTACACTTAAAATAGTCTGAGAGTTCTTATTCATATGTTGCATAATTAAAATATTTCGTACAGCAATTATTAATGTGGATATGGCCAACGGAAAATTAAAATGTTGACCGCGTTTTGTAAGCATATCATGATCGTGATAAATTATTTAGTAAAAGTAAATTGTTTATTATGTATTTTAGATGTTTAAAGACAGCAATCGATATATTTAAACACACCCCATTTTTTTTCCATATTCCCATTGGTTCTATAAAAACTTCTTTTAAAATGATTTAGTAGCTTCGTGATCAAGATTTCATCTGAACCAATGTTCGAAACGTCGAATGTGATATCTTATATACTTTGGTTTTGAGAGCTTCAACAGGTTCATTCAATTTTTATTAATGATAAAAAATAGAACTGCCTAATCTGCCTAATCCCGCCAACGGCACTCAGACAACGTCCATTGTGTCTGCTATACCTGTATACCTCCAGAAAAGGAGCAGGTCGCCGAGTGCTATCCGAGACTGGTTGCCTTCTCTTCACATAATTCACAATTATGGGTGTTGGCCAGACCCAGATTATACATTTGGCTTCCAAGGGTAACATGACCCGTCAGTGTGTGTAGGTAATGCTCGTCTGGAATCCCTTCTACTCAGTGACGCGATGCCTCCAGCTAGGTCCTTAAGTTATGATCCCTGGGCCAACCCAGGATTGCTCTTCTATCTAGACAAAAGGGAATCCTTAAGGTCGGTTCTGGGTCCACGAACTTGGTCTTCGATTCGGCTTTAGCCAGCATATCAGTTTTCTCCTTGCTTTCGATTTTTTATTTTTGATAATACAAAAAGTCTAGGCGAAGAAACATTTAGTAAATACGAGGTTTTTCTCTTTAAAACAATCAATCATTTGACGTGCTCTATGAGAGCTGGTTCAGTACAATCAAAGATAGTTGCTTATTCTGTCAAATTTATTTAGCAATTTCCAAATAAACATGGGATTATTCTTCGCACATTTATAATGTACCCATTCTGCACACTGTCTGCACTGTAACCAGTCTTCACAGCTCATTTTGTATGAACCCAAATATACTAAGCACACTGTGTCTTCCTCTTCAGACGTTGAGGTTTCACTGTCTTTAGGTTTTAGCTTTTTCCCGCGTACGGATTTGACTGATTCTTCCTTTTGATAGATTTGGTATTTTTGTTAGCAAGACGTTTTTCTAATAGCATCTTCTCAGGCGGATCAGTCAGTATGGAAGTATTTGTCCTTTGTCTTCCAACACATCTTGGTTTAGAAAAGTCTGCCTTCGGTAAAGGCCTTGTCTGTTCGAAAGTAAATTTATTTTTACTGGGTCGTAAAATATGTTCTGTTTTAGATTTAGGAGATAACGATGGAATTTACGGCTTTATTATTTTTGATGTTGAATGCGTTGACAAGTGAGAAAATGCATAATGGGCTGTTTGTTTTGACGTAGACGGTATTGGGGAGCATAACTGGGCAGCGGGGCTTGTTAAAGACTGGGTTCCGGTTGGTTCTTTTGCATGAAAATCAGTGGGATTGTTGGACATACTATCTTCAAGAGTCCTATCGGTCACAGAGCTAGGCGTAAATTCATCTTCAGTAAATATTTCTCTATTAAATGGCCATATTTCCGTACCTACCAAAATTTCTTTTGAGCTATACAGCTCACACCGTTGGAGAAAAACATAACAACCGCAGCAAAAGTAATATGGTATAAAAATAAATGTTTGTGTTATCAAATACAACTGTAAATAGAAGAAATAATAAAATGTCAAAAGATATGAAGAAACTTGCTATTGTTTCGAAACAAATTGAATATTTTTTGCTTCAACTTTATGAGAGTGCAGACGTTGCTGACCAGGCTAAATGATTAGATATTTGTCGCAACATTTAAGAATCTTTATGCCAATATTTATCTACTGACATTATATCGAACGTACATAAGTGTCTATTTGTGTTTGTTTAAATTTTTATTTGTTTATTTAGTTAGTGGGACTTAAAGTTTTTTTACAAAATCGGTGGTCCGCCCAAATAAAAAAGTTGGGAACCGCTGATTTAACTATTTGATTTATCTCGCTAAAATTCCAAATAATCACAAACGATAAAATGTCAGATTGTATAATACGTGCATTGCTTTTTCAAATTTCGAATGTGCGAGAGTGTTAAATAAAAAATCGTAATTAAATGTTTGCTTGAAAATTTCATGTTTTTTAGGGGATTTCGTTTGATATATTCGCAATCGATATCGGACCCAATAAATGTTTGGACGGGTTAGATGAAAGCGGATATGCTTCTAAACATATTTCAAAATTTTACCGGATATCACATCGTGACCAAGGGGAGAGATTTTCAATAGGTTTTGTCGAAAAAATACCAAACTAATAAATGGGTCTGCATAGAGATGCTCGGACTTGTTGGAATGCTTTT
This sequence comes from Agelastica alni, assembly GCA_950111635.1. Lineage (NCBI taxonomy): Eukaryota > Metazoa > Arthropoda > Insecta > Coleoptera > Chrysomelidae > Agelastica > Agelastica alni. The sequence goes on from OX467709.1 coordinate 58,510,846, forward strand.
ATTAAAATAACTTGGTTGTTGCCGATAAAATATGGACGATATTTTATGTTAGCCAGCTTTTTATGGCGAAATCCCACGAACACATTAAAGATAGTGAGGACAAAAGATGAGTCCTCCAATGTAGGGCTCTGTGCAAAAGCATCTGATCCAATAAAAGAGTCGTGGATGTCTGGTAGGTAAAGGTGTAATATTTAGAACCTTTGGGAACCCATTTCCAGGAAAAAACCTATGAAATACTGAAAGTATCTGCAAAAAAGTATAATGAAGATTTTTTTTATTTTTTAATTTCCCGTTTTATTTGCAGTCTATTATAATTATTATAGTAAGCAAATTGTGTGATAATACAATTCAGTTGACATGCTCGACAGGAATCCAGTGATTACTATCTATTACAGCTATAATTAATAACTAGATTAATTTGTTTTGTCTATTGGGGATACACAAACACTAGTTAAAACCTATTAATTAGTTCGTATGGATCATAACGCTTAAGTCTACGCTGGGCTACTGGTTGTACCATGAGATTAGATGTCAGTCTATTTGGATGATATCTTAATCTATTTTTATAGCTTATGGATAAGTTTCTTATTTCCGCTTTGATCGATTCCACTTGAAGATCACGGGCTATAACAAAATTTGGCACAAACCATGGAGCATCTATAACAATTCTTAGCACTTTCAATTGGAATCGCTCCAGAATTTCAATATTGGAATTGGTTGCTAATCCCCACAGTGGGATACCGTAGGTCCAAATGGGCTTGAGGATTGCTTTGTAGATCAGTACCTTATTTTTTATAGATAATTGAGATTTTCCACCTATCAGCCTGTATAGATCTCTTAGTTTCGAACCCAATTGTTTGCGCTTGATAAAGATGTGTTTCCTCCAGGGTAGGTGCTTATCTAGGTACATGCCTAGATATTTGGCATCGTCCCGTTGTGGTAGAGTTTGATTGTTTAAAGTGACTTCTGGATATTTGCCTTTACGATTGGTGTAAGTTACGTGAACAGACTTTACTTCATTTGCTTTAACTGTTATATAATTTTTTTTAATAAATTAGATGAAAGTGGGATATGCTTCTTAACATATTTCAAAATTTTACCGGTTATCACATCGTGACCAAGAGGAGAGGTTTTCAATAGGTTTTGTCGAAAAAATACCAAACTAATAAATGGGTCCGCATAGAGGTGCTCGGACTTGTTGGAATGCTTTTATTATTTTTTATTAAAATAACTTGGTCGTTCCCCATAAAATATGGACGATATTTCATGTTAGCCAGATTTTTATGGTGAAATCCCACGAAGACATTAAATATAGTAAGCATATGATCCAATAAAAGAGTCGTGGTTGTCTGGTAGTTAAAAGTGTAATATTTAGAACCCAACGTTGTTTTGAAAAAAGGCCAGCTGTCAAGAGTACCAACAACCGACGAGCATGTACGAGAGCATTGATAAAAGTAGAGGAAGCAAAAGATGTGTGCAAGTACCGTAGCAAGTGGAAGTGGTCTCTGCCTACCCCTATGGAAAAAAGGCGTGACTTTATGTATGTATGTATGGGAGCCCACATCCAGGAAAAAACCTATGAAATACTGAAAGTATCTGCAAAAAAGTGTAATGAAGATAGATTTTATTTGTCAGACATGGGTCTTTGGATAGAGTCCAGCACCTTACGGGATGATGTCAGTGCTCTGCTTAAAATATTAAATCGCAGAGTATAGTAAATTAGCAGACAAGAGATACTTTTTGGTTCTAAGATAAAATTTAAATTTTTATGCAGCGTATATGTTAATGCGAGTAAGCAAATCCTAAAAAATTACAATATTAATTTTTGGAATCATACCTTCCTCATCGAGCTATTTTAAAAAGTTTTTAAGTGCTTACCCCTAAAATTAATTGGTGCTATCAGTGTCCTAACTGAAATATGATACTAACCGTAACTAATGAACAGAGAAAGTTACCACATAAAACTAAATATAATACACATTTTGCAATCTTTCCATCGGGTAATAAATCAGGCATGTATCGTCTGATGATTTCGATGAAAAGATATGACATTTTTGGAACTGGCAATAATAACTTTCTCTGTTCGCAATATGTTAAATCCGTTGCTAAAAGTATTAAAATTTATAAAGTCGAATATGATCGTACAAATAAATAAATTGATTGCATTACGATAAATGTTCAGGTTGTCCAGAAAATTACTAATTCCAAAAGCAAAATAATCCAAAATGTATTTTTAAAATTATCGCAATCCCATCTTGTCGATTTTCGATAACAAAAAAAACAAATTATAAAAAAATACAAAAATAATGTTATTTTAGCTCTAGTAAAAAATTATAAACAATTCTCATTTAGTATTTTCATTATATTTCCGAAATATTTTAATTCAAAATATTTTTGCTGTATCTTTCTCGTTGCAACAGTTACATTTTTATATTTCTGTATAATAAACACATTAAAATAATCTTCTTCTACTGGTTTGAGATCATTTGATTTGTTAATTCCTGGTTGGCCGTTGTAGCATTTTCTGTGATGTAGACTGCCAGCTCTTTTTCCATCTTTTTGGTAGACGATTTTCTGCTGGTTTTTCTTCTAGTGTCTTCGGTCATACTTTTGATATGGTTATTATACCATTCTCTTCTTTGTCTTCCCCATCTTCCTATGTCCGGTATGCTGCTTTGTTCTCTTATGTTTATGTTTCTTACGTGGTCGCTTCTGGTTTTGCCAGCTGTTGTTCTTAGCACCTTTATTTCGGCCATACGTAACATGCTTTTGGTTTTGTTATTTTATTGCTAACATAATAACAGGTCTTACTCACGCTTTGTAGATTTTTTGTTAATTTGTCATCTTGGGTCCTTTGTTGGGTCGTGGCCACTAGATGTGTTCATGCCTAGTTAGTTAAACTGTATCACTTGCTCTATGGATTTATCTTTAATTACGAGCTTGCATCTGATTGGTTCTTTAGCTATGGTTATGCTTTTGGTTTTTAATCTAATAATCTAACGATATCAATTGTTATTTAAATATAAGATTGGTTCATAAAATATATTGTATTTTTAACCTACCTTGTATGTGACTGAATTTTTTGATATTTTTACTTTAACGTAAAAATGCTTAAAAATAAACATGTTATTGTTCTATATTTTATCGGTTTCAAACATTGACGAAAATGTGGATTGATTTAAATTTAAAGTAAAGTAGAATTATTAACAGATGTACCTTGAGCATTTGAGACATCTTTAAGCCTAATTTTTCGCTTAAATGCTTATATGTAGAAACTGGATGGGAATCTGATAGATACACAGGACGCACGAAGATCTACAACCTATAATGAAGATCGTTTTTTGCAATTACATGCAAGAAGAAACCCTGAATTTTAAATGCATCTATTGCAAACACTTGGAACACAAGTTAAATTTTAGAACCATCATAAATCGTATGCACAAAGCTGACTTAAAATCGAGAGGACCACTGAGATGTCAGTCTTTAACGAAAAGCACTTACTCTGCTCGATTAGCTTCATCCTTCTCATCAATATAGTTGATCATTTTTAGCTCAGAACAGAATATCTTTACATTATTTTCACGTGTGTATTCTTACGCCTCGTGCCACTAATCATGTCCGCGTTACAAAATAAAACGAGCTCCAAACTGTCAGAAGTTATAGTTCGCGCTGATCGGCAATCCCAAAAATAAAGATACATATCGATCTGCGATAGACAACCTCCAATTTGACTTATCAACATTTAAAAAATTAATTACCAACATCGAGTACGCGTATCTTGTTATTCAACACCAACGTTCGTTTAAAAAGCTGTCCTCCCAAAAGAAGATGAATCTACTTTCTCATTGTTGCAACAAGAAAAGTAATCCGACTAAATTATCATCTTCAATTTTAATCCATGTTATTTGGCAGTGACTAATGTTTACGTATCTATCTTGGCATTCATTTAAAGGGCATTCAGCGTGTTAAGTTAAATATCTTTTGTACACCCAATACGAATTTAAAGTAGGTACGTTTTGTCTACAAAGCAAGAGTGGATTCTACGACAGAGGATAAGCATTTCACTATTTACATAGGTTCTTAAAAACGTATAATTTTACTTTAAGATAGTTCCAGCGTGCTATAGTATAATCCGAGCATTTCCTATTGTCAGAAATTAGAATTATTGACACATAGATACTTACACATATATTCATTTTTGGTGATCTGGCAACGCTGATGCGTTATGATTTATTTATATTATCCTAGTTTATGTATTGTTTACATCGCGTTTTATATTATACGAATAGTTTATAATAAATTAAAAGATGTCTAAACAATTAAGACACAAAATATTAATGATATTTACATAACTTTAAGTCGTGGAAATCTTCATTACAACATAAAAGACAATTAGATCGAACTAAATTCTAAAAAAATGGATCCTGAAGGAATTACCTATAACCTGATAAGAAAAACGTTCGTTGAGAAGGAACAAGTAGGCATCGTGTAATTGACGCCCAATACAAAACAAAACGAATAATTGACCAAACATTCATTAAATTATTTCATTTTGTTACGCTTTATATTAAGAATATTACATGATTCTATATAAATGTTAATTTATTATTTAAAAAAATGTTGATTCTAATATAAATATATTGATACTTTTTTATTTTTTTTATCTTGCATATAAAAATAAATTTCTCCTTTATTTATTATTAATTTCATTCATGTAAAAACAAAAATTTTTTTACGTATAAATATATTCATAACACTAGAGATTCGATTCACACAATGTTGCCAGATCACTCCTTACTAATTAATCAGCTGGTCAAAGTTAGTAAATAAATATTACTCTAAATTATTATATCTTTAAAACTAAACGGTGAAGTGTTACGTTCTATTGTTTAATATATTAAGAAAATAATTTTTTATATTATCTTAGTTGTTTGTTAAATTATGTCGAGTAATTGTATTAAAATAACGGCAAATAGTTTGGTGGGCTCGGAATTTTACAAGCATTATAGGGGAATTGACCTTAAAAAATGAGAACTTTGACTTCTAATATCTCGCGTCCTAGACGGTCCAAAATTCTAAAGTTTTAAAATTATATAGCAAACATTAGACGTAAGCTGTAAAAAAAATTATTAAAATCTGTCGAAAAGAGGGTTCACGCTGGAACTACCTTAAACTGAATGATTATTGTAATTTTGTGTAACAACAATGGTATTTTTCTTCGAGTTTTTAAAATTAGTATTTTTTTGTAGTAGAATTGTCTAAGTATAGTAATAAAAATAGTCTAGGTGTCTAAATGCAAGTAAATATTGAGTAAAAGAGTTGTAAGTTTAAGTCGAGTTTACAATGTGAGTTTAAGATAAAAAATGTATGTATCTTGAAGAATAGATGTTTTAAAGTTTTTCTGCAAATCTACTACCCTACCACAGACAATGCTCTGTATTCACGTTTCTGATATTTGCTGATAAAATTGCCACTACTTCTTGTATCGCGGCAAAAAATTTATTAAGTATTCAAAGCCAATAATACATATTTACATTTTGTATTATTAGAATATGTAATTAGTTAGGTACCTATCAAAACAAATCAGTACAATGTCGAAAAGAATTTGTTATAGCACAGTGCATTGTTGTACACTTTGAAATCATTCTGGAAAAAACTATGGCCTGATCTAACTGTCAGTAGTGATAAAAAATCCGTGCAAACTTAAACCTTAACTGTAAACTTTGCTTAAGTTGTGAATCAAATAGAACGAGATGGCTTGGAACAGGAAAAGAAATTCAAAAATTGCTTAAATCACAAAATAAAGATTCAATTAACTGAAACCAACTTGGAGTAAATGATAAATCCCTCTACCATTGAAAAGAAAGAAAAATTATCTGCCTACGGTCTCCCAAACAAACTGCGCCAGTGGCTCTTGAGCTTCATGCAAGATCGCTCCTTACATGTGGCAGTTGACGGTATTTCTTCTGATGTGTTTAAAACTAATGCCGGGGTCCCGCAGGGTTCCATCCTGTCCCCCACCTTATTTCTTTTACACATCAACGACCTCTTGAAAACCACCACGAACCCCATTTACAGTTTCGCAGACGATAGCACACTTGTCTCAACTTTCATTCGCTTGATAAACAGCTCAACTCTCACAGATACCCTTCACCCTCTAGAACATAGAAGAAGAGTTGCAGACCAGTCATTGCTCTACAGATATTTCCATGGCAGATGCTCCAGAGAAATAAAAACTCTTGTACCACCATTGGCCACATTCAGCCGAAGAACTCGGCACGCTGATCAGTCTCACCCATTTACTCTCAAGATTGACACTACTAGGACCAATCTTCATCAAGAATCCTTCTTTTACAGGGCTGCTACGGAATGAAATAAGCTTCCAAAATCAGTTTTTTCAGAGAACTATGACCTACAACTTTTTAAAAAGCGTGTCCACAATAATTTCCTTTCTATAATCCCTTCCCCTTCTAATAGTCGCAGTGCGGGCCGTCCGCGGCCCACACGATAGGTCTACCCTTTTTGCGACTATTTTCATAAAAAAAAAAAAAGAAATCTTTAGCGAGTACTGAATATGTTACATTTAACTTCATTTGTTAATTTCATATCGTTTTGTCGATCTCAAAAACTGAAATATTTCAAAACTTTTAATAAATCAAAAATATTCTGTTGCCAATTATTGATATTTGATTGAACAACAGACCAAACAAACGAGGCACTTAATTATTAAATTACCATTAAAATATTAATTTGAATTTTTGGCAGTCTAATCTAAAAACTGCGTCGGCGAATGCGCAATTAGCGGTTACCACATTTGAACCCACTCATTCTTTTTCTTTTTTGTTTTAAAAATGTATTCATAACCCGTTCGAAAATTTAGTTGTTGAGGTTGAGGTTTTAAATTACATTTTTGACACTTTGGTTGTTTAGCCAAGGATAACAGATTCGCTAATTTTAATTTATAGTTATATCCTTTCTTTTTTTTTTCGTTTTTTAATTTTATTTTGTTACGAAAGTTATCACCATAAATTCCCACAGCAACAAATACCTGCTGTGAAATTTTAAATAATAACCTTTTATATTCACAAGATAGTAGATCTACTGTAGGAAATATGTAACCATTAAGTAACGTGCTTACCATTGTTAGTGTGAAGAGTTAAGCAAGTGCAATATGCATTTTTATTGGCTCGTTTACACCATCCATTTGGGTGGACGTTGTGAGACGTTATACAGAATGTCCTTGAAGGTATAGCCAAAAAAATAGTAAATCTTTATTTAAACTTTAATACTGACAATTTGAACCTTTAAAGTAAGAATTTTTCTGAGTAGATGTTTTTTATTTTTGCATTATCATTACTCCCAATGTTGTTTCCGCCTAAATAAATATTTATTTGTCTCAAATATACTAATGGAACTATTTTAAATGTCAATAAAAAAGTGAATTAGAATCCTGGACAAAATTAACGCACCATTTTAATAAATCTAAATATTTACAATATAAACACAAAATAAAACTAAGTTATATTGAAATAATAATAAATACCTACAAATAAGTCCAACATGGCCTTAACATGACCTTAATGCGCCTTATAGTTTCTTTAAAAAAATGTTCTTGCTGGAAATGCACAAATGAGCTAGCATAACTCCAAATTTTTAAAAATATAAGTAAAACAGGATAAATGCATCTGGGTCAACACTAATACCGTGTAGGCCCTTGCGGAATAATCTCCCATTTTTCAATAAGGGCTTTTACGAGTTGGTTCTGATTAGCAATATGAGGTCTACAACTTCGAATATTTTTTTGAGATGGTCCCATACATGCTCTGTAGGATTCATGTCCTTAATGTTTGGTGGCCATTCTAATAAAGAAATATTAACATCATTTAGGTAGTCAATAATCTGTCTAGCCACATGGGGACGAGCGTTGTCTTGCATGAATAAAAAATTAGGTCCAACAAAAGAAGCAAAAGGCATTACATGTTCGACAATAATGTTGTCCAAGTAATATTGAGCATTCATTGACCTCGTACGTATAGGGAATAACTCCGTACGAGCTTCGAAGCAAATTTCCCTTCAAAACATTATAGAGCCACCACCAATTACTTTAAGAGAGATATTGCGTCTAGAAAATCTTTCTCTTCGCCTTCGCCTAACACGCTCACGACCATCTGGAGCTGTTAGGCTAACTCTAGTCTCATCTGAGAACAAAACTCGTTTTCAATCATTAATGGTCCAATTTTTATGTAACCCGACTGGTTCAATCATCGCACTCTTTTACCGTTACCTTGGAGACTTGCCGAACGTCTGTCTTCCAGGGTTCTTTCTTTCAACCAACTGCCAAGCTATGGAACTAACTCATTGCCAGTGGAAGTTTTCCTTACGTACAGTCTCCAAAAGTTCAAAAGGAAAACTAATTTGTACATAATTCCCATGGTTTCCACGATGTTCTTTGAACATAAAAGGTTTTCCCATTTTCTTGAAAACCAAAATATAAAAAAAAACAAATGCCTATGTAGGTAGGCCTTGTTGTTGTTTATCATTATCACTGTAAGGAACAGTACTGTACATTTTAGCAGTTGTATAAGAAATCCGATTAGTAGTAATTAATTTCTATTTATGAAAAAATCGAAGTATCAACATTAAAGTTTATTTAAAATGCATGTGCCAAATGTGCATCCCGAAAACTTGGCTTTCTGTTTCGTGCCAAGAGCTATTTCACTTCCAGTCAGCTGCTTATGATCTTTAAGGCACAGATCCGACCTGTCCTGGAATACTGTTCCCATATTTGGAGTGCGGCACCTAAACATATCCTGAAACTATTGGATTCCGTCTAAAAAAGGGTAATTCGTCTGGTCGGTGATGCCTCGCTTAAAAACTCGCTTACTTCTCTGGATTACCTTAGAAAAGTTAGCGATTTGTCTCTATTTTATAGATATTTTCATGGGCGATGCTTTTCTGAAATATCTACAATCGTCCCTCCTTTAGCTGTTTCTTCGAGATTAACCCGTCAAGTTCAAACTTCACACCCCTTCGTGGTCACTTTGGAGACCTGCAGAACATCGCTTTCCAAAGACTCGTTCATCCAACGAACAGCGATGCTTTGGAACACATTGCCTAGGGAGGTGTTCCCCAAGGCATATAACCTCCAGAAATTTTAGAAAAATACCAATTTATACCTTTTTTCTCTTGGTTCTCACGATGTTCTCTGAGTATTACAGGATATCCCCGTTTTCGTGGGAGCCAAATTATAATTAAAATTCCACTAAATCATTTATTTTTAGTATGGCAAACTTGATTTCTATGTAACCACAGCGATAATCTAGAATTTCCATTTAAAATAATCAATAGACTGATATTTTTTAATAATTTCAAAGAAACCGAACCGCACAATTTTAAAAGTAAGAAATTCAGCTTCTTTACAAATAAAATACCATATCGATGTATTTTAATGGATAAAATAATTTATGTATTATTTTGTTAAAAAAAACAAACATGATACAAAAATCCTCAGTGGTATTTTATTTCATAGTATAAAGAGGAAACTGAAAATTGAAACGACCATTCTCGCCGCAGATGTTTTTAATTTAAATTTGTATGCAACTGATGACAATCTTGTTATTCTAACACAAATAAAGTCCAAAGTAGAGACTAATAAAAACATTTCCAAATGTGTTAAATATAGAATTTTATATGTACACGTTAAAATTCAAAGAAAGATTTTTATTGAACGTTATTAAAAATAACAAAAATAAGTATTGAAAATATTGCAGTGCAAATGCATTTCTGATTGGTGTCAACACTTTTCAATAATATCTACCAAATCTTAGAATCAAATAATTAATATTAATAATTTATCAAACGGTTAAAAAGCTGTGGCTGGCGCAAGGCGATAACGATTTTGCAGATTGTTGAAGTTATTTCAGAAATTTCGTTGTGGTTGATATGTTGGTGTAAACCTTTTTCTTCAAGTACCTTCATGGAAAACAAATGGAACGGTTCAAATCAGGGGATCGTAGGGGCTAATCGGATATTACAAAGACCATTATTCAGCCGGGAAAAATTTCTCGCAAAATTTGTATTCTAGCTCAAGCTGTGTGTAATGTAGCAACTTCTTGTTGGAACAATATGTTCTGTGGGCCTAATTCACACACAAGAAAGTTTTACAGCTTGTCCCTATAGGGGTTACCAGTAACTTAGAGCATTGCCTCATTCATTCATTCATTTATTTATTCCACACTTCGTACCGGTCGGGGCTGCCTCCCTAGCACTGCGGCCTAGAGGTCTTTTATGTTCCCGCACTAGATAGTAAAATGAAGCCCGCAGATTAGATCTTTGCCAGCCAAAAGTACTTTTTCCAGAACTTTCGCCCCAAAGAGGTGGTACCTTGGCCTAGCGAGTGCTTCGCAATCGAAGATAAAATGGGTTGCTGTTTCTTCGTGCTCCCCACAGTTTCTGCAGATTGGGTTCTTATTTAAGATTCCCATACTGTGCAGGTGTTTTCTGGTTGAATAGTGTCCCGTTAGGAGGCCTGTTACCAGTCGAACCTTGTCCCTACTGAGCGCTTTCAGGTCTTTTGTCAGGCAGGGGTTCAGCGGAGCTATCTGTTAATTAACAAATCCAGCCAATTGAAAATGTGCTTCTTCGTTGCTCATAAATTTTTTTGCTAAAAATAGAGGTTTTCTATATGGAGCTGTAAAAAACTTGAGTTCCCCAATTTCGCCACCGCTTATTATCATTTTCCTGCATTGTAAATTGAATTTTGCATGCATACATATAGTTACGCCTTTTTTCAGTAGGAATAGGCAGAGACCACTTCCTTTCACTTACTTCGATTCTTACACACATCTTTCGCTTCTTTCGCTTTCATCAGCACTTTTATACATGCTCGTTGGTTGTTGGTTTTCTTGACCTTCCCTTTGTTTAAAACAATGTTGATCTGATCGAGTTACGTTCGCTGAAATCGACCTTGACCGACTTGCCCTTTCATACTCGCCATATAAATCTATTTCGTCAATCTTCTTTCATCCATCTTCTCCACGTGTTCAGACAATATAAGCATTCTCTCAAACAGGTTTCTCCATGTAGTGGTCGATGGAGTTTCATCTGACACTCTACTCATAAATGCTGGTGTTCCGCAAGGATCCATTCTAGCACCAACACTATTTTTACTTCACATCAACGACCTATTGAAAGCAACTTCATGTCCCGTACACAGCTTTGCCGATGATAGTACCCTCCATACCGCTTTCTCTTCCAGGGCCCCTATATCAGCCCGTGAAACCAGAAATGAACGAGGAAGAAATGTTAACAATATAAATATGGATCTAGCAACAATTCTCGAATGGGGATCCAATAACTTGGTAGAATTCAATTTAAACAAAACACAAGCATGTCTTTTCTCTAGAAAAGCCGATCTCACTGTGCCTAACATAAGTTTGTCAGGAGTAACCATACCACTGAAGTCATCCATATCGATGCTTGGTATTACTATCAGCAATAAACTTTCCTGGGAAAATCACGTGAGGTCCATTGCCAAAAGTGCATCCCAAAAACTTGGTTTTTTGTTTCGTGCCAAGAGCTATTTCACCTCCAGTCAGCTGCTTATGATCTATAAGGCACAGATCCGACCTGTACTGGAATACTGTTCCCATGTTTGGAGTGCAGCACCTAAACATATCCTGAAGCTACTGGATTCTGTCCAAAAAAGGGCAATTCGTCTCGTCGGTGATGCCTCGCTTACAAACTCGCTCACTTGTCTGGAACACCGTAGAAAAGTTGGCGATTTGTCTCTATTTTATAGATATTTTCATGGGCGATGCTCTTCTGAAATATAAACAATCGTTCCTCCTTTGGCAGTCTCTTCGAGATTAACCCGTCAAGTTCAGTCTTCACACCCCTTCGTGGTCACTTTGGAGACCTGCAGAACATCACTTTCCAAAGACTCATTCATCCAACGAATTGCGAGGCTTTGGAACTCATTGCCTAGGGAGGTGTTCCCCGAGGCATACAACCTCCAGAAATTTAAGAACACCAACTCCTACCTTCTTTTCCTTGGTTCCCACGATGTTCTCTGAACATTACAGGATATCCCTTTTCGTGGGAACCAGAACATAAAAAAAAAAAAATTCTTTTATCCATATTTGTTACCACATCCTCTTTATCATTACAGCTTTTCTTTATCTCACTATTCTTTACTTTATCCATCAGAGTCACACAAATCATTCATTCTTAATCCATATGCACAATCTTTCGAACCTTTTAAACAATCGCATAATATAAGTTAAACAGCCACGGAGAAACCACACATCCCTGCCTAACACCTTTTTCTATGTTTCATTCTTCATTTTTTTAACTTGCATCCTTTCATTCTCTTTTTACACCACACATTTCAATAGCAACATTCGCGATTGAATTTTATGCGGGTAAAATTTTTTTTTAAATTTTTTTAACAAACATGATAAAGGCATTCCCAATTTGATGAGAGGTACATGGACATTCAGTAACACTCTTGCTCACTTCATTAATCTTTTTTGGTGTGTGTTGACTGAATTGTTGCCAGTCGTTACTTTATTTCCTAGTGTATCCAAATTTTTTAAATGAATCATTAGGCACATAGTGAATGGTTGACTTTCTCGGCACCAAAACAGTCGTGACTGCTCTCTATGAATGTCAAATGCCAACTGACAAATGTCATTCAGACCGAAATGGCGGTTAAAACAAATCAAAATGGAACATAAAATTTCACTTTTTAAATTTTTTTGTGTATATATTTTAAAGGTTAGTACTAAGTACACAAGATTACCGTGAGTGTCTTAATAACTGTGGGTATTGTCTGTTATTAAGAGTCTTGAAAAATGTAGGCTTAGGAAAGAAAAGAAATGCCTATCGATCTGTAAACTCATAAAAGTGTGCACTACTTAGTGTTAGAGCCTCTTATAGTTTTCATTAAATCAGCCACAGAAAAGACCTTTAAAACTGTAGACAGAAAAGTGTTGAGATTCAGTTATTAACTTTTATCTACTTAAGATTGATTAATAAAATGTTGTGGTCAAAGTTTTGGATTTGCTTCCGTTGAGATGGCAAACTACTTTTTTTCGCAGATATATTAAAGCTAAAGTTTGATAAGTTACAAAAAATATCAGCTAGGTCAAGCATTTTTCCTGTCCAATTCGTAATGCATAAAAATATACTGGTACCAACATATTTAGGTATAAATGACAAATATTTTAAGGTTAGTAATTCAATTTATGAATAAATTTATTTAAATTATTGATATTGTTTATTTTATAGTTCAGAGAAAGTTAAAGAGAAATTTATAACAGCTAGTTATTTTCGTATGGTCATTACAATTCATTTTTGTTTTTTAAAAATGTATTTTTGCACACAGAGTGAGTGTCAATTTAATTATTTTATGATGGCAATGACTCCTTAATAAAAGTAAATTTTAAAAAAATCCCACCCAGCTTATAGGATAGGAAAAGGAAGCTAATTTAATAGAATAATAATTATTTTTACTAAATAAATTTAAGTAGTAACCCTCTCAAAGTAACACACGTTTTACCAAGAACTGTATATCATCACAAAAGAAAATCTCAGAAGAAAGATTACTCATGTGAATTCAGAAAAACTCCCCAACATAAAATCGTATGAAATTAAAGAAGCAATATCGCAATTAAAAAATAACAAGTCTTCAGGCCCAGATAGAATAATTGCCGAAATGTTGAAAGAAGGAAAAGAAATAATCATAAATGTAAACTTTTTAATTTAAACATATTTTTAAATTAATTAATAAAGGTAAACTATAACTTATACGATTATGTATAACTACTGAATTAAAACTATTATACAGTGTGGAACAGCCAAATGAAATAAATTCGATAACGAATAAATGAGAGCGTGTTGGGAAAAACGCTTGGACACGTCGATTTGTATTTTTAGCTGCGCATTTTTTTCAAAAAAAAAATAATTATATAGGGTGTGTCATGTGACAGTGGCCGATACCAACTTTCTTATTTTAAATACAACCCCCTGAATATTATTTATTTTTTGGATTCTTGGATTCTTCATGCACAATGTCCCATACCTATCTTCAACTGTTTCGGAAATATTAAGTGTTTTCAGATGTATTACAAAAATTAACATTAAAAAAAGAAAATTATTTTATTTCACAAATTCGCTACATTACACTCAATACTTATTTCCCATTTAGCTCTTAATATTGAGAAAATAAGCAAAAACCATTAATGCGTTCCTCTTTACTGATATGAAATAAAAAAAATACAAAAACAGTTTTGTTTATTTTCGTATAAAACTCATAGCCTTAGCAACTTGTTGTCTGTATGCATGATGAGAGAGGAACATACGCAATATCCTGAAAAAGTTAATGTTTGGGCAGGAATTGTTGGAAATCATATCGTAGGTCTCTTTTTCATTGATGGCAACTTGAATGGAGATAAATATTTAAAACTGCTCCAAAATAATGTCGTGCAAACTTTGAGAAATTCATATCCTGATCCAGCAAACCCACAAGTTCCTGCCAATATACTATGGTTTCAGCAAGATGGAGCACCGCCCCATTACCAAATCAATGTCCGGCAGTACCTGAACCAACATTTTCCAAATCGGTGGATAGGGAGGCGCGGATCGATAGAATGGCCAGCACGATTTCCTGATCTGACGCCATTAGACTTCTTTTTGTGGGGATATGTCAAAAGTATTGTATACAAAACTAAACCACTCGACTTACATTGACTTAAAAAGACGAATCATGCTTGCGATTAGATCAGTCACGCCTGAGATGTTGAGTAACTTAAGAAGACATTTCTATACCACCAGATTAGCATGTTGCTAAGACGTTCGCGGCGAACATTTTGAACATCTCTTACATTGAAATTAATGTTTTTTTGTTTTTTTTTTACATTATTTGTAAAATAAAATTTTTTTCTTTTTTTAATTTTACATATAGGTATGGGACATTGTACATGAATTATGTCTAGAATTTTTTGAAGAATCCAAAAAATAAATAATATATAGGGGGTTGTATTTAAAATAAGAAAGTTGGTATTGGCCACTGTCACATGACACACCCTATATAATTATTTTTTTTTTGAAAAAAATGCGCATCTAAAAATACAAATCGACGTGTCCAAGCGTTTTTCCCAACACGCTCTCATTTATTCGTTATCGAATTTATTCCATTTGGCTGTTCCACACTGTATATTTGGTTCAAATTTGTATTTGTTTAAAAAAATATGTTTGCATTTGTTTAGTATTGCTTTTGACAACAAATAAATTAAAATAATGTATAAACCTAATAACGTCTCTTCCTAGGCTTCTACTTAATGTTTTAAGGTGTAGTTTGATAATAATTTTTATTAATATTTAATAAAATATTTAGCTAATTTTTATTTGTATGAATCATGCATTATGGTAGCTTTAGACGATGGTTCTTTGGCCAAAAAATACCGTGTGATCCTATTACTACATACATACATATATTCTCTACATACGTCTATTCCAGCAAATAAATGGGGCACTGCATAGCTTTATGAACAGCCAGAAAGTGTCAAAAAAGGCACGTCTGGCTGTGCATAGAGGTGAGTTGGTTCCTACACTTATGTATGGTAGTGAATGTTGGGTTTGGCAGAAGAAGCATGAAAATAGGATTAATGCTGCGGAGATGAGTAGTCTGTGAAGTATAGTCGGAGTGACTCGGTTTGATAAAGTAAAGAATAGTGAGATAAGAGAACGCTGTGGTGTAAAAGAAGATGCGGTTACAAAGATAGATAAAGGAATGCTTAGATAGTTTTGACACGTAGAAAGGATGGATGAAGAAATATTGACGTAACAAATTTATAAGACGAGTGTGAATGGACAAATCGGTAGAGGTCGACCTCGGCGAACATATCTTGATCAGATCAACATTGTTTTGAAAAAAGGCCAGGTCAAGAGTACCAACAACCGACGAGCATGCATGAGAGCACTGATGAAAGTAGAGGAATCAAAAGATGTGTGTAAGAACCGTAGCAAGTGGAAGGAAGTGGTCTCTGCCTACCCCTACGGGAAAAAGGCGTGACTATATATGTACATCTATTTTCGTAGTGGTAGACAGAGACCAGTTCTTTTCTCTTGCTACGATTCTTACACACGTCTTTTGATTCTTCTACTTTTAACAGCGCTTTCATACATGCTCGTCGGTTGTTGGTACTCTTAACCTGGCCTTTCTTCAAAACAATTTCTATCTGATAGAGATATGTTCGCCGAGGTCGACCTCTACTGGCTTGTCCATTCACATTTAGAAAACTTATAAAAACATTAAATGTATCTTATTACATCCCTGATCTCTTAAAAGAAACGTTATGCATAATTATTTTAAACATTTTAATAAATGTTTTTTTTATTAATGTAATTATATTAAAAAATAACCTTAATCTACAATAATATGTATATTTAAACTAAATAAACTAGCTTTATATGTGTAGTCTGGAATAGATCGTAAGGATTAGAATAGTCGAGTAAATCATAAAAAGGATTATCTTAAAAAAATCATATTAATATTAATAGACTTTTTATGTCTTCAAAGTTGAGCCATGTTATAATTTTATCATAAACGTCAAATTAAATCTCAGCATGTCATCAAAAAAAATAAGTGGATTCTTTAAGAAGGTTAACAAACACAAAAATTGTATATTATGGAGGTTAAACTGTATTGTCACATTAAATATCGTAAAACTACGTAGATCTACCGGTTTTGTGAGTTTTTAAACTTGGTAATTATTTTTACAAATTAAAAACAACCGGAAAGCTAACAGACCGAGAACATAAAAAACCAGAACATTCTGTTACCATTTTTTTTGTAAAATTTAATATTATTTTTTCGGTTTTTTAAATTGGTTAAAATCCTATTAATTTTTAAAAGGTAATTTAACTAAATAACAATACCTTAAATTGCCCTGATCATTTTTTGTTAACACAAAAAATGCTTTTATTACTTTGTAGCATCTTTAGGGGAAAAAAGTATACTTACATACATCCATACATATAGTCATGCCTTTTTCCCGTAGGGGTAGGCAGAGACCACTTCCTTCCACTTGCTACGGTTCTTACACACATCTTTTGCTTCCTCTACTTTCATCAGTGCTCTCATACATGCTCGTCGGTTGTTGGTATTCTTGACCTGGCCTTTATTTAAAACAATGTTGATCATGTCGAGATATGTTTGCCAAAGTCGACCTCTACCGACTTGTTCATTCACCCTTACTATTTTTTACTTTATCCAACCGATTCACTCCGGATATACTTTCTAGACTACTCATCTTCGCAGCATTAATCGTATTTTCATGCTTCTTCTGCTAAACCCAACATTCATTACCATACATAAGTGTAGGAACCAACACTTCTCTATGCACAGCCAGACGTGCCTGTTTTGACACTTTCTTGCTGTTCATAAAGCTATGGAGTCATTCATTTGTTTTTCTGCCAACACCCTTCGCTCAATGTCACTGTCATATTTTTCATCTCTCGTAAACTTTGAACCCAAGTATAGAAACTCATTTACTTGTTCCACTTTTTCTCCCTTAATCAGAACTTTACAGTTTGTGATGCTTTCTTCTCTTTTACATTACTTTCGTTTTGCTTACATTTATTTTTATCCCTTTGATTTTTAGGGCATCATGCATAACATTAACCATCGCCTGCAACTCCTTAAGATGACGCTAATATGACTTGATCATCGGCGTAAAGAAGGCATTTGACGATCAAATCATTTATTTTCAATCCATACGCACTCTCTTTCAAATCTTTTAAACAATCGTCTATGTATAAGTTAAACAGCCATGGCAAAGCCACACATCCCTGTCTCACACCTTTTTCGATGTTAAACCAGTCCGTGTAAGCTCCGTTTATCCTGACACAAACAGTGGAATCCCCGTAAAGTGATTTCAGTGCTCGTATTAAACTACCGCTCACCCCATACATAGACAATGTCGACCACAATTTAACTCCTCAGCACTCTGTGATAGGCCTTTTCCAAGTCTATAAAAGTGCAATAGACTTTCTGAATTCTCAAGTATACTTCTATACTATGGCGATGGGTGGTTTATGATGCATGAATACTAAAAAAATGGTTTTGTTATTGTGTGTACCTGTAAACATTTCAAGTTCTTTTCATTGCATACTCACGACAGTTTTAAGAAAAGATAAAAATATGTACAAAAATGTCATTTTTTTAATTTTGTTTTATCAAAAAAGTATCTTTTTAAATTATCGTTTCCTTCAATTTCTAGTGAATTAGAAAAGGGGCGCGTTGTTGGAATGGGGAGTGACGAAAAGTACCTCAACCTGTTGCACTGCCATACCTACAAGGGTAAATTCAACCCTTTTTCCAAAGTAAACGTCCTCATACATCAAGGGCAACTACTTAAAATTAAACCTAACCTTGCTTTCATGGTCTTCTTGCTTCACATACTTTTTAATTAAAAACCTATTGACGCTTGTGAAGCAAAATGCCCCGACACTCTGTTTTTAGTTACAACTTCTTGAAACTCCTGAAAAAGCGCCTCAAATTTGTCACTAGATTCAGAATATCTCTGAGGAGATAATCGCATATTTTTGTAGTTAATTTATAATATTTTAATTAAATGTTGCTTTACCCTTTCTTCCCTAAGTGATAAGCATGAATTTGGTCAACATCTGAATCTAAATTGAGCTGAAGGGTGAAGCAGTACACCACAACACCTAGGCTCCATTGCACATGCATTTCAAAAAGTAATTGGTGATTTAAGTGGTGCATAATTAATTCTTGGATAATTTTTTTTTTCTTAGGTACTCAATTTTTTTGACAATTAAAATAACTTGTAAAATGACAATTTTTTGGCATTATCGTGTTCGACAAAAAAAATATAAAAACGATTTTTAATTCTCAGTAAACGCCTAGATAATAATAATAATCATATACAGAGTGAACCAAAAGTCTGGAAACGGACAATTATCTCGTAAATTGTACATCCGAATTGTAAAAAATTTGGGATAAGCCTATTTTGAGATACTGAGATTTCAGATTTGCCGTTTCTCTGATATTATTAGTCACTTTGGTTTTTTAAATACATCACCCTGTATATTCAGTCATTATTGAAATCTCCACTCCAATACGAGTTCAGTCATATTTAACACTTATGATTTTATGTAATCTAAAAGGTCTAGTCAAGGTCTAAACAATCATGGAGAAATGTGGTAGACGCATTCTACCATCGATTAGGGTGCTGTCAACTTACAAATGGAGCAAGTTTTGAACACCAGATTAAGTAATCGTTATGTTAAAAATGTTGTAATCTTTTAATTGTTACGGTTTAATGTAGTTGAAAATTGTTTGTATTAAAAAATTATTAATACAATTAGGCATTGCCACTCTTCTGTTTTATTTATTTAAGACCTTTTAGACTACATAAAATCATGAGTGACACATGTGGCTAAACTCGTATTAAAGGGGAGATTCCAATAATGACTGAATATAAAGGGTGATGTATTTAAGAAACCAAAGTGACTAATAATATCGTATAAACGGAAAATCTAACAACATTGCAAATGTCAAATCTGGAATCTCCGTATCTTAAAATAGGCTTATCCCAAATTTTGTACAATTTGGACTAGCAGTTTACGAGATTTTAGTCCGTTTCCAGACTTTTGGTCCACTCTGTATTTCCCAGACAGTGATATGTAAATAGTAATTATAATAATTTTATTTGCACAAAACGTCTAAATTTTTTTTTTATTTTTCAGGTATGTGTAAACAACACGTAAAAATTACTGTTATCTTGTGTAAGTATTATGATTAGGATTGGGAAACGATATAAAATCAATATGACCGTGACCAATGAATGTTAAAATTCCATAATCGGAAAGAATATACCATTTGTGTGTTGCTCGTAATAATAGGATATATATATTTTTAATAATCAAATTATTATTTATTAGATACTATCAGTGAAAATTAAACATTTTTAAATTATCGATTAAAAGATTTCAATACCACACAACATGACAAAATATATTTAAAAAAGGTATCGGGTATATAACGGCTGGAGAAAATATTGGCAATTCTATTATGAGCCCGAAAGTACTTATTGTCGCCTATCTACTAATTGTGTACAAATTTCAAATAAAAAAAAAGTTGGGGGTATTAGTTATGTTTCTGGTTGAGCGAATTAGAAACTGGAAATTAAAACTGGACTTCTGGAATTTATTTTCATGTAAATTTTTTGCTATATTTACCTTTGAGACCTTAGCGAAAGATAACAAAATGTCATTCTTGGGTGGGTTCCTGGTAATTCGGGAATCAAAGGCAGCGAGAAGTCTGATAAGCTGGCGAAAGCTCGATCGGAGACTAAGTTCGTTGGCTCAGAGCCGGCCATAGTGATTCTCTTCTGTCTAGGCAGAATGGCAATCCAGAGCGGGCTGGGGATCATACTTTAATGTATGGAAAACAAAAACCAGAGACAAATGGAGACAGGCAAGGCAAGTGCTCTCTTAGGGAATTCTCTACGAGTAGACCTAGCTGGAAGCATTGCGTCTCTGAGCAATACACGTACACTACAATATAAAATATACCCTTGGCATGCACAATCTGGAGTTGGTCAACGCCCCTAATTTTAGATTGTGTGGAGAGGAGGAATTTACCCTCCGTATTTTCTTCCAATTCCCGACGTATGCCAGACCACTGACTTTGCTGACCAAACTGATTATTTACACACGGTCAGATGTACTTCTTTTGCAGTGGATATTTTTCAAAAGCGTTGCCAACATTGCACTTGTATAAAACTATCATAGCCATATTTTGAAGCATCTTTTAATTGGTATCATAATTTGGTGTTAGGACACTGTCAGAACATTTTTCGATTTGTCTTATGTATGAATTTCTGATGTGGCTTCATCAATGTATTTCTAAAACGACTGAAACAATTAATTATCTGACATTGACCCCATGATATCTGCTCTAGCCTTATATAAGTCAATAAGTTTGTTCATATGGGCCTTGAATTTGGAATTATATAATTAAATCCATGTGGAAAAACGCTAAAGTCCAACCGATTTCGAAAAAAGGAAAGAAGACTATTCCTGCAAATTATCGCCCTATTGCATTGCTCTCAGTCATATCCAAAGTTATGGAAAAAGCGATTAACACAGAACTTATCAAATATCTGGAGAAATTTGAGATAATCCATGACAGACAATATGGATTTCGACAACTTCGGTCTACTGGAGATTTGCTGGCTTATGTCACTCAGCTCTGGACAAACACTATTGAAAAGTTTGGGTGAATCCCGTGCAATAGCCTTGGATATATCTAAAGCCTTTGACCGCGTTTGGCACCAGGCATTGTTAAGTAAATTATCTGCCTACGGTCTTCCAACCAAACTGCGCCAATGGCTCTTGAGCTTCATGCAAGATCGCTCCTTACATGTGGCAGTTGACGGTATTTCTTCTGATGCGTTTAAAACTAATGCCGGGGTCCCCCAGGGTTCCATCCTGTCCCCCATCTTATTTCTTTTACACATCAACTAGCTCTTGAAAACCACCACGAACCCTATTTACAGTTTCGCAGACGATAGCACACTTGTCTCAACTTTCACATCCTATCGATCACTTTCGGTAAATGATACAAATAGTCTCAGGCAGGAACAGGTTGATTCCATCAATAGAGATCTTAATGCAATCGTCGAGTGGGGAACCAACAATCTTGTTCAGTTCAACGCCCAAAAAACACAAAGTGCCACGTTTTCCAAGAAAGTGAATTCCTCAAATCATCCCATCACAATGTCCGGAAATACCCTTGAACCAAGTCCCTCCATCTCGATTTTGGGAGTCACGGTGTCCAATAATATGTCTTGGCATGACCATGACAAGGCTCAAATTCGACCTCTACTGGAGTATTGCTCGCACATTTGGGGTTCAGCACCAAGGCATTCTCTTCGTCTTCTAGATTCCATTCAGAAAAGAGCCATTCGCTTGATAAACAGCTCAACTCTCACAGATACCCTTCACCCTCTAGAACATAGAAGAAGAGTTGCAGATCAGTCATTGCTCTACAGATATTTCCATTGCAGAGGCTCCAGAGAAATAAAAACTCTTGTACCACCATTGGCCACATTCGGCCGAAGAACTCGGCACGCTGATCAGTCTCACCCATTTACTCTCAAGATTGACACTACAAGGACCAATCTTCATCAAGAATCCTTCTTTTACAGTGCTGCTTCGGAATGGAATAAGCTTCCAAAATCAGTTTTTACAGAGAACTATGACCTGCAACTTTTTAAAAAGCGGGTCCACAATCATCTTCTTTCTATAATCCTTCTCATTTTTATCAGTCGCAGTGCGGAACGTCTGCGGCCCACACGATAGGTCTACCCTTTTTGCGACTATTTTCATAAAAAAAAAATTATAAATAAAATATATATTTGGTGTACACATTTAATTTTTAAGAGAATTTTATTAAAAAAGAAATACATAATACAATTACAATAATAGCAATATCACAATAAGTGGAAAGGAAGGCTTGGTGCTGGGTCCAGTCCGAAAGAATTGAGGAAGCAATTCTTTAGGCACATGTTAAACTCGCAGAGTAAGTGCGGATCTGTTGAGACCGGTAAAAAGTAATTTTATTCAGTCTTTTAAACCTATCCTAGTACATTTTTATTTCAATTTGTGAGCCAGCTAAATATTCAAATTTATGGTCATTTGTTGTAACGTTGTACGATGGTAGTTTTATTTGAACTTCTTGATGTAAATTGGAGCGAGAAATATTATAATCTGGACCAATAGTGAAAATATCGGCCTCACAGTGCATAGTGCTGCAATTCAATTTCTTCTTCCCAGACTTGTGCTAATTCGTGAAGTAGAATTTGTAGTTGTTGATGAGCAACTCGTCCTCGTTGGATCGACGGTGCAGAAACAGTGTTAATGGAGAAAGATGTAGGCGGTAACTTGATGGAAAGAATGAAGCCTATAATCTTGGCTGCAAAGTGAAAAAGGGATAGAAAGGTTCATGAAATTGGAGTGTTTACCAAGGGGATTATTGGTTTGAAGATACCGACCGGCCGAGTTTACCATTTGGATTAGGGCTTAATTTATTAAACGGATCCCATTCGCTATGTACAAGATTTCTCTACTGTTTTATGAAGGGCGTTAAGGTAATTGTTGGTCATACTTAGATTGTTTATCATACAAAGAGTTCTAGTTTTTATGTAGTTTAGGTCATCTATTGGCTATTTTTGGTTTGATACCGGTTGTACAGTCGTTGAAATACGGCAGGAATTCTTCATTTTTATTTTCAACATAACTGTATACTGTATTTAGGAGCAGTTATAGTACTTCTCTAAATATGTTCTATATAGACACTTAAATTTTAAATTAAATCGTTAACCCTCTGCATTTTTCCATGTTGGATATAAATATAAGAAAATGAATGTTTTATTCAAAATTATACTTCAAATAGTAGGTCGAATACCGCATCAAAGTTTAATATACCACTGTTATTTGAATATACTACGAAGAATGCATATTATTTTGCATTTCAAATTCGCGCGCGATCCCCAAATAACAAATACTATACAGTCTCTAATTCTTGAACATAAAATGAACACCAGCCCAGTCTTCGCATTCAAATAAATTACATAAATTGTTTCCATCGGTTTCTCCTTGATTTTTATCTTGAATTGTGTCCGTGAATTAATAGTACTTATCTATATTTATTAAATATCAATCTTTAATTATTGCGTGCACTAAACGAGTGACTTAATGAAAACCAATTTAATCATCTATAGTTTTGTAGCTCAATAATTTTTTTTTGTATTAACATTTAGATTGTTCGAGTTTACACGAGTATGTATTGCAGTACTTGAGGCCTTGTAGGCCTTGATGATACAATATTTTTACTCATCTTCATAATTTTTTGTCACATTGTATTTTCAAAAAAATTAATTTTTAACTATAATTATTTTGAGTTATTACAATTGATGGTTTCTGATTTTTTTTAAATGTATATCTAATATTGATTTTCGTATATCACGTTGTAATGATGCAGTAAAACATTTATATCTTTTATGTGAGTCGTAAAAAACTTTTTGTAACAATAAAATTATGTCACTTTAAATTGATAAAAGATAAAAATACAAAGCAAGCTGTAAATTCGTTATAGCGACTCGCAAACGAGCAGGAATTTTGTCTAGACGTCACCAATGCGATACAAATCACACCGCTAAGCTACGGACGTCAGTGGCAAAGAATATCACGAACATATTCAAATTTTGCAAAAAAAAAAAACGTACACATCAGACAAATTCCACGTGGAGGGGATTTTGTGGTACCTATAAATGACTATTTTTCAACAGACGCTGCTACTTCTCAAAACTCTTCGTTGAAGCATGTATCATCCAGTCGCTATTGGATAACTAAGGGTAGACCTATCGTGTGGGCCGCGGGCGGCCCGCACTGAGACTATTAGAAGGGGAAGGGATTATAGAAAGGAAATGATTGTGGACACGCTTTTTAAAAAGTTGCAGGTCATAGTTCTCTGGAAAAACTGATTTTGGAAGCTTATTTCATTCCGTAGCAGCCCTGTAAAAGAAGGATTCTTGATGAAGATTGGTCCTTGTAGTGTCAAGCTTGAGAGTAAATGGGTGAGACTGATCAGCGTGCCGAGTTCTTCGGCCGAATGTGTCCAGTGGTGGTATAATATGTTCTAGTGGGTGAGGGGTATATGTGAGAGTTGAGCTTTTTATCAACCTAATAGTTTTCTTCTGAAAGGAATCTAAAAGAAAAATAGAATGCCTTGGTTCTGAACCCCAAATGTGCGAGCAATACTCCAGTAGAGGTCGGATTAGAGCCTTGTACGTCGTCAACATTTGATCAGGAGTAAAAAAAATTCTAGCTTTCCACAGAAAACCTAGCCTCTGGCTTGCTGACTTTGCAATGTTAGCAACATGGTCATGCCAAGACATATTATTAGACACCGTGACTCCCAAAATCGAGATGGTGGGACTTAATTCAAGGGTATTTCCGGACATTGTGATGGAATGATTTGGGAATTCACTTTCTTGGAAAACGTGGCGCTTTGTGTTTTCTGGGCGTTGAACTGAACAACTTCCCAACTCGACGATTGCTTCAAGATCTCTATTGATGGAGTCAACCTGTTCCTCCTGAGTCTATTTGTATCATTTAAGTGATTAATAGCATGTGCAAGTTGAGACAAGTGTGCTATCGTCTGCGAAACTGTAAATGGGGTTCGTGGTGGTTTTCAAGAGGTCGTTGATGTGTAAAAGAAATAAGGTGGGGGACAGGATGGAACCCTGGGGGACCCCGGCATTTGTTTTAAACACATCAGAAGAAATACCGTCAACTGCCACATGTAAGAAGCGATCTTGCATGAAGCTCTTGAGCCATTGGCGTAGTTTGGTTGGGAGACCGTAGGCAGATAATGAATTATCTCAAATTTCTCCAGATATTTGATAAGTTCTGTGTTAATCGCAATAGGGCGATAATTTGCAGGAGTAGTCCTCTTTCCTTTTTTCGGAATGGGTTTTTTCACATCGACGATTCCTGTTTGATAGCTTAAAGAGTCTACTTAAAGAGCTCTTGAGCACAGGTCTTCAGCACAATTGTCGGATTTCCATCTGGTCCTACTGCCTTATTAGAGTCAAGGCATTGATGAGTTTATTCTAGGTATCGTTGAGGGTTGTTTTCCATTGGTATCGAGGGTTGAGTTAGAACTGAACATTCCGGCCAGCAGACCTGCTTTTTCCTTGAAAGAGACAGCTGTCGTGCCGTCGGATATCTCGAGTGGTGGTAAAGAAGAAGTTGTGAAATTCTTATTTATGGCATTAGCCAAAGACTAGAAGGTCTTTGATCCAGGACGGGCATTGAAAAGCTTATTGCATATTCTCGTGTCGTAAGATTATTTGGCAAGGTCAATCGTTCTATTGCAGGGGTGTTCCTCACGTGGACAAAAGCTTCTCGGTTTAACGAACCAACTTAAAAATATTTATCAACTAAAAAATCCTTAGAATATTTTCATGTGTTATGTATTTCTACACGCATAACCCTACTTTACTCTTCTATAAACGACAACGCGTACCTAATACATCATCATGTTCATAATCACATTAATATGTGTCTTGTACATCTGGTGCTAATTGCAAATTCACAAGATGTCGTATACATATTTATATTCCGCCCTTTATTGTTTTCGTTTGAGTGTTATTTTTTTTATTTTGCTAGACTGCCTTTTCTGTTTGTATATATAGTCAACGAACTAACTCGAACGGACAAGTAAAAGGCCGGTTTATGAACAAACGGATATTATGACGGACATATATTTTAATTTGCATCTTTGTTGACCTCGAAAATATCACGGTATTATATTACTCATGTACTTTTAATGTGGTCATACATTTCTTATATTTTCCTTCAGATATTATATATTTTAAATATGTAATTATAAATCTGCGCTAACCTGCTTTTTTATTATCTGTACTTAGCATTCAAGATTCTGTCTGATTAGGTAGTACAGATGATTTGATGTATCAACGTAAAAGAGTCGTCAGTGTCGGAACGAAGCTTGAGAGAAATGTTGGTGGTATCGTACCATCAATTCTATTTAAAGTCAGAAACAATTTTTTCGAAAATTTTTCTGGTATAGCGAATCTACTGTTCTAAAACATACCGGTTTTTAATTAACAATACAAGATGTTGCATTGTGTTCCTAAAAGTATGATCATGAAAAGCAGTGGGTTGGAATTTAACTGTACACTAAATAAATACGAGTATCACACCTTTTAGGTCAGTAAAAGCTCTCCCACACAATTTCGTTAAAATTTAACTCCAAATTGCGATTATTTTACCTACCGACAAATGATCCAAATACCCGTGACCTAGTTTTGTCTACATTGTAGTTAATACAGGGTGTTTAAAAAAAAATGACCCCCGGCGAAGACTGTCCTATAAGCCGGAAAGGTGATGCCCACCATTTTCTGGGATTCTCAAGTACATCGACTACCTGGAGAAGGGCAAAACGGTCACAGGTCTGTACTATTATTGGGCAAATTCGACGACGAATTGCAGAAAAAACGGCCCCATTTGAAGAAAAAAATGCTCTTCCACCATGACAACGCACCGGCTTACACCTCCGCCATCGCCATTGCCAAATTGGTCGAATTGGGCTACGAACTGCTGCCTCATTCACCGTATTCTCTAGATTTGGTCCCGCGTGACTTCTTTTTGTTTCCAAACTTGAAAAAGTCACTCGCCGGGCAGAAATTTGAGTCGAATGAGGAGGTTACCGCCGCCACGGAGGCCTCGCAGAACGTATTTTTCAGACGGGTCAAAGAACCTTAAATATTATTGACAAAAAGTACCTAAATAAATAACATAATTAATGGCTACAGTAAACATATCCATTTTAAGAAGTCAACATGTTTCGGCTTTATGCCATCATTAGGCCTGTAATATTTCTCAATTACCTACGCTAATTTCATATAAGATTTAAAATATGACAACTAAAATTATTGAACGCAATTTAAAACGCTATTTCAAGGAATCACTATTTTATTTTATATTTTATTTGCTTCGTCGACCTTACTATAAGGCATTTGACAGAGTCCGCCTAAAAGACGTCATAAAAATCCTAAAGGAAAAAGGAGCCCCTTCCAACATAGTAACAACGGTATACAACCTTAACACTACTAACAGAACGCAAATCAAAGCTGGAGAGAATATTGCATCTAGCATGGCCACTCCAGGAGGAATTAGACATGGAGATAGCCTTAGTCCATTTTTATTTACCTCCTGATGGACAAAATCATCCATAAATTCAGGATATAAAATGAACAATAAGGCTATCAGCATGGTCTGCTACGCCGACGTCGCTGCAATATTCGCAGAAAGTGAGAATGACCTACAGAGACAGTTATTTAAGTTCTACCAGATTAGTCAGCAACTTAATATGGATATATCCATAGGCAAAACGAAAAACATGACCATCGCTAGGGAGCCAATGAGATGCAAGCTGGTAATAGATAATAAACCCATAGAGCAGGTCATGCAATATAGATACCTGGGCATAGATATGTCCAGAGCTCACGACCAGGTAAAGGACCTGAGAAACAAAATTAACAAATCAGCCATAATATCAGGATATCCAAGGGAAACTGTACGGGCTAATCCTTTTATGCGAAAGGAGAGTAAAATCAAAATATATAAGACATGCGTCAGGCCAATAATGACATATGGTATAGAAGCGAGAGAGGATACCAACAAGACCAAAAGGATGCTACGAGTTACCGAAATGTCAGTACTGAGAACAATAGATGGAAAAACAGGAAGAGATCACGTAAGAAACACTGACATTAGAGCACAATGTGACGTTCAGAATGTGGTGAGATGGGGAAGGCAGAGGAGAAGAGAATGATATAACCACGTGAAGAGAGTAACCGACGATAGACTACCACGCATTGTACTAAAGCGAAAACCAGCAGGGACCTGTCCACCCGGAAGACCACCAAAAAGATGGAGAGACAGCTGGCAGTCTACGTCTCAGGAAATATTACAAAGGCAAGTCCGGAATCAACAGATCATCTAGATCTTTAACAAGTAGAAGAAGAAGATTATTTTATCATTTAAAATGTTTAAAAGTGACGAATGAAACTAATGAGAAGATATAGGATGTGCAAGCGATACCCTACACTTATGTATGGTGTTGAATGTCTGGTTTGGCTGGAGAAGCATAAAAGTAAGATTAATGCTGCGAAGTTGGTCCGAGAAGTATAGCCGGAGTGACTCTAATGAATAAAGTAAAAATTAGTTAGATGAGGGAACGCTGTGGTGGAAAAGAAGATGCGGTAACAAAAATATTGTTACGATATTTTCTCCGTGGGCTCGATAATTTTAAACTCTCAGTACAATAACTAAAAAAAATGTTATTCTAATATTTTCTACACAATAAATTTTATTTTACAAATCACTTACTACAAAAGAATAGACCACAATATGTTTCAAACAGTATACCAATTCCATTTAACATACAGGGAGAAAAAATGGAGATAGATGAAAATAAAATATGGTAGGGAACGCTATCTCTAAACTAACAAATGGAAAATCCTGTGGACCAGAAGGAGTGTATGCAGAATTACTGAAAAATGGGACAGGAAAAATTGTCAGATTACTGACACGACTATTTAATAACTACCTTAATGGACAAGAAGTTCCTAAGGAATGGAAGGTTCCCTATATTTCATCAATCCACAAGAAGGGCAATAGTAGCGACTGCGGCAACTACAGCGGAATCTCGCTAACGAGCTCGATAAGTAGACTATATGGACGAATACTAAGAGATTTAATAGAGGCAGAATATGTAGAAGAGAATGAACAAAGTGAAAAATCTTGCAGTGATAACGTGTTTATCATAAAACAAATAATAGAAAAGAGATCGGCAGTGAACCTAGAAACACACATGCTATTTATCGAGCTTACAAAAACATACGACAATATACCCACGTGCCTAGTGTGGGAAACACTACACCATAGTAATATAAATCAGTCACTAATAACAGCAGTGAAAAATCTCTACGCTAATTCCGTCTCTAGGATTAAAATCAGTAAGAAACTATCAGAACCCGTTAATACAACAAAAGGCCTCCGACAAGGGTGTTGTATATCCCCAACATTGTTTACGATATACATTTAAGAAGCACTCACAAAATGGAAGAGAAAATGTTCAGGAATGGGAGTACCATTGTACAATATACATACGGCTTACAATTTGCAGATGACCAGGTAGTTTTGGCAGAAGACAGAGAAGACCGCGAATACATGACCCGCAAACTAAAAGAAACTTATGAGGAATGGGGCCTCACTATGAACATCCAAAAAACTAGATACCTTAGCGTTGGGACGAAAAACCAGAACTTACAACTAAACAACTTAGTTATTGTAGAAGCATGTGAAGATTATATTTAGGAATAACATTCGATAAAACCGGAAAAGATGAGAAAGAAATAAGAGCAAGAATAATACAGGCAGGGAAGGCAATTGGATGTCTAAATGGAATTCTCTGGAGTAAACAAATAACCAGACAGAGAAAATACAACATATACAACACAATAATTAAAAGTAGCCTACTCTATGGTTCAGAAACATGGAGAATGACCAAAAGGAATAAAAGAATGCTAAAAGCTACAGAAATGGATGCACTTAAACGAGCAGCAAGAATTTCCCGTGCAGATAGAGTGAGAAACGAAGACATCCGACAAAGATGGGACTGAAGGATACCATCATTAAGGATATCGAACAAAGACAACTCTCTTGGTATGGACATGTGCAGCGTATGGCGGACTATAGATTACCAAAACAAGCAATGGAATGGATGCCCCATCACAAAAAGAAAAGAGGAAGACCCAAAATAACATGGACCGAGGGGATAAAGAAAGCCATGAGTTTAAGATCGAAGATCGAAGAAAATGGCGTCTAGATATCGGACAACGTCGTCGTAAGTTCTAAAACGATGGATATATATATAATAAGTATATATATATATATATATATATATATATATATATATATATACTTAGAAATTCACAACTTTAAAATCTTGACTTTAAACTAACTTCAACTTAAAAAACATTGATCTTTGATTCCGTTTAAATATCTGCAAATCAGTGTTCTAGAAAAATTGACACTATTCGAAATTATTGGACCTTTTTTTCTAGAATCATCCAGTGTCTTCTATTACGCATTTTTGTTGTTGTTGTGGTCGGCACGCTGTCGCCTCAAGGCAAGGTCGACAGAGACAGACTCAAAAAATCGTAACAATATATAAAGGAATGGTTAAATAGTTAGGACACGTAGAGAGTATTGATGAAGAAAGATTGAAGAAACAGATATATTTGGCAAGTGTGAGTGGGCAAGTCGGTAGAGGTCTACCTAGGCGAACGTATCTCGATCATATCGGCATTGTTTTGAAGAAAGGTCAGGTCAAGAGTACCAACAACCGACTAGCATGTATGAGAGCGCTGATAAAAGTAGAAGAAGCGAAAGTTGTGTGTAAGGACCGTAGTGGAAGTGGAAGGAAGTCGTCTTTGTCTATCGCTTCGGTATGTATGTATGCATGTTCTAATACAAACCGTTTATAAAATATGACGATACTAATAATCGGTTGGATAAGTACAAGAACTGTTCACTATCAACTACACCCTCGAGTGATGTGAGCCAATACTATAACGCGAATCTATTTTAATTTTTTCTTATTGGTAGTAATAAGAGAAATGATGAAGAGCTGCTGTACTTAAAGAAGTCATTACCAAACGACACGGCCTCCCGTGATGTTTTATAAATCCAATTATATTCTAATTTTAACAGTTTCTTTCGTAGGTGTATTCCATTTCCGTATTTCTGTAATTTTGCCTTGCGCCACAATATAAATTAACTGTTTATTTTCAATTGTTGAACATTTTAATCAATGATGAAACAGCTTCTGTTCCTGAATAATTGAAATGTTTCCTTACATGGTTAACTCCCCAAAATTGGCGATTTCTCGTCTGGCTTTCCTATTTGACGTAATTGTTATGTACTATTAATCTTAATCATTCCAAAAATTAAAGTCTGAAATTTAAAAAAGCAAATACTTGTTATTTTATTTTTTTAACCATATTCATTAATTATACACTACGTAAGCTTTCTATGCCACTATAAAAATCAAGTTAGTTGGCTTAAAGTGATAATTATTTTTCAAAAAATTCATTCTCAAAATGTTATCATTTCTACTTTTATTAAAATTATCTTTTAAAACAATTTTACGTCGATATACTTGTCAGAAATGATCGATGTTTTTGTATCAAAGTTATAGCAAAATATTTTATTTATACACGGGAGAGAGTTCTCTATGTAGCGGACTATTATCTAAAGTATTGTTACAATCCGGCCCTGTTGTTCGTCGGCGTCTGAGGGTCGACCACGGCTGGGGTGCATATTATTGAAGCGCTTTGTCGGCCTCAATCTAATAAACTCTCGATGCGCCTAGATACTTCTAGATGGTTCTAGACCACTTTCCACTTGCTACGGTTCTTACACACATCTTTTGTTTCCTCTACTTTCATCAGTGCTCTCATACATGCTCGTTGGTTGTTGGTACTCTTGACCTGACCTTTCTTCAAAACAATATTGATCTGATTGAAATACGAGGGCAGTTTGATAAGTCAGTGACTTTTTGAATTTCCCGCGCAGTTACTCCAAATGCAACAGTGCTGCCGTCAACTATAATCTATCAGTGGGCAACTTTCTAATTTTGAGCAAGCTACGTGGTGCAGTTGGTGTTTGATAGCTGTTCAAAGCAGACAACCTCGTGAATTTTTACGAAAATGGCAAAAAGTTAATTTCGTGTGCTGATTAAGCATTACTTTTTACGTAAAAAATCCATCACTGAAACTAAGGAAAGACTTGATAAATACTACGGGGACTCGGCACCATCAATTTCAATGGTTAAGAAGTGGTTTACAGAGTTCCGTTGTGGTCGCGTACCAGCACTAGTGACGCCGAACGTCCAGGTCGCCCAAAAGAAGTGATCACGCCGTAAATCGTCGATAAAATCCATGAAATAATATTGGATGATCGGAGAATGAAAGTGCGTGAGTTGGTTCATGCTGTAGGTATCTTAACTGAACGGGTACATCATATTTTACACGAATATTTGGAGATGAAAAAACTCTGCGAGATGGGTGCCGCGATTGCTCACACTCGACCATAAGCGCAATCGTGTGACCACTTCAAAAGAGTGTTTAGCGATGTTCAGCCGTAATCCGGACGAATTATTGCGCCGTTTTGTTACTGTGGATGAAACATGGATCCATCACAACACGCCAGAGACCAAGGAACAATCGAAACAGTGGGTTGCTCGGGGTGAACGTGGACCAAAGAAGGCGAAACAGAGTCTGTCAGCCAACAAGGTCATGGCCATAGTTTTTTGGGATGTACGCGGTGTCATTCACATCGATTACATCAAGAAAGGTAAAACGATCACCGGCGAATATTATTCAAAGCTTTTGAACAGATTCGACGTTGATTTGAAGCAAAAACGGCCGCATTTAGCTAAGAAGAAGAAAGTGCTGTTCCATCAAGACAATGCACGTGTGCACACTTGTCTAGTCACGATGGCCAAAATCCACGAATTGGGATACGAACTGCTACCCCATCCAGCATATTCTCCAGATTTAGTCCCCTGCGACTATTTTCTGTTTCCAAATCTAAAGAAATGGCTGGGCGTTAAGAGATTTGAGTCGAATGAAGAAGTCATTACCGAAATAAACGCGTATTTTAAGAGATTTGAAAAAACCTATTATTTGGAGGGAATAAAAAAATTAGAAAAACGCTGGACTAAATGTATCAAGCTATAAGGTGATTATGTAGAAAAATAAAATGTTTATTTGCGGAAAAAAAATTGTTTTATTCAAAAAGTCACTGACTTATCAAACCGCCCTCGTATGTTCGCCGAGGTCGACCTCTATCAACTTGTCCATTCACACTCGCCTTATAAATTTGTTTCGTCAAACTTCCTTCATCCATCCTTTCTACGTGTCCAAACTATCTAAGCATATAGAAGTAAATTTATACATAAATTGAAATTAACAAAAATAAAAAAGATAAGATAACAAAACAGTAGTACAATACTTGGTATCAGGATGAATATTGAATTAAAAGTTAATGATATATGAGGCAGTCGAGTCTGTTTTTAAATATGTTAGTAGAAGGTGCAGAAATAATACCAACATCGTGATTATTCCAGGCGTCAAAAACTCTAATTTTTCTTTTTTCAGTTTTAATTCGTGTCCTCTGAGCCGGTTCTCATGTTTTAATGGAAATATCACGGAA
Source organism: Agelastica alni (assembly GCA_950111635.1). Lineage (NCBI taxonomy): Eukaryota > Metazoa > Arthropoda > Insecta > Coleoptera > Chrysomelidae > Agelastica > Agelastica alni. The sequence goes on from OX467709.1 coordinate 58,544,752, forward strand.
AGGTTTCCAAAGTTGAATTTTAATATTTAAAATGTTGTGATAAGATCTCCACGGTGACGTCGAAGTTCAAAAGAAGTTAAGTTGGCCATAGTTTCTCTTCATAAGAAGGTCTTCTCAGTCCCAAGGGAAGTCGAGTGGCTTTTCTTCGAACATTTTCTAATAAACTTCTATCACGAATCAAGACAGGATACCAGGCGGGCCTCGCATGTTCAAGAATGGGTCTAACATAAATGTAATGGTGTAAAGTTTACAAAACGATTGAAACGTAACTCTCGAAAAACACTTCTGGATAAGATACAGCCTGTTGTTAGCACGTTTGGTTATTGACAAAATATGGTCGGACCAAGTGAGACTACTGTTAATAATAATTCCTTAGTCATTTTGATAGAATACGAAGTTTAAATTTTGACCGTTTATGAAGTAACGATAGAAGTGGGTTGTTTTTACCGATTCGAAGCTCTATGCACTTATCAGCATTTAGAGGGAGCAACCATTGGAAACACCATAGCAATATAGAGTTTAAATCATCCTGAAGAGATAACTAGTTGGTTATTGGATTTGAATAAATTTTTATGTCATCTGCGTAGAAAGATATTTTGTTTGAAACCTAAAAAGGGAGATCATGCTACGAATAGCCCTTGTAGGTTAGGAGGGGCTGAGAACATTGAATGCCGATTCTGTCTTGAAGAAGACGAGGCGGCGGAACACGTCCAATGTTACTGCGAGGGACTGGCAAGTTCCCGGTTCCTGTGCTTAGGCAAAGACAACCCAACCTCCCATCTAATTAATCTAATCTATTATACAAACTAAATTTTAAGTGCGGATTTAAATACATTTTTTATTGCATAATTTTTTTATCGATGTTTAGTTTTGTATTTTGCATTTAAAAAACAATTCTTAATAATTATTTTCTTCAATTTTTTATGACATGTTATTAGTGTAGGTAATTGTAAATTTTAAATTCCAAGCATTTTAAATATTTGATTAGTAGATTTTTGAATAGTAATTATTGTCGAATCTTGTAAAGGTTAATGGTCATTCACCTCCATGCACAAACATGACAAAGTTGTTTTGAAAAATCTATATAATAAAATCTATTTATTAAATTCAACATCACGAATTCGTATATACTATTCAGCTATTTAATAACCATGAAGATACCGTAACAGGAATCTGCCAATATTTACAAATATTATAAAAATATAAAGGAAACTGGAATGAATTTAAAAATTTTAAAATTATGATTAATTTTTCTACGATAAATATAAAACATTATCGTATTGTTTGCCAACACAAGAGATTATATTTATTCTGTCCTTCCCCCTTTTTTTATTAATTAGTCGATTTTTTAAGAATTTTTGAAATAATTATTTTAATACAAGAAAACCTTTAATTAAAATATTAACTTATCGTGCTTTTATTGGATTAACATTTTACCTATTTTTGTGACTATTTTTTTCTTCGTTTTTAAAGCAGAGAATATCACAATAGGCGTGAATATCCCCCACACGATGCATTAAACATTGACTTTTATCCAGGAAAGTAATAAATTATTCATCAGATACTTTTTTTATTTAACTATTAGTCATTCAACATCTGAATCATTTTCGTTTTCTTGCTTGTTTCATCCAGTCCCTGATATTCGAGGTCACAAATACACGAAGTTTACTAGTTATAGAATAAGTGAACGTATGTAGTTACGAGGGGTGAACGATATTGCAACATTGTATCGGATTAACTTTTCGTGCAAATATTTTTAACTTTTCATTGGGAAGTTATAGTAATGGGTTCGGTTTTGCGAATCCCGAATTTTCTCCACATTTCAAAGTCCCCAGAGTCGAATACAATAGTTTTTAAGTGGACGTCTGTGTGTGTGTGTGTTTATGTGCGTATGTTCGTATGTGCGTTCGGAATTATTTTTCGTCTCGATTATCTCGAAAACAAAAAATGATATCGAAAAAAAAATTGTTTTTAATACAGAATTTTAAGATGTTTTGAATAATATGATTATTGCATATTAGGAATATTTTTATGAAAACTTTGATGACAATATTTTTAATAATAATAATTATAACAAAAACATTTTCATTTTCATTTTTTCATTCTTTTCACTGGGAAGTTAGTCTTGTGGACCTCTCGGGTCGCACCCAGACCACTGATATTTAGTAGGTAATAATTTTACGAATTTCTTGGTTAGTTTATTAGGGTAACAACTTTATAGTTTAGTTAGTAATAAAATTAACTTTTATTTTTTTATCTCTCAGATCAATTATGCTGTACTGATATTGGTTGAAAGTTTAAGGTAATTATACTCAATTTTATTTACAAAAAACACTTAATATTTTATGAAAACCACAGTCCTTACATTTAAGCCAAAGCAAATTTGTTCAGGGCCTCTTATACAGGTTAATACACACCAAATCAAGTCTTCAAAAGCTAATTGGTATAAACATTTTAAAGCCGAGAGTGCGAAAAAATGTTATTGAAGTGATAACTTCCTATGGCACACTGCGAACTTTTCAGGCGCGTGGTCGCGTTCCCCAAATCGTAACGATATTTTATTATTTTTGTAAAAAAGGTAGATACTCAGGGATTCGAACCTGAATAAAACAGATAGCTGTACCATTCAGCCACCACGCACTCTTATTTCAAACGTCCAAGATTAGATATATACAAATTATATTGCTGACGTCATGTTTGTTGAAAATAAAAGTTGCTCGGGTATTTATTACGTTCAATATTTAATAGTTTTTACGTAGATCATTTGAAGTTACCACTTCTGTCGGGCGTCCCGAGACGCACACCCTTTTATCTGCCTTGTACATTTGTTTTTAAATATAGTCAATAAATGCAGCTTTAATTTTCGTGGATATGTTGTGTATCAAATAAAAAATTTTATTTCAACTCGAAGTATGTTTGATGTTATTATTTATTTCGACTGTTGACCAACTTATGTCTTTTATCACTTCGCAAAAACACAGTTTTGTGTATTTGCTTAACGATTAAAGTATATCTCAGTGACGAGAACAAAGAGTTAATTATCGATATTTATTTTTAATTGACCCAATAATTATGGGTACATATTCTTTTCCTTTATTTCCAACATTAATGAACAATTAATATTTATTTATTAAAAATTTTGACAAGTTTTAACTCGTTTTCGATACTTATTTTTTGTTAAATCTACATGAAAAGTTGTACAAAAATTGTGGCTGATGGTGGTGCTGAAAATACAAAATGTGGAGCTGCAACCAAACCAATCTCTCAGATTTTTTAGCCATGAATTTCGTCTTCTTCCTATGCTTCTTCGCCGCGCATTATGTGTCTCAAATATTGTAGCTTTCTCTCCTTAATTGTACGTCAAATTATTTTTGTTTACCGATTCTTCTTAGCACTTTGATGTTAGTAATTCGATCTACTAACGAAATTCTTAAGATTTTTCTATAAATCCACACTTCGAAAGAGTTAATCATTACATCTGCATTTAGCGTCCATGATTCTGCACCAATAGTAGAGTACACTAAGTACATAACATTTTGCCAATCGTAGTATCAGGCCTTACGTCTAATCTCTGTTACATAGTACTTTATTCATTTTTATAAAGTTGGTACGAGCCTTTTCAATTCTGGTTTTTATTTCTACATTATAGTCATTGTTTTCAGTAATAAGCGTTCCTAAGTAATTGTATTTCTTTACTTTTTTAATCTGTTGACCTCCAACCATTTCATATACTTGTTATTTTTAAAGTTAAGGGAGAGTCCGTAAATCTCACTAAACCTTACTATTTTTTTATAACTCTTTTTAAATTCTCCAAACTATTATTTATTTCCATTTCTTCAGATTTTTCTAGTCCAATTTTTATTCCGATAACTAAATCGCGTATCACTTATATCTAGTTCTAGCTTGTGATGTATTCTGGTGTGTATAATTCTTAGGAGAATTTTTAACGTATTGTTACAAATCGACAGCGTCGAGGGTCCGTATTCGATCGCTTTCCTTTGCAACCGCCGACGGGGCCTAGGAAAGTCGCGCAACCTCTCGAATCCGCGTCGAATAATGAAGAAACAGCTAGAAAGATCTGGAACTGTGATATCGGAAATATAAAAGGATCGAGAGTTTTAATCGCCGAACCCAAGATAGAACTAGAAAAATCGTATCAGTATGTGACATTTAGCTAAGGGTTCGATGATCACTACATTTTCTGGCATTTACTTTTTTCGGTAGACATATGAATGTTGATCTTAGCATTTCTTGTGGGATAATTCCTGTATTGTAGATTGTGCCAAAATATTCTTGTTTTTGTCGTTGATTAACTTAGCAACTCACTTGGTATTCGATCTGGACCTGCACATGTCTCTTTTTGTATGAATTTGAGTGCATGTTCCACTTTCGATTTAGTTATTTTCCGGTCCTGTGTCTCCTCCACCCTGCCAATCTGCAGTCATGTTTACCTGTCTATATATACCTGTATATACCTATATATTGCGGACCCGCCTCCCACCACGTCCAGGAAATTTGGATATGCGGACGATCTTGCGATTGCCGTGCACCACAAGAACATTACCGCAACAGAAAATACCTTAACTAATGATCTTTCCACACTGTGAGTTTATTTCCGGGACTGAAGATTAAAGCCTAGTATGAACAAAACTGAGTCTTGTTGTTTCCACTTAAACAACAAAATGGCTAACACAAGGCTTAATGTGTACTTTGACGGTGCACTTCTCCACCATAGCCCAACTCCAAAATACCTTGGTATTACCCAGGACAGGACTTTAACTTATAAAAAATATCTCACCAACGTGGCTGCAAAATTAAAAACGAGAAAAAACATCCTACATAAGCTAGCAGGAACAACATGAGGTGCTACCGCAGACACCCGAAGAACTACAGCCCCCTGTAGCAGAGTACTGCGCGCCTGTATGGATCAACAGTAGTCATACCAAACTAGTGGATGTGCAATTAAATGACTTTATGCCCACCATCTCGGGTACCATCAAATCAACACCACTGTTCTGGCTACCTGCTCTTAGCCATATCGAGCCTCCGGATCTCCGCCGCTCCCGAGCACTACTTCGAGAATACAATAAAATAATTAGCAATCCGAACCTTCCCATAAACGAAGACTTCCCAGCCGGGAGACAACGTCTAAAATCCAGGCACTTGCCTATCGTCACGGCCACCGAACTCGCTGACTCCAATTTTAATGCAAAGAACAGCTGGCAACAAAGGTGGCTCCAAACTGCACCCCTGAATGGCATCAAGTCCTAAAAGTGAACGCAACACCAAGTGGCTTTGACCTACCCCGTAACACCTGGTCGAAACTAAATAGAGTTCGCACAGGTCACGGGCGTTGCGGTGACTCGTTTTTTAAATGGGAAATAAACCAATCTCCCCAATGTGACTGCCAAAATGGTAACCAGACGATCCGCCATATCACGACCGAATGCTCCACTCGCGCATATCCTGGACCCCTCTCTGATTTTGTTGGACTCCCCCAAGAAGCAATCCACTGGCTGAATAGACTGGACGTTGCGCTCTAAAACTTTATTTTTTTGTATTTTTTTATATTTTTTTAAATATATCTATGTCCCATGTTAAATATATTGTATTATGTGTGTAAGGCGCCATACGCTAAATAAATATTGTCATGGAATAACTCCTTTATGTATTCTTTCCATCGTCTTAATTTTTGTTCTGTCTTCATTATGATCTTTCCCCCCTTGTCTAAGAGTGTGTTTGATGTTTTTCTTCTTGCTACTCCCGCTAGTTCCTTGACTTTTTTATGTAGGTTAAAGTTATCATAATTGTTTCGTAGCTCTTCTATCTCATTACATATTTTCGAATAGTAAGTTTGTTTTGCTTCTATTATTTTTTCTTAAAATCTTGTTAAAGGCAAATTAAATCCGGGATGCACCTTATATAGTGTTTTATAATTGCTTAATTAAGTTCTCAGTACGCGAAGTCGTTAAATATTACACCATAATTAATGCAGTTGTTGCATACCAAAGAAAATTTTGCGCGTGAAAAACCGATTGATTGACAAATAATTTCTCAAATCAGTGGTTTTGTGGAAAAAACTACCAATGATTTGTCTAATGATTTAAGTCAAGCATAATTTGCTGTACAATTATTCACGAACGCAATATCGTTCAATTAGTGAATTATTTTGTAACAAAATAAGTTTTTTGATTATTTTACCAAGCATAAAACCATCAATTTGAACAAACTTATCGTTGTAATTTATTTTTAGCTTTCTTTTTCACAATCGAAAAGTATTCTCATCTAATTACATCTCTCTGAATACACTCGATTGCTTGCTTAACAGCCATTTCAATAAGCAAAAAAGGCTTATTATTTGTTAACAAGACCATAAAACAAGTTTCTTTGTTTTTTCAGAAATAACTGTTTGCTTTAAATAATTTTATTATTGTAGCAGGCGTAGAAATTAATAAAATAAAACAAAAGATGAGAATCTGTTAAGGCGAGTTTATACAGCAAATAAAATAAAATAAGAAATAACATAAAATAAAATAAGGAATGAACCAATGAAATCGCAGCTTTTTTGACAATGGCTTTTGTGTTTTGTGCATAATAGTACATACTCTCCAAACTGATTTAAATGATGACACATTGATAGAGCAGGTATCAACCTTTCCTCAGTTATATGCAAAAACTGATGGAAAATACAAGAACAGCCGACTAAAAGAAAATGCTTGGCTCAATTGCTTACATAATAGAGAAAGCATCTTCTTCTTCTTCTTATAGTGTCTTGCTTTCTCAAGCGTTGACGACTCCCATATTGACTACTTCTTTGTATCTATCTCTATCTTGAGCTGCGTGGAGAAGTTCCTCAGCAGTTAAACCTGTCCATTGTCGGAGATTTCGAAGCCAGGATAGCTTTTTGCGGCCTATCCATTTTTTTCCCTTGATCTTGCCATTCAGAACAAGCCGAAGCAGACTATAACATGGTCCACGCATCACATGTCCCAAGTATTCCAGTTTGCGGCGCTTGATGGTATTTAAGAGCTCTCTATCGTGCCCTATTCTGATGAGTACATTCTCGTTGGTAGTTCGGCTTGTCCACCGAATTTTGAGCATCCGTCTGTACAGCCACATCTCGAATGCAGCAATGCGGTCAATAATTTTTTGGTGGAGCGTCCATGTTTCGCAAGAGTACAACAGAATAGACCATACATAACACTTGGTAAACCCCATCTTTAGGATAGGTAGAAAACTAAAAAATAATTGGGGTTTTCTTAGTAAAAAATGTTCGTGACGCCATCCGTATTCAAGATAAAGGGCGTCGAAGAAAAAAAATTTTGTTATTACTCATAATTTTCAAATCAAAATATTCCGAAAACGGTACTCAGTATCGAGTTTTACCAAGAGTACCTTTTTGGTGTAAAATTGAATGATATTTAAGTTCACTTGAAATTTTGATTAATAAATCTAACCTTAAAAAAGATTGAAATTTCATTCGCGTAATAAATGCAATCAAATGACCCAAAACAACGACATAATTAATACACATTGAAATCAAAATAATTGTGCAGCTTCATGTTCAACCCGAAATGTCTCGAAAAATAATAAATTTATCGCCATTGAGAAAGAGTTCACTATTCTCGTAGAAAGTATTGGCGAATCGAAAAATTGTAATAAATTTGCAATTCCGCCAGTGGCGTAGAACTTAGGAGGGATCAACCAGTCACTTGCCCCTGTTGTACGCCTCTGGTAGTAGCCAGAAACGTTCATTTAACATAATTTAGTAGGGTGTATAGTACTTACACTCCCCACTAAATATGACAATAATACTTTGAATAGTTTTAAAGTATTGGGCACAGATAATTTATAAATTTTCAAATAAAATACTCTGTAACTCAGACAGGAGACACATTTTATCTAGGTGATTTGAGTTGAATCTTGAGGATTCTATAGTTGAAATAGTTAGTAAAATGATGTCATATTTTACGTGAGGAATGCGATCCATTAAATAATTTTCTCCCAATTTTAACAAAAATGTATCACCTTGGTAGATTATTAAATTTATCAGTTGACCAATGATAGCTATAAATTAATTACAGTTACCTACATTGAAAAATTGTTACACTTAATTGGTAAAAACGAGTTTTATTGTAAATGTCAACACCCTACAATAAAACTGATAAAGTTGAAAAGTATAGCGGTTAAATAACACTATAAACGTAAAATTGTTCTGTTAATGGTTTTAAGTGAGTACTTTCTACAATATGACTGATGGCATACACACATCGTCTTCTATTATTCAATACTCATTGTCGGTCATACAATGGCATTGATATCTCAATTTATAATGTATTTATTTGTATAAATAAAAAATTGTCAGCTATTCATCGTACCAGGAAATAATATAGGTACATATTTATGTAGAATAAGCGTTTGCTCATTATTACACAAGTTGGGTAATGCTGTGCTTCAAATATTATATATATATATATATATATATATATATATATATATATATATATATATATAATATAACCAAAAATAAATTACCGTACCAACCTTCAAGACTGAACATTTCAGACGATCTTTCAGTTATCAAATCTGCTTTCTATGCAACCCGGTTTTGGAGGAAATTAGATTATTCATAGTATCCAAATTCAAAATGTTCATTAAAAAACGTCTATTGGATTCTCAATAATGAATTTAGAAATAAATGATCCCACTGTATACTCACTGTATATTGTTAATGTTTTAAACTAAAAACGTTTATCAACGTAAAAGTTCTTAGTTAACCCCGTTTTAAACTCTTATTTTGTTTTATTAATATTTATAGGATTTTAACAAATAATGTGTTTAAACGTCAATGTGTTACTATGTAGTTTTGCTGTAACTGTTAATCATCAATTACTTTTGTCACATTGTCCAAGATTAAAACTCCACAAACAGTTAAAGGTTAATGTTGCGTGAGTAATAAATTGATAAAATACGACTTTTGATGTAATACCGAAATAAAAGTAATTCAGTAGATATTTCCTGAAACAATCTCAGTTCGTCTTTTACTCATTGTCGTTAAAGCAGCAATTTTGTGTTTTTTTTAGTGATATCCAATAAAAATGAGATAGAAGTAAAAATTGTGTTGATCTTTTATCAGCTTTTTTTTTTTTAATTTTAGTTTTATCTTTTTGAATATTGCTTTATTATTCATCTCCCTTTAACACAATAAACAATACTGTCTTTGCGTTTTCTTTCACGCAAATCATCTTTGAATAGTACGAGTATATAGGTAATTTATATGATAATTGAGAAAAAATAATCTTGCCAGAAATGTTAAATATTCAAAGGAATATTAACAGATAACATGGTGGTAGTTATGCAAATAAAAAAAAAATTAAAGGATTGGTAAAATTACATTTTTTTCGTGCGATAATAAAATCATGCTCCATAATATTCATTCAAGATTGCAACGTTTTACAACATTTCAAATTAGCCCAGGGCAGGCAGGTTTTGTGAAGGGTAGGTGTACATAAGAGCAGATTCTTAATGTACGTATAATTGGTATAGCCCCCTTTACCTCTACTTTGTAGACTTTACAAAAACATTCGATAATGTGATATGGACAAGGATGTGGGATATTCTTTTGTACATGGGTGTGCCATCTCATCTCGTAATGCTCATTCAGAATTTATATGCAAACAGTAAGGCAGTCATAAAGTTGGACAACTCACTCTCTCTCTCTCTGTCTGCGGAAGCCTTGATTAAAATAGAAGTTAGACAGGGCTGTGTATTATTTCCGTTGCTATTTAACCTATATTCGGAATATTTAATGAGAATAGTGCTGAAAAACTGGGACGGCGGTTTTGTTATTGGCGGTCATAAAATTTCAAATTTAAGATATGCAGATGACATTTTTTTAGTTGCCAGTAATGAGGAAGAACTAACGATGTTCCTCGAAAGACTCGAATCTGTGAGCTTAAGATATGGGTTGCAAATAAACTACAAACAAAAGGAAGATCGTGATTATCAACCGAGAACAAGAAGGCGCTCCACAGCCACACAAGGTGGTAAATTGCGAAGTCGATGAAAAGATCTAGGGTCTATAATAACATTAAATGGGGATAGTGAACCTGAAATTCGTAGACGCATTCAATTAGGTAAAACAGCTATGAGCCAACTCACCAGAGTATGGAAAGATCGCAACAAATCGATCCAAATAAAAAAAAGCTCTAGTAAAATCACTGGTATTCTCAGTTTTTTAAGAATCACATGTACTGCTCGAAAAACAAACGCATCCATATTGAAACAAGTAAGAATAGAGTACCGTCTGTCGAGCCAAACTTCAGCGCGGGCTCTAAGGTTCTTCGGTAATGTGGAGTGCCTCATTGTGCAGGGAATGCCATTTGGTATAAGACGACGAGGCCGATCACCAACGAGACGGACCGACACCGTTCGCAACTTAACTGGCCTAAACTTAGAGACAGCAACAATAGAGGCCAACAGCAGGCAAATATGGCAACAAATTATTAGTCACGTCCTTGACAGACTGGATAATGACAGAAATTCATAACAACCACCACACATCATGTATGATGTAATGGACGAAGAAGTGTTTCTGTTAGAAAACACTGTTTTTAGAAAACAAAACACTTTTTAATTCATCCGTTCAGATCTGATTTAAATATGCATGGATTTATTGAAGTGAATAATCGTGACATGTCTACTTGCACATAAGTTTGGTTGGTGGTTAAATATTCAAGTTTCTGTATATACTAGATCACTCCGGGATACTGAGTGAAACAAAAAACCACCAAATTCTCGGGATGGTTCCTGACTTGCTAGCCACAAAAATAAACGTAGAAAAGTCGTTCAAAGTCCTCTTTCCGAAGAGAGACGAATGGATAAGGGGACAAATCCTCTTCCCAGAGACTGAATACGTAACGTACACAGATGGCTCAAAAACCCCAGATGGAGTTGGGGCCGGTGTTTTCAGCAGGAAACCAAAGATTGAAATATCTACCAGTCTTGGCAGGTATGCCACAATCTTTCAGGCTGAAGTATTCGCTATCGAATTGTGTGCAAGAGAGTTGACCAACAGACCTCTAGCAAACAAAAACATAAATATAATATCAGACAGCCAGGCTGCTTTAAAAGCACTGAGCTTCAACAAGATAAATTCTAAACTTGTATGGAATTGCATCGAATCCTTAGAGTACCTTGGTGCGAACAACAGGGTGACCCTACTGTGGGTACCTGGCCACCAGGGGGTGGAAGGAAACGAAAAATCCGACACCCTTGCAAAACAGGGGGCCGAATCTGCGTTCACTGGACCAGAACCGGTTTTTGGAGTCACCACAAGTGCCGCCAAAACAATTATTTCGGACTGGGCGGAGAGGAAAATACTCACGTACTGGTCCGACATACCAGGGCTAACCCACTCAAAGGCGTTTTTTCCGTTACAACCCTCGAGAAACACAACTAAGCAGATCCTAGATTGGAGCAGAAATGACCTGCGTATTCTAACAGGACTGCTTAAGGGACACTGTCGTCTAAGATACCACCTCAGAAAGATAGATCTGAACCAACAAACGGACTGTCGGTTCTGCTGCTTGGAAGACGAAACTGCTGAACATATACTATGTTCATGCCCCGGCCTGGGAAGAATAAGGTTCAACATATTTGGTTACACTAACCTAGAACCTACCGATTTTAAAAAAATCTCACCCTATACAACCATGAACTTCGTAAGAAGGGCTGGATTGTGCGGTGAACTGTAGCCTCTAGGGGTGAGCCACAATAGACCTACTAAGGGTCGCGGTTGAGGGGCGACCACGCCCCACTCACATGAAACCTAACCTAACCCATATACGTTCACTGAACTACAAACCAGCTATTAACCCAATATCGTCATTGGTTACATCAACAAGCAATTTTACTTCGTGATTAACCCTTTGTTGTACTAGAAGACTGACCTAATATCTTATTTTTTCTGTTTCTGTTTTCACTACAAACACTAGCAACAAAACTGCAGGTCTACACTTTCAGTTTGGCTAAATGATTTAAGATGTCCTTTTTGTATGACGGTTTTTCCGATCATCTGGCGTGCATCATTGTTATGTTGCAAGGACCTGTTCTAGGTCCGTTACCGAGGTTTTTACCAACATGTTCGAAAAGCAAAAAAATTTGACCCAATCCGATAATAAAAAACCAACAGGAAGCGACAATATTCTGGTTTGAGCGAACATTTTCTGAATGCGCATGACAAGAAAGTATCGGTAGTTCAGTAGCGTATTAATTAGCATATATCTCGATTTTTTGTCATTGCAGTGACGTTTATTTGGGGTTTATGAAGGCCATCGAAAATCGACCCCACAAACATCAAACGTTTCGACATAACTGTCGCTGTTGTTGGTTTGTTATTCTTTACTCATACATAGATTTCTCAGTTTTAAAATGTTGATGTTGTGAATTGACCGCAGGTATTTTATTAACAGTTAAAATTAATGCTAATTAAAAGATAAAGATTTGTATATTGTTGGCGTTTTAAAAAATCGACTTAAGTTATTACTTAAACCATTAATGTATACTAATCGTGAATTAGTTAATCCATCCACTGCTTTATGCAATAATTTAAGATTAGAATCTGAGTACATTTATTCATCCAATAAAGTGTAGACGCAGCTGTCGCCAACATTAATTGTCCAATTAAGTTATGACGTGTAAGAATATATTCCGCTAAAGTTGTCACTTAACAAAATGTTTATAAATGTTCCGATCATTTAAAAAAACGATAAAAAAAGTCATTGATTGGCGCACAAGACCTGTATTGACAATTCTGTTAAAGTGAATGATTATATATTAAACTTAATTAGTTTTACAATTTTTTGTTTTCAGTAAGACCAGAGGCGTCTAAAATAGTTCTGGTGAATGTGCAGTAAATTCATTATTTCGGATAGATGTAACGAAACATCTCAAATTTTAATCCTGGTTTAAATTTCGTAAAGGAAAATGTTAATTCGAGATTTTCATAGTGCCTTACATATTTCGCCATACAATAATATAAAGAACAAATGTATCACGAGTAGGTATTCTTAAAGTAATCGTCAATCTTTCTGTAACCGTTTAGGTATTTTTGTCGTTTTAATTTTATGAATTGTAGGACGATTTGCTCCTTCGTGAAATTTGATAAACCGGAAACGACATGTTGTATTACAATTTTAATGTACAAACAAGTTTTTTTGAATAAAGCCTATTACAAAATATTGACAAAGTGTCAATAAATTTGAATGCTGAAAAGAATTGCGACACCTGTTCGTTATCAAGGTATAATTTATAAAATGGCATCAAAAACTGTCACACAGCATAGTTGTGCTGTCATTTTTTTTAAATTGTAAAAATATTTAGCTAGTAGAATTAAACTTAAAAGACGCAATGGTTAATTATTATACTTGAACTCATTGCGCGGACGCACGCACTCACACACACACACACACTCACACACACAAATAAATTATTAAATAAAAAAAATGAACCTTCGCGAGACGCCCGGCAGATTTGAAACAACAAAACTGTTTTGTATAGAAAATATGCATAAAAGAATGGTTTATTAAGGGAATAAATGTGGCATAATCAAAAATATCTGCTGAATATCACTTAATATAAATATGCTACATTTTCTTCATACTTTTTTTTTAATTTGAGTTTAATGTGAGTGCTAAAGTATTGTAAATTTGTGACTAACAATTTTAAAAGAAAACAACCCATAAAAATTAAAAAAAAAGCATTGTTTTTGACAACTGTCATTTTTCATCAGTGATTTTCTTAATTTTTATCGTTAAGATCTAATTTTTTAGTGACGACAGTATTTTGGGTCGGACGGAAGACTGACGGTCGCCACGCCAACAGCTGGTTTAACCCTGACCCGCCGCTTTAGAGGTTTCTTATCAAAAACTAGAATGTATATTATAAGTTTTTATTTAGCACCACTTAAGACTACTTAAGACTGAATCGCATATATCCCATCTTCGGCGGCTTTTTACGTATAGTTATATCGTTTTATCTAGAAGGCTCGTGCATATTACTTTTTTTTGATAGGTGATTGAATGAGGTAGTCAACGGCGTAGCTTTGGGGCTCAGGCTTTTATCCCAAATTTCTATCTAGGGATGGAAAATAGGAGCCTTATGGCTAAATTTATCAGGGGCTCGGGAATTTTCAGCGGCGCCAGGTCGTGTCAAATTGAAAAGTGGCTCGCAGAAATAAATGTCAGATGAAAAATATCGTTCAACAATTTGTTCCTCGTATATTTATACAAAACGAAGTTTATGGAATATCTAGGAAGCAAAAAAGTAAATATTTGACTCTGTCCCGTTGAATCTAAAGGTTATTTGATTTGAAATAAACTTAAAAAGAAAATGTTATCAATTAACAGGGATTCATGATTCATGTATGTATGTTTGGCCAAAAAATGGTTTGAATCAAATAAACTCTCATAATCGAGAAAAAACGCAATACTTAACAATTTTCTCACACCCTGATATAACTCACGGTAGTCTTGTAAAAAACTCTTAGATGTGCTTATTGACGATAATTAAACATGGGCTATTCATATACGGTACCTTAGTTAGAAAATTTTAATTGTAATTTTAATGCTCAAAGGAATGAAACTTATCCTTAGCTTCGATGTTCTCAGGACAGCATATTTCTGTCTCTTTTATGCGCATATTTTTAACTCAATCATTCTCTGGGGAGCATCATCCTATGTCAATACAATTTTCATACTTCACAAAAAGGCCGTAAGAATTCTGACAGGTGGGGGTAGACAAGATTCTTGTTGGCTGTTTTTCATAAGTTTGAAAATTATATCCGTTTTCTGTTCTTTCATTTACCACTCTTTTTCGGAAATCCTTTATAGGAAACATGAATAAATAAAAAATTTAGATTGACATAGCTACCCAACCAGATCTGGTCACCTTTTAAGAATTGGGATATTTAGAGTGCAAAAATCACGTAAGAACTCGCTCAACCTCAATCCCTATAATAAATTACCTGATTATTTGAAAGACCCATCCTACAACCCTTTCAAAAATAACATTAAATATGTTTTTCTTACACACTGTTTTTACTCTAAAGAAGAATATCTTGATTTCCGATTTCCGGAAACCCTGAAATTTTGAGATGGCAAGACTAATCTTACATGTACATTCGTAATAAACAAATTACATGTGTTTTTGAGTTTTTATTCTATTCATATGTGTTTAACTGGCACGTAAAAGATTCACTAGTTGGCGTTCTGTACTATGTAATAGAAGTCTTTCGATGAACATCCGTCTAAGAGTATTAAAGTGCTACGTTTGGTCTGTTTTGCTGTATGATTGTGAAACCTGGACACTGAAAGTAAAGCATCTAATTAAATTGGAAGCGTTTGAGTTATGGTGCTAACGCCGTATGCTAAAGATTCCATGGACAGCACACGTAACTAATGAACATGTGTTAGAATCCCTACATAAAGAGCGAGAATTGACAAACACCATCAAAATAAGAAAAGTCGAAAACTTTGGACATATGATGAGGGGGCATAAATATCACATGCTCCGATTAATTATCCAGGGTAAAATAGAAGGAAAGCGATGGTTTGGCAGAAAACAGCTGTCTTGGCTTCGTAATATTAGACATTGGACGGGTCGAACAGTCGAAGAATTGTTTCATGTAGCTACCGATCGAGAAGCTTTCCAAGAAATTGTCAACTCTATGATAGCCAACACCTGAACGCTTGTTGATAATAGCCAACGTTTGAAAACAAGCATGGCACACAAAGAAGAAGATGTGTTGAACTTAAAAATGTTGATTATCAAATTTTTAATGTGTTTTTTACATTATACTTACTTTTTTTTCTTTTTTTTTTTATTTTATAAACTTGTATGACCTGCTATAATTGTACCGTAATGTATAAAACATAGTTCAATAAATTATTACTACTACTACTACATAGTAATGTTTTATTGTGTTTTGCAAAAGGGCGAGTGAATAAAAAATTGTCTGGAATTCATTTAAACAAACCAACATTATTTTTTCACAGTCGCGTTGGTTTGCCGATAATTAATAGCATGAGAGGGTTCATTTTTTATACAAACTCTCGGTTTAATGTGTTTAAGGGGAATTCATTTGAATATTATTCCACCCCAATCCTATCATGTTGGGAGTGAGAGTTCGTACATATGCATGAGTTGTTTCACCACTTAAAATCCTTAGTTTACTTACGATCACCATTTACACACTTCACTGTTAGAGAATTTCATGAACAACAAAACACAAAAACTTGTTAATCGATACCTGGCCATACTTCGCACTTTTTTTAATGCATGCTATCTTTATTTGCGTATAGGGTAATCCGTGCAGTAAAGGAAATACATTTTTCTCAAGTATATGAAGGAAACCAGAAAAGTACGAATATGTTATCAATTTATTTTAATATTTAAATTAAGTCAATTTGTTTATTTACTTTTATTAACTAGAATCCAAATACTAATAGAGAAAAAAATATTAACAATACAGTGAATACACATTCAACTGTTACTAACAACACAATAAAACTAACTTGACTATTGACTTAGACAAGAAAACTATTGATCTAAAAACATCGATTTAATTTGTCTAGAAGACGTCCAAAAATTGTTAAAATTTCTGCAATTTGCATTATAATTGCTGCAAATTACAAAAACTGGACCGTTCCTTAGTAAATTAGTACGTGGAGTAGGCATTCAAAAGGACTGATTTACTCTTGCAGCTGACAATCTATTTGGCATGTTGGGAAGTATCATAGAAAAGTATATTTACCTGTATCCTAGGCTGTTAAATGAAAGCATAGCTAAAAGATTAACATATGTTCCTATAGCGGGGTAGGTAACATCAATCTTGAAACTTAACAGTTTTATTAATTCTGTCTCCATATAATCAACGTGAATTTTTTATTGCAAGCTTCAAATTATAGACGAACAAATGCATAGTACAAAACATCAGATCACGCGAATTCCGAAAAATAAATCCATATGACTTACTGGTAGTGGAAACGATGTTTTCAATGTAAGGAGGTTTAGGGTCCCTACGGCAGGTTAAAAAATGAGGAACAAAAGAAAGAACCGTAATCTTGCAACTAAGTAACTAAATTTCTATTACAGAACCTACATTATATTGTATTGGTCGCAACCCCCTTCACTGTTACTAGAAGGAAAAACCATTGAACATATTCTTTAACGGTTCCTTCATTTTTTATAGCGTAAATTTCAAGAAGGCTCAAGAAGGTTGAAAAGTTGAAGTTTTAAGAAATGAGAAAAAGTGTTATATAGAAGTTAGTTCCACAATCTTTACACGCAATAAATCTGCAAAGGTCGCAGTTAAGAGGCCTATAAGCATATAAGCCCCATACTAATCTTATCTAGTTCCATAATATATACATACTCTTCAAAAATGACAACTTCAGTTGAGAGTATGAAAAGTCTGGAGCAAATGGGTACAGCCAGTAAAGACTTCTCTTGTATAGATGGATAGTTCATAGAGGTGTCTGTAATTACCGATGGACCAATGGAAATTCCATCTCAAGCCTGAGTTGTTGATAAGAAGAAAATCTAGCTTCCTCTAGATATTAGCAAATTTTGCTCTATGTACTTTGCCAATATTAGGATTGTACCACTTAGCTGTCTCATCTTTGAGAAATGAAATGTGTAATATGAAACTTAATTTAAATCTAAGGACTCGTTTATTAAAATGTTACATATTTTTTATATTAATGTATGGTGTTGAATCATGGACATTGACGGATGCAGCTTGCAAAAGACTGAGGCGTTTGAGATGTGGTGCTACCGACGTATGTTGAGAATATCTTGGACTCATCACGTAACTAACGAAGCTGTCTTGCAACGTATGCAAAAAGAAAAATTAATTAAAATTAATGAAAAACATTAAAGAAAGAAAACTTGCAGAGTTCAACATTGCTACAATTAAACCAGTCCCTTGGGTTTTTAAGCCAAGACACACGCCGTCTTCCAATATTCCTCCTTCCACCAATCTTTCCCCGAACTATCAGCTGGAGAAGTGCGTATTTGGGTCCTCTCAGTATATGACCTAGATATTGAAGCTTTCTCTTTTTTATGGTGTTAATGACTTCACATTCCTTATTCATCCAATTTAGGACTTCCACATTAGAAATCTTTTCTGTCCAGGGGATACGCTACATTCTACGGTAGCACCACATCTCGAAGGCTTGTTGTTTGTCCGTGTGATTCTTTTTGACAGTCCATGCCTCCACTCCATACAAGAGCGCGGAAAACACGTTACAACGCAGCATCCTCATCCTAAGTCCAATCTTGATATCTCGACCGGTGAACAACTTTTTTATTTTCGTAAATGTTGACCTGGCTATCACTATTCTCGTTCTTATTTTTCTTGTTTAGTCACCCGATTGTTCTATCCAGGCTCCCAGGTATTTGTATGACTGCACATACTCTATTAAGATGTCTGCTACAGACACGTTTATATGGTTGTGATTTTGGGGAAACCATTAACTTGGTTTTCTTAAGATTTATCTTTAGACCGTATTCGTTACATCGATCATTTAATTTCTCTAGAAGATGTATGTCTCTTTGATTGCTCGTTACCAAGTCGGTGTCATCAGCATATCGCATATTATTTATAACCTCTCCGTTAATAACTATCCCTACCGATTCATTTTGCAAGGTTTTTTTAAAAATGGCTTCGCTTTATAGGTTGAATAGTATTGGCGATAGGATGCATCCTTGTCTTACACCCCGACGAATTTCTATTTCCTCTGTTGGCTGGTTTTCTACCTTTGTATTCGCTCTTTGGCCCTAGGATAGGTTGCTGATTATCATCACATCGTCCAAGTCAATGTTTTTACTTTGTCATGTTTCACTTTGTCAAAAGATTTCTCAAAATCGATGTAACATGCAAACACATCTTGGTTCATATCGAGACAGCGCTGGAAAAGGACGTTTATCCCAAAGAGCGCCTCTCTTGTTCCAAGTCCTTCGCGGAATCTAAACTGCGTGTTGCTTATGTCTTCCTTAAGTTTTCTATATATTCTTTTATGGATAATCTTTAAAAACAGCTTTAAGGTGTGACTCATGAGTGCAATGGTCCGGTAGTCTGAGCATTCTCTTGGGTTTGGTTTCTTAGGTATAAGTACAAAAGTAGATATCAGCCATTGCTTCGAGATTTCTCCCCTATCATAAATGTTGTTAAAGAGGTCCAGAATGATATATTGCAGCTGGTTATGCAAGGTAAAATACATGGCAAGAGAGGTCCTGGAACGATCGCCAACGTCCATTGAGGATAAGACACTAGAAGAAGAAGAAGAAGAAAAAGACGCCAAAATAAGGCTCAGCTTTACTTGAGACCAAGCAACCAAGGCAATTACCGATTGCTTCTATTCTGGAGGAAGGCATATATAGCAGATCGCAAATTGCTATCACGGGTAGACACGGATATTGTTCGAGTGTCGTTGGCGGTATTCGGAAGGAACCGTCTCCCTGTTTAATATTATTACTTTATTTAAGAAAAATAATTTATTCGTATGCCATTAATCGTTATTTATTGATAACCGTAAAAATAACTTTAAATACTGAACTTAAATGATAATGTTTTAATCCATTTTCGTACATTTATAAACAAGTATAAAATACTTACTGTTATCGAGTAAATCTTAATCTTTCTAAATATAGACGCGAGTCGATGTTTCCAAGAGAATGTATGAAAAAAGATGAGAAACAATAAATTGTAAAATTACCATCATCACCTGACAATAAACGATCGACTGACCTTCAATCGTTTGAGCTTTACTATAAAGCATCAATTTTTAATATTTGTTTTAAAAAATATCTTTATTATTATAATTACATAACCTATTAAGCTGCTGTAGTCTATCTGTATCATTAAAGGAATATAGGACGAATTTAGACGATTATAACTATGTATATTTACAATAAAGCATCAATTTTTAATATTTGTTTTATAAAATACCTTTTTTATTATTATAATTACATGACCTATTAATTGAACAATTCAATTGTTTTAGTTTAAAAATAATTATGTAAAATGATAATTAATTCACTGATACCTATTTAAAACACCTACATAAAAAAATAAGGGAATTCTGGGAACCACTTTAATGGAGTATGTGAGTGTAAATTTAATCAATTTGTTGTGGATGCGCCACTTCTTTTCCACCTATTTGTTTGCGTCACTTTACTTTCATCTAATTCTTTTTACGCCCCGTCCCTTCAGTATCTTTTTGGCCACTTTCATACGCGCCACTTTAGTTTTCATCATTTAAAAATCGACCTTCTACGCGGTTAGTGATCTCTCATGAACAATCTTCGCGAATAAGTTATACACAGCGTCCAAACTTCCATGTCCTCTTGTAGATAAATATCTGCAATAAGTGATATATTTTACTATTTTTACATCGTGAGCGGTAAAATGTGCCTTATTTGTCGATTAAGATAATTGCTTTTAATTTAGCGTTGTTCCATTTGAATTAATCAATAAATTTGGTACATTTCGGGGTCAAGTCATTATCTAATACCGGCAACGGCTAATTTAAATTTTGCCACGGTTGATAATTACGAGGTTTCACGGGGTAATTGAAACACACAAGCGTACGATTGTTTCTATTTCGTAACGGTTGCAAATACTAGATAATATCTTAAGTATTTATTATATAAGAACCAGCATAGAGTTAATTTTAAAATAATAATAATTATACAATAATATTGAAAATTGTGCTTGTATTTTAAATTAGTAATTTGAATGGTTTGGTCACAAACGATAAATATACATCCTTCAAACACCACCAACATCCCATTAGACAAATGCAGAGTATTTAAAGAGGGCGCCTTTGCCCAAAACTATGAAAGCGTTTATACAAGAAATAAGATAAAATAAGAATAAGAACAAAAGATGGCCAACTTTTATCTTTGTCTTATTTTATTTTATTTTATTTAAAAACTGATAATGCGCGTAATCCAAATCATTTCTGTTCTAAATGTTCTCAGTTTACAATCAAACTAACCTAACCTAATAATTTTATTTGTGAAGGTATTTTTTATTTTCCTTCTATGACCCGTATATTTATTTCTTAAAAGCCTCCATCTGTTTTCAGAAGCTTCAGCTACAGAAAAAATGATTTAAAAAACGTTTAACTCTCTGATTTTTTGACACTTACGTGCTTTCTCCATTATGTTAGCAATTGTGAGCCAATCATTTTCTTTCAGTCGACTGTTCTTGTATTTTCCATCAGTTTTTGCATATAACTGATGAAAGATCGATACCTGCTCTATCAAAAAGCTGCGATTTTATTGGTTCATTCTTATTTCTTATTTTATTTTAGTCATCTGTATAAAGCAAGTTTTTTGCGCTCGTTCCTTATTTTATTTTACGTTATTTCTTATTTTATTTTATTCGCTGTATAAACTCGCCTTTAGTTGTGTTGTTTAGTAATTTTACAAGAAAAGTGGATTATTAAAATTGTCGTATTGTAAATATTGATTTGTAGGTCAATGCCTCATTTTTTAAAGTGGATGTCATTAAAGATACAAAGATAATCTAGGATTTGATGTTGTGAAAACTGGATTCATAATTTGCGTAGGCAATATCGATGTCTATGTTAAGGCGAGTTTATGCAGCTAATAAAATAAGAAATAACATAATATAAAATAAGGAATCATTGCAAAAAACATTGTTATACAGATGACTAAAATAAAATAAGAAATAAGAATGAACCAACAAAATCGCAGCTTTTTTGACAATGACTTTTGTGTTTTGTGCATAACAGTACATAATCTCCAAATTGATTTGTTATTTTATTTCAAATACGGATTTTTTATCCAAAATTACCCAACTATATATCTACCATCCATTTCCTATTAAAAAATATTATAATGGATGATGGCATATTAATAGAGCAGGTATCGACCTTTTCTCAGTTATATGCTGATGGAAAAAAACAAGAACAGTCGACTGAAAGAAAATGTTTGACTCACAATTGCTTACATAATGGAGAAAGCATGGAGGTGCCAAAAAATCAGAGAGTTTAACGTTTTTTAAATCATTTATTCTGTAGCTGAAGCTTCTGAACACAGATGGAAGCTTTTAAGAAATAAATATACGGGCCATAGATGGAAAATCAAAAATACCTCCACAAATTATATTATAAGGTTAGCTTAGGTTGATTGTAAATTTAGAACAGAAAAGATTTGGGTCACGCGCCTTATCAGTTTTTACACAAAATAATATAAGACAAAGAGATAAAAGTTGGCCATCTTTTGTTTTTATTCTTATTTCTTATTTTATCTTATTTCTTGTATAAACACTTTCATTGTTTTGGGCATGTTTATCTTTCTTATTTTGATTTATTTTGTTCCTTATTTTATTTTATTTGCTATATAAGCTCCCCTTTATTCACCTAATGATACATTTAAAAAAGAAAATGCCTATATGTTAATGGGAATAAAAGGTCCATTTGCTGGTAATAATTGAAATTATGTCGTATAGTATTATTACATATTTTTAATCTTCAGAACTACAAAAGGTGCTATAGAGAGGTGCATGAATGCAGCTTCTTGAAAATGTCTGCATGTGAAATTAGACTGAAGAAGAAACATAGTTTTTATTGCCAGGTGAAGTTAGAAATGGCCCTGTTTAACTTGACTGACTGATTTATTTTTTTATAAAGATCATTAAAAATACAGGGTGTTCGTGGTTGTATGGGGTGAGATTTTCTTGAAATCGGTAGGTTATAGGTTGGTGTAACCAAATATTCTTCGAAGGCCGGGGCATGAACATAGTATATGTTCAGCAGTTTCGTCTTCCACGCAGCAAAACCGACAGTCCGTTTGTTGGTTCAGACCTATCCTTTCGAGGTGGTATCTTAACGACAGTGTCCTGTAAGCAGTCCCGTTAGAATTCGCAGGTCATTTCTGCTTAATTCTAGGATCTGCTTAGTTGTATTTCTCGAGAGTTTAGGTAAGAACGCTTTCGAGTGAGTCAACCCTGGTATATCGGACCATTACGTAAGTATTTTCCTCTCCGCCCAGTCCGAAATAATTGTTTTGGCGGCACTTGTGGTGACTCCAAATACCGGTTTTAGTCCATGAACGCAGATTTGGTCCCCTGTTTTGCATGGTATCGGCTTTTTCGCTTCCTTTCATACCCTGGTGCCTAGGTACCCACACTCTGTTGTTCGCACCAAGGTACTCTAGGGATTTGATGCAATTCCATACAAGTTTAGAATTTATCTTGTTGGAGCTCAGTGCTTTTAAAGCAGCCTGGCTGTCTAATATTATACTTATGTTTTTGTATGCTAGAGGTATATTAGTCAGCTCTTTTGCACACAATTCGATAGCGAAGATTGTAGCATACCTGCTAAGACTGGTAGATATTTCAATCTTTGGTTTCCTGCTGAAAACACCGGCCCCAACTTCATCTGGGGTTTTTGAGCCATCTGTGTACATTACGTATTCAGTCTCTGGGAAATTAAAATAGAACATTATAAATAATACAGATACAATAAGTACAGAAAAAAATTGAAAACATAATGAAATTAGTGTTATCGAGAATGACGGAATGACCTTGAAACATTTAAGCTGTTGTAAGTTGATGCTTTGAACCCCGATTTAGTTAAGTTAGTAAACGTCCCCCAGGCAGACAGTCGCTTATATTGATCGATTGTGGGTCGTCGTTATGGGGGATCTCTAAACTAGAAGTGGCTACTAATACAAAGTGAATGCCATTTATTGTTGTCTGATATTTACGAAGACGTGATGGTTGTCTAATTAGTATCGCTACAAATTTTTTAAATGAATATAAAAAATTAAAGGATTATTAAAAAAAAAATTCTTCAGATGTGGCAAAAGCTGAAGAAATGATGTGGTTACTATTAACAGTGATAACCAAAGTGGAAGCAATAAATAATCCATGTTTTAAAATGAGCACAACTTTCTTGAGATAATTTAGATTAAATGGAGATAATTTAAAAATAGTGACAGGGTTATTCAGGGCGTTTCGAGAGGTTTCAATTTCATATTATGTTGTAAAATATAGTTGAAAGGTTTGTTCTAGTTTAAAAGCTGGTGTATCGAAGGAGTCAATTCATTATTTAATCACTGGATTCAATTAAACATTTACCGAAACGTTGTAGGTCGTTTACCTTAAGTCGATAAATTTATCGTGTCTTCGTAGGTGTGTTTATAGTAATTTCACTCGTGTATAGTTTAAAAAGTCGAAAAAATTCATTTAATTTATTTTTGGTAGATTCTATCAACGATACATGTACAAATATTAACAAACAAAATAATTTTTCTGACGACAGCAGATATACATAGAACTGAAGAGATTTTGATGGTAGATTTGATTTGAAAACCATTTTGTTAAGTTGCTCCTAAATGGGCAATATTTTTACTGCAATATGTAGTTGCAACTCAGTGGCCAGTAACATTGCCAGCAATTTTTTTTTTAATGAAAATAGTCGCAAAAAGGGTAGACCTATTGTGTGGGCTGCGGACAGAGCCCGCACTGCCACTATTAGAAGGGGGAGGGATTATAGAAAGAAAATGATTGTGGACCCGCTTTTTGAAAAGTTGCAGGTCCTAGTTCTCTGGAAAAAAAAATAGCCAGACTATGCAGCATAGGATAATATTTTTAGTATGTCTCGGCGATATAGCCTTATAAGTTTGGTATGGTCGATACATTTTTATCTATTGCGCAGGCAGGTCGTCGGACGATCGCTTGGCGAGCAAAAATATTCTGCAAAATTGCTTTGTTTTGATATTTTAAAAATTCGAAGATTATATTGTTGCGATATTAAATCTGGGATTCGACGATTTTAAACACTTGGTACAAAATCTAAACAATTTATTTTAATCTTTCTATACAATAAATTAACACTTGATAAATTAATTAGATATTTGCAATCTTTACAAAACTATAGCACTTTATAATTAACTTTTCTTCAAAACTTAAAACTTCCGCGACCGCTGTCTTTTTATTATACTTACAAATTATTACGCGAAAGAGCAAGAATTCTCTCTCGACGTCTTTATCGTAACAATATTTCGGTGATTATATTATTATACATAAAATGACTAATAATTATTGTAATGAGAGAATTGCTTACTGTATTAATGACTTTTATATGAATCTCCAGTCGAAAACAATAGTAGAGTTATCGCCAATATTGTTGCAACAATTATTGCTTTTCTCATCATTGTATCATTACTTTTTATTTTTGGTCCAATTATGTTTAAAAGAAATTCGAAGTCGCTCTTTAACATTCTTGAAAAGTTTTTAGTTATTAACAAGACTTAAAAGGAAAGAAAGTTATAGGATGCCTAAACTCGCTGTTGTGTGCAAAAAATATATCTAGGGAAAAAAACATATGATATATAATACTATCTTTCAAAGTACTGTTCTATATGGCTGTGAAACGTGGCAACTTAATAAAACAATAGAACGCCGATTGCTAGCCCTGGAGATGGATTTCTGGCGAAGATCTGCTGGCATATCACGTCTCGATAGGGTTACAAATGACCGAATTCGACAAATTGTAAAGACCGACACAACTATAATAGATGAAATCCAAAGAAGACAACTTATATGGTACGGCCATGTTGAACGTATGACAGATGAAAGGCTACCCAAACTAGTGCTTAAATGGACCCCAACAGAACGAAGGAAAAGAGGTAGACCAAAACCAACATGGATAGGGGGCATTCAGAAAGCGATGTCCGAAAGAAATCTAGCCCCAGGAGATTGGACTGACCGAAGAGGCTGGCAACTGGGAACCGGAAGGCGAAAGACGCTATAAACCGGATTAATAATAATAATAACAAGACTTAAATAAATGAATGAATAAATAGGAGTTGTGAAAGAGGTTTTCCCTAGGCGCTGCAGCATTGTCTGCTTTTTGTACCTTTCCAGCTCCTTAGTTAAGTCCCATTTCTTCAAGGAGTAGAAGCTCATGTACTGCTATTGCCACAGGTGGATCACTCCCTTGGTCTTGTATACACCCCAGGTAGTGCCTCCACTGTGCTGTGGCTTCGCATTCGTAGATAATATAAGTGGCTGTTTCCTCCTCATTACATAATCTGCATATAGGTTCTGTGTCAGACACGCCTATGTTGTGCGGATGTTTTCTCAAAAACAAGTGTCCAGTACAAAGCACTACAACTGTTCTAAGTTTTTCCCTACTTAGCGAGAGCAGCTTCCCTGCCTGCTTAGGGAAGGGTTCTTTCAGCATTAACTTGCTGTGCCTAGCTCCCTCTGGCTTAGCCCATTTCAGCTGATGCTGAGAATGGATCCAGCCATTGATCGCTGCTTTAACGCTGGCCTTGGGTATCCCTATTATTGGTTCTGGCCCAATAAATGGTGTTCCAGAGCCCCGCCTAGCTAGATTGTTCGCTTCTTCCTATATTATCAAGACTTACTTCTAGATTTATGTATCTAAAGTTTCGTCAGCCATTGTTGCCCAATTGTATAGCCCGTCTACGGAACAAATTTATGGTCCATACTGTCGCAGACAACATTGTCGAGATCTATATTGCCGAGCCATACGCTGCATTAAATATTGTCATTATGCAACAATTTTATAAAATAAGATGTGGAAAACTAAAAGGGACCATATGTTGGGAGACAACCTTTTTGCGTGAGATGCAAAAAACCAAAATAGGTCAATTTTGGCCATTTTTGTTTTTTTGTCAATTATTGTAGTGAATTTGTTCTTTTATCTGAAATTAGTTTTCGTATGTTCATGTATGTTATTAATGTTAAAAATGCATTTTTGTAGAGGTTTATTACTGTTGGGAAAATGGACCAAATGTCGTTTTGGATTTATAGCATTGAAGCGACATTTGGTATCTTTTCCCCATGAATGAAATTGCCTCAGAATAAGGCTCTTACTGCCTTTTAGTGGCGTTTGAGGGAATTAAAACGATCTCTGGCAGGAATTATAACGTTGTCTCTACTGATTTAAACACTCAAGCCATTCGGTACCTTTTCCGTTGTTACTTTACGAGAGCTAAAAAATTTCCAACAAATATTAATGTTCATGATTGGCAAGCCTTCTTTGCTGCAAATAAGTGCTGTAAAGTTAAAAATATTCCAAAGTTTAACCACTTTGAATTTTCATCTGTCGAAAACCGATCAATTTAAACTGTTGTATGTTTCATTTAGCATGTCATATTTTTATTTAAAATAATATTGTTCTTTTTTCATTGTCTTTAGTTTCACTAGGGATATTCAAAACAACAATTTAAAACTGATTTCATGTCTTAAATATGTTAATTTTTCAAAATACAGTGTTTCTTTAATTTACAAAACTTTGAATGCGTTTTTCTCAAAACTCCTTTTTGCTTTAACCAACATTCAAACTGTCATAACTCTCCCAATTTTTTAAAAATCTTAATTATTTTTTACACCAACTTGTTAAAAATTTATTTCTCTATAAAGAGACATATATATATATATATATATATATATATATATATATATATATATATATATATATATATATTATATATATATACAAAAAATAAATTATCACTCTCAGATCTTGGAGGGAGTTTACAGGTAGTTGGGTTTTTTATTGATTGTGTTTCATACAATTTATGTAAAAGGATTTTTAGCTGTTAAACTTATCGAAGCATTATAGTTTTTGTTGTTAGTCCTCAAATATTATACCACTTTTAAAATCCCATTGATATCCATTTTGACACGTTTTTCTCCTAGTCGAAGAGATTTTTTTCGCAGACAATCCATATCTTTATAGATAATGGTGCTTCAACCAGCTGTAATTAAAACTTTTGCCTATCACAAACTGCAATATGTATTTATTTATCCCAAAGTATGCCTTCGGGATATAAACTTGGTTTATCTAAACGCAAGCATATTTAAGCTATCAATAAGTTGTGTCAATTTAGTTGATGTTGCTTTCACAAAAGATCAAAGTACGTTTCACAGTTACATCGTTTACTTTAATTGTACAAAGATTAGACAAGATCAAGTACCTACGCTTTCAATATGTAGTTCTTCATTACCTCAATCATCTCTTGACCTGCCAAACTGCATCCAGAAGAATATTCAACGACCAAAGTGTGACAAGATTACCTCCTTTATTAGCACATCGTAGGACGGTGGCGACCTGTTCCTAATTTTACAGGTAGTTTCATAGACTATGATTCTCATATTTTTTTTACTGGTATAGAGTTACAAGAGAATTGTATGCTGTTTTGGAACGAGCAGCTTCTGACATCTATTACTAACTGCAGCAGTCATTTCTGTCCTCCATTTAAGTTTTTTCTTTTGTTCATTTACTATCTTTTAATTATATTTGGGGTCTCAATTGCCTTCATCTTCTCTTAACCTGCCAACTGCATCCAGAAGAAGAATATTCAACGACCCAACGAAACTTCTATCTCATCGATAAGATAATTTTCATAGTCTCTTTGCTAGCAGGGATACACAAGAGGCTTTAATTGGATACTTCCTTACATCATACAACTGCTTCTGGTACTAAACTGCACCAGTCATTTCTGTAGTCTGTAGAATTGACTTGATACCATAAGTTTTCTTTTTTATTCTGTATCATCCTTTAACTTTTTAATAATACATGAAACTAGTCAATTTAAATATATTTAAAAATTTATTTGTTTTACATAGTAAAGACGTATTGAATAGTAAAAAATGTTTATCTGATTTCAAAGTAGTTTACAAGCAGAGGTAGTTTATTATTACTTGTGTAAACATGGTAATTAATTCATCTCGCGTATTAAAATGTTCAACGAAGTAAATTTCTTTTCGACGATCTTAAGTGAAAGACTGCTTGAATTTTTTCACGAGTAATAAATTTTCGCCCTCAAGGTATAAAGATTTGTGTTAGTAAATAATAAATCCATCATTTTTATAGTATATTTAAATCCATTGAAACTGAACGTAAACACTACATTTGTTTAGTATTTGCCTTCGTTACACCCTCGCCATTTCACCCTCTTCTTTGCCGGTATTTCGCTAGAAACGATTTTGTATAAAGATGCATTTTACGTCAAAATTTGGTAGTGTCTATTCAACCATACATATAAATAGTGCGCCTAAATATTTTTTTTTATATTATGCTGATATTTAGAATTTACAATTAAATATTCTACCAATAACTTTTCACCCTACAGTACACTTAACAACTTTAATTTGAACGGAATTTAAACTTGTATAATGCAGTAGTTTACAGTGTCAAAAAAGGAGTTGTAATAAGACGCGAAAGTAATGGGGTTAGTTTTGCAAAAAAAAATAGTATTTTTTCGGTGATTCATTTTGAGGTACTTTTTGTGGTGAGTATTTAAATGCATGATCGCGCATGCGTCATGTCAATTGAAGGGGCATTCTTGTTTAGTAGTGTTTGACATTTCATAATGGAGAGACTCAGCCCGGCACAGCGTCTACAAATTGTTCAACCTAATTATGAAAATGGGCGTTCTCCGAGGAATATGTATCGCGCGCTTAGAGCAACTTATGGTCCATATAATTGGCCTTCCGAACGCACAATTTGCTCTACCATCAGTAAGTTTGAGACCCAGTTTTCATTATTGGATAATACTCGGCCAAATAAACCACATCCAGCACGTAGTGAAGAAAATATGGGGATGGTAGCGGAGAGTGTCCACTGTTTTCGAAAAAAAATTTGTTCACCGATGAGGCCCATTTTTGGCTTCATGGGTTCGTAAATAAACAAAATGCCCGTATTTCGGACGATATACAACCCGAAGAGGTTCAAGAGCTGCCATTAAAGCTAGACAAAACATTTGTTTGGTGCGGTTTGTGGGCCGGTGGAATTATCGGTTCATATTTCTTCAAAACAGAGGCCGGCCGGAATGTTACTGTGAATGGTGAACGTTATCGCGCCATGATAACAGACTATCTGATTCCTGAAACTGAAGCCCCTGGTTTAAAAGAAATTTGGTTCCAACAAGATGGCGCCACTTGCCATACAGCCCGTGAAACCATGTCTTTACAGATCATTTCACGCTTTGGACCAGTTAATTGGCCGGCTAGATCATTTGACATCACACCTCTTGACTTTTTTCTTTGGGGCTATGTAAAGTCCAAAGTCTTTCCCTGGGGATACGGGGAAAATAGAATAGATCCCAGGTATGGTCTGCCCGTCGTAAAAGGCGACTAAAAGACTTTCAATCCAAAGTGTTATGTGACCCGTGCTGATGGATGCATGGCGGTGGGGAAGTACCGGCTCTAACGGAAACCGGGCGTAATCCTGTAGTAGACAGCCTTAGTCCTGTGCAGAGGACACCTCAGGACCGTACCACCCCTTCTCCCATACTCGTTGAATGCAAAGAAGAACTGATAAAGCTGGTAGACCGTAATCACGTCAAACTGATATGGGTTCCAGGACGCCAGGAAGTTGCAGGTAATGAGGAAGTAGACGAACGTGAAAGAAGAGGTTCGGAAAAACACAAAACTACTGGAAAAGTATACTGTTATCGGGTCCTTGCCGGGCGGTCTGCTGGTCGAGTCGCCATTGTACAATGATACAAACACACATAGGCAAGATTCAATGGTCCAACAGGCCTAAGTGTCACCGGAGGCAATAGCCAGACGGAGTCTAGAGTTTTTAGTGAGTAGTCCTGACACAGTCAGTGGAGTCTCACAGTAGACCTTGAGCTTTCGGACTCATAACCTCTGCATAAAGAATTTTCTTCACCACTGAAAAAAAAGTCCAAAGTCTACATGGATAAGCCGGATACGATTGAGGCATTAGTGGCCGATATTACTCGAGTCATTTGCCAAATTCTATCACGCGTAATTGAAAATTTAAACTTGAGAATGGATCTTGTTAATCTTTTAAAAAATAATTGTAAGGAATGGTTCTTTCGTATGCTAATAAATAAAATTGTTTTTATTAATTTTTTGTATGAAAAAATACCTCTAAATACCTTTTAAAGTAACAATATTAGTCAAAAAAATGTATAACACGTTACTGCTATTTTGATAACTAAATCTATTACTTTGATGTTTGAAAATTAAACTCCTGGACAAGATTAACGCAAAAATATGAAATTATCCAAAAAATTAGTTTAACAATTTTGTGCAGTATTATTTTCGTTAAAATAAGCTTATAAATTGTAGGGTTTTAAATAAATTTGATGTGCCAGACGATCTTTTATATCGTTTTAACAAACAGGCAATATTGTCGTCTCTTGCTAAACGACTTTATATTTTCTTTTGTAAGCTACTACCTTACTTAACAATAAGCTACTTCGTATATAGACGCCATGCAGTTATATAATATTCATCGAAAAGTCACAAAGAGTCTCATTAGTGTACCCAGACACACCTTTTCCTTTTTTTTACTTC
Organism: Agelastica alni; assembly: GCA_950111635.1. Classification (NCBI taxonomy): domain Eukaryota; kingdom Metazoa; phylum Arthropoda; class Insecta; order Coleoptera; family Chrysomelidae; genus Agelastica; species Agelastica alni. Next base: position 58,576,157 of record OX467709.1, read on the forward strand.
TATCGGTTCATTTTGTCGATTGTATTCAGTCGTTAAATTCGTCGAATATATTGTAGCAAATAGACCATTAAAAATTATCCGGTTAAGTGTGACGGGATGTGAGTAACTTTGAATTGTTTGTTTTCTACAAAAATAATAATAATTTGGATTACCTATCGCTATACACTAATTGACCAACTGTTGAGCAAGAACACAAAAAGGTATAGAGGCTGAGGTGTGGCTGGTGAAGGACCAGATCCAATACAAAAATAAAACTGTCTAGTAATAATTTTCAAACGGTGTAATGTACGCCCGAATAAAAATTCCTGTTTCAGTGTATTATAAAGAGGATTGTGTAACAATAAACAATTGGTCATAATCAAGATATTAAAGGAAATATTATAAATAATATTGCAAGGAAATGTATTTGGTAGTGTAAGTTAATCGCGAGGGACGAGATCGGAGCTAAAAGAAAGATGCGGTCAACGCTCAAACGCAAAAGCTCTCGAGTAAAACATTTTGTTTAAATTTAGATTTCAATTCCTTTAGCATTAATATGAAATAAATAATAATCATTGTCATTAAACAAAAAACAGAATACTCTTCCTTTATTTAGTAGTGGGTTCCCATTTTTATCAGTTCGTTCAATTTTTGAGACGCTTTTAAAGCACGCCACAGACTATGGCATATATTCGCGATTCGTGGTGCATGATTGTGTAGGGACAACATAGTTTTTTTTTTACTGAAAATAGTCGCAAAAAGGGTAGACCTATCGTGTGGGCTGCGGACGGCCCGCACTGCGACTATTAGAAGGGGGAGGATTATGGAAAGGAAATGATTGTGGACCAGCTTTTTGAAAAGTTGCAGGTCATAGTTCTCTGGAAAAACTGATTTTGGAAGCTTGTTCCATTCTGTAGCGGCCCTGTAAAAGAAGGATTCTTGATAAAAATGGGTCCTTGTAGTGTCAATCTTGAGAATAAATGGGTGAGACTGATCAGCGTGCCGAGTTCTTCGGTCGAATGTGGCCAGTGGTGGTACAAGAGTTTTTATTTCTCTGGAGCATCTGCCATGGAAATATCTGTAGAGTAATGTCTGGTCTGCAACTCTCCTTCTATGTTCTAGAGGGTGAAGGGTATCTGTGAGACTTGACCTGTTTATCAACCGAATGGCCCTTTTCTGAATGGAATCTAGAAGACGAAAAGAATGCCTTGGTGCTGAACCCCAAATGTGCGAGCAATTCTCCAGTAGAGGTCGGATTTGAGCGTTGTACGTCGTCAACAGTTGATCAGAACTAAAAAACCTTCTAGCTTTCCACAGAAAACCTAGCCTCTAGCTTGCTGACTTTGCGATATTAGCAACATGGTCATGCCAAGACATAATTAGACACCGTGACTCCCAAAATCGAGATAGAGGTACTTGATTTAAGGGTATTTCCAGACATTGTGATGGAATGATTTGAAGAATTCATTTTTTTGGAAAACGTGGCGCTTTATGTTTTCTGAGCGTTGAACTGAACAAGATTGTTGGTTCCCCATTCGACGTATGCTTTAAGATCTCTATTGATGGAATCAACCTATTCCTGTCCGAGCCTATTTGTATCATACACCGAAAGTAATCGATAGGATGTGAAAGTCGAGACAAGTGTGCTGTCGTCTGCAAAACTGTAAATGGGGTTCGTTGTGGTTTTTCAAGAGGTCTTTGATGTGTAAAAGAAATAGGGTGGGGGACAGGATGGAACCCTGGGGGACCCCGGCATTGGTTTTTAACGCATTAGAAAACATAGTTCGTGTGTTCGCGGTGATTCGCTCTTGGAAGCGGTAAGTTGACGAATATCAAAGGCTGCACATCAACAAGAACCGGTTATTAACTGAAATTCGGGCTGTGTACATAGTTCATTCGGAGTGCGCGATAATTTGTTATAACAATGTATACTGGTTCATTGTATTTTTGTGAACTAACTGCAAACATGAATAAATCACGCATCTCGAATACATGAATAGTCTGTAGCGAGCTTAAGGTTCTTTTATGACTCGGCCTCGTGTTTTGTTAAAATTAAAAAAATATTTCCGTAATAAATTAAATTAACTTTCTCATAAATTTTTTTTTTAAGTCGTGTGCAGCTCTCATCTTCAATTTACTTATTTTAATAATTGACCTTTAAAATCATAAATTTTTAAACTAACCAAAAAAAATTACTACAAACATGTTTGTAGTGAAGGTTAAAAAATAAGTAATCGTGATTTTTATAGATAACATTGGTTTTGTTAATTGTGTAATTTTGGAATTTATTTCCTGGTAGGTAAATTAATGTGTAATTATAATTTCATCTGTAATATTAGCTCTTATTAAACTCATAGATTCAAATGTTTTGCATTACCTGATATTTACGATATTTAGTTAAAATTTCAGGAAAAAAAATGTTTTGCTGCATATTTATTTAAATGTATTCATGTATTCCATAAGAAAGGAGATATAGCAAAGATCCACAATTACCGACCTATTAGCCTGCTTTCTCAGTTGTATAAGCTGTTCATGAGAATTATAACCAAAAGGCTGACGCAAAGCTTGATTTCTACCAAACACGAAAGCAGGCAGGATTCCGTGCCGGTTACGGTGTTAATGATCACCTCCATACAGTCAAGGTACTCATTGAAAAGTGTGTAGAATACAACAAACCCCTAGTTCTCTTCTATGAAATGACTATGAAAAAGCCTTCGACACGATCGACCACAGTGCAATGTTCAAAGCTATGGCTGACTTCAGAATTGACAGTCGATACACAGACATCATCAAACATGTTTACGAAAATGCAACTGCTTGTGTTAGGCTGCATGAAGATACTCCCAACTTTAGGATAGGACGAGGTGTGCGCCAGGGAGATGTTATTTCCCCTAAGTTGTTTACTACCCTCCTAGAGTATATGTTCAAACATGCCAACATTGAGAACTGCGGAATCAACATTAACGGCGAAAAGCTCAACCACTTGCGCTTTGCTGATGACATCATACTGGTGACGGATTGTCTGGATGAGGCGCAAATGATGTTACAAGAGCTAGAACAAGCCTCCAAGAAGATGGGCCTGAGTGTAAACACCAGCAAAACTATGTTCATGACCAATCTGGTTGCAAGTACAAATTTAACTCTCTACAACTCCACAATAGAACAAGTACACACGTATTAGTATCTGGGCCAGGAGATTCGCTTGGGTAGAGACAACCGATCTTGTGAGTTGTTAAGAAGAATTGGACTAACTTGGGCAGCCTTCGGAATGCTTAGTCACATCCTTAGATCAGATATTTCCATCTCCCTTAAAAGGAAGGTCTTCAACCAGTGTGTCTTGCCTGTACTTACATACGGTGCCGAGACATTAACCTTAACAAGGCGTACAGCAAATAAAATACGGGTTGCCCAGAGAGCTATGGAGAGAGCAATGCTGGGACTCTCTTTAAGAGATAGAGCTCCCAACAGAAATATAAGGGAAAGAAGTGGAGTGATCGATGCCATCGAGAGAATTGCTAACCTTAAGTGGAACTGGGCTGGACACCTGGCCAAGGTTAGTGACGACAGATGGACAAGAAAGATGACAGAGTGAAGCCCTCAAGCCGATGCATTTCGCAGCAGAGGAAGACCACCCACCCGATGGTCGGACGATATAAAGCATATCCATTCCAACTGGATGAATGCAGCCCAGAACAGAAGGGAATGGAAACTATTACGGGAGGCTTATGTCCAGCAGTGGACGAGTATAGCTGATTGATGATGATGATTCAAAAAACAGGTACAAATATTTCGAGTAAACAAAATGATTTTTGGCTGTACTGTTAGAATAAAATTTTGATAAATACCATTTGAAATAATCAGTTTAAAGCGTAACAATGAATCGACAAGTAATTTAAAAAATCGATACCACCATTCGTAAAGATTTGTTGTTGAAAAAAATAGGTATTTTGTAAGGTGTCTCTTGCCTGTGTAGAGACTAATTCTGTGCGATATATACCTGGAAGTAGAAGGCATGTTACTAACCAATATCAGACATTAACCCTTTGAAGAAATCCGCAAGTTTAGAGGAAAGTGAGACGTGTAGTGTTGTAGTTCAAATATCTGTCTACATCGACACCAACAATAAAAAGTTAAAATTTTGAGTTCGGTTTGAGATCTCGGCGACCAGCAAAAGTTTTCCAATTACAAAATGAATACCGTGTTCGTCAACTGCAGTGAATTGAACAGATTGCAGATTTTCTGCAAAATAAAATAATTTCTGATTTGACCCAGCTTTTTCCTGATATCCAAATTGCCAACACTTTAGGCCGCAGAATATATAGTTTCAACAGCATGGTGCACCGCCACGTTTCGCTATAGCTGTGCGCCAGTTTTTTAACAAAACATTTCCATATCGATGGATCGGAAGAAGGGTAACAGTAGATTGGCCCTCTAGATTATCCGATCTTACCGCATTAGACTTTTTTATGGGGTTATTTAAAATCTAAAGTCTACACTAGATTGTAGATTGTAAATGCAGAACGTAACACCCGCTATTTTACAAAACGTTCAAGACGAATTTTTTACCATGTTAAGTCACATTGTTCAGTGGTCAATTCGAACATTTACTGTAAATTTTCCCTGGATTGTTTTGTTTAGAGTGTACATTTAGTCTTCATCAATTATTTTGTGAATAATAAATTGTCATTTTTTTTTTTTTATGAAAAGGGTAGACCTATCGTGTGAGCTGGAAAAACTGATTTTGGAAGCTTATTCCATTCCGTAACAGCACTGTAAAAGAAGGATTCTTGACAAAGATTGGTCCTTGTAGTGTCAAGCTTGAGAGTAAATGTGTGAGACTGATCAGCGTGCCGAGTTCTTCGGCCGAATGTGGCCAATGGTGGTACAAAAGTGTTTATTTCTCTGGAGCATATGCCATGGAAATATCTGTAGAGCAATGACTGGTCTGCAACTCTTCTTCCATGTTCTAGAGGGTAAAGGATATCTGTGAAAGTTAAGCTGTTTATCAAGCGAATGGCTCTTTTCTGAATGGAATATAGAAGACGAAGAGAATGCCTTGGTGCTGAACCCCAAATATGCGAGCAATACTCCAGTAGAGGTCGGATTTAAGCCTTGTACGTCGTCAACAGTTGATCAGGAGTGATCGATATGATGTGAAAGTTGAGACAAGTGTGCTATCGTCTGCGAAACTGTAAATGGGGTTCGTGGTGGTTTTCAAGAGGTCGTTGATGTGTAAAAGAAATAAGATGGGGGACAGGATGGAACCCTGGGGGACCCCGGCATTGGTTTTAAACGCATCAGAAGAAATACCATCAACTGCCACATGTAAGGAGCGATCTTGCATGAAGCTCAAGAGTCATTGGCGCAGTTTGGTTGGGAGACCGTAGGCAGATAATTTACTTAACAATGCCTGGTGCCAAACGCGGTCAAAGGCTTTATATAATCCAAGGCTATTGCACGGGATTCACCAAACTTTTCAATTTTGTCCAGAGCTGAGTGACAAAAGCCAGCAAATCTCCAGTAGACTGAAGTTGTCGAAATCCATATTGTCTGTCATGGATTATCTCAAATTTCTCCAGATATTTGATGAGTTCTGTGTTAATCGCTTTTTCCATAACTTTGGATATGAACATCATAAACATTTTTGTCCACCCTTTACCAATTTCAATCAATTTGTGATACATTTTTGGAATCAACTTAGCAAGGAAAAAAAAGGGGGTGTTTCTTTTAAAAAAACTGGTGCTAACGTAATCACTCTATAAGTTGTTCACCCTGTATGATAGATTTTTTTTTTTTGAAAAAATTTATGCGTTACTTTATGGACGCACTGTATTTTGGTGATCAGTGTGTTTTCCGTAGCTGCGGTTATAAAACCCATCAGTTTTATTTTTTTATTTTGAATGAAAATAAAGTGTGCTGACGAATTAATAATTCCGAACGTAAAAATGTTTCTATTAAACAACCCCTTGTATTTTGACTATCATTTTAAAATTATGTACATTTTTTATTAAACAACCCCTTGTATTTTGACTATCATTTTGAAATTATGTACATTTTTCAGATTGTCCACCAATATAACATATCTGGCGATAAAAGTTTAAATACAACTATTTGTCAACGTTTTGTGTCGTAATGTTATAAATTATATAATAAGACTTGGTCTTCACTAAGCAAATTTTGGCCGCAGTGACGAAAACATGGCTGTCGCAGAAAATCTACAAGGTGCACACATTGTGTTTAATAAATCGTTAAATTTAAATGAATATCATCGAAAGTACTTTTGTGATCGATTTTTTATTTACTTCGAGCAAAAAATAATTTGAAGATTTATTGCAGCACCTTGAGACGTTTTCCAGTATAACCGAATAATAAAAAGTAGTTTTGTGTATAATAATTGGTCCATCCAAAACGTACCACTGTTAATACACATCCGGTTGAATCGTTATCGGACTTTAGAACTGCGACTAAACTATTGCAAGAGAATACACGTACAAGCCTGTTTAAGTGATTTATTCGGTAGTGCAACAGTCGCATTGCAGTTAAAATAGGACATGTTACAACTTTTTAATCGCAGCGATTTTTTGGCTGGAAGTTAGACCAGCCGCACACTGGCAATTTTTTAGTCTAGGAGATTAAATAATCTAGTCGCTTTTAAGTTACCCGCTGCTGTTCCAGACACCCATTGGCAACTGAGTTGCTTCTCATCAGTTTAAAAATGAATTTCCTCGAAACTGCATGATTTTTCTGTTTTTTTCCTTTGTTAAGCTCTCTATTTGACAACGTATTTCGAGAGAATGATCCCAACTCTCGTTGATTTTAGTTCCCAAATATGTTGTAGTCTCTACCTTTTCAATAATGTATCAAGCGTCTAAATAATTTAATCAACGAGACTAAAAGTTTCCAGTGTGCGGCTGGCTTAATACTCGTAATATTCGGAATACCAAGGAAGTAAAAAAAAAGTAATGTTAACTGTTTTGATGTGGAATCCTCGTGAGTAGGAATAATCTTTTTTATGACATTTAATTCTATAATGACTGTTTATATGAATGTAATTTTGGACCGTTAAGATGTTTTTATTTTTTGTTCTTTTGACCCCATATGAATATAGCGTTCGCGTGTTGGAAATGATGTATAAAAATATACTTTTTTGCAGTTACACTATTTTGAATTTGTTATGATAATCATAGGCTGGAACCTTCATATATAATGAGGATTAGTGGAGCCAAGAGCTTTTATTGACACGCCATACTGTCTAGCGATGTTGAAAGGACTGATAAAACGATTGCAAGGTGTTTTATTGTTCAAACATTTAAAGTGATGTCTTTTTTTGTTAACCTCCGGTAGAAGATAAAAAAATATAACCTGAACTAAACATTCGCTAAAATATTTGGTTTCAAAATTAATTTCAAGGCAATAATGTTACAATGTATGAGTTTTTCTTTTTTTTAAATGTTCATTTTTAATACACGTAGTTCACGGCGGTTAAAATTTGCTCATATCGTCCATTTTAACTTGCATGTATTAAAGGGTAGATGTAATTTGGTTCCCAGAATGAAAAGAGTAAGAAAAAATGTGTAATTCACTTTCCTATATTTTATGTTTACCTGATTTTTATGTGTAATTTGGTTCCCGGAAAGAAACATTATTTTAACCAATTAAAACATTTGTTAATTTGAGGCAGTAAAAGTAAAAAAATTAGCCTAACCTAACACCAACAGTACCTTTTTTAACAAATTGAAACATTTGTTTAATTGAGACAGTAAAAGTAAAAAAATTAGCATGACCTAACCTTACAGGCTAACCTAACAGCAACAGTACCCTTATTGAATGTGACTGAGCAAGTATGATTCCAAAAACATAGAAGCAATACAATGCACCCTTCTCACTCTGGGAACCAAATAACATGTACCCGGGAACCAAACTACCAACACTTGTATCAATACACATATTTTTATATCACGTTTATTAGAAAAATCTTGTCTGGGTTCCTGGCCACTCGGGAATCAAAGGCAACAAGAGGGCTGATAAGTTGTATTGTTTTGAAAAACGGCAGGGGCCCTCATAGGGGAGTCTCCCCGAGAAGAAATTTGAAATTTTGATAAATTTTCAAAATTTTGATTTTGCGATTTCCGGTTTGATTCTTATATATATCGAAAGCACTTAATTTGGGTACTTTCAGTTTTTAATTTTTATTGATTTTGTAAAAGTTCTACCGTCACGTTACGGTAGCAGACGAATTTTTTTAAAATCGTCCCCTACCTCTAAAAAACGAGCACGAAAATAATAAACTCAGCACCAAATTAGCACCTAAATAAGGTACTTTCGGAATCCAAATCGGGAAATTTCGCCTGCTGCCGTCACGGGGGTAAAATATTCACAGGTTAATTTAAATTATTTGTTGTGTATTACTTTTTATACACATGGGGATTAAATTGTTAAAACTTTATAAGGGGAAATAATAAAAAAATTAACGACCATATAAAATACGACAGAACGACCATACAACGAGAACATTCATCATCGGTAAATTTAGTTATAATCGTCTATGTCGCAGCCGGTATTCTACTATTCATCTAGTTTCTGCAAATTAGGCACTTAAATTCCAATAATTTCAGTTGCAGCATTTGTTATCGGCACTTTACAATAGCATCAAACTGTGTCGAATTGGAATTTGGTATTTCTATCATCCCTATTGGTATAGTTGCCGGCGCGGCCGGCGGTTAGAATCAGAATGGCGTATAAAATAAGCAAATACTTTGTGAAGCTGACGCTGTCGGTCAACAACCATACACCCTGCCGAGTTGAAATATATATCGAATAAAAGAGTGGACCCACTGTCAATATTTATTTATGGCACTAAACTTACTTTTCTTTTTAATAACTTTATTAATGTTAACGACGGCTTCTACTTTGGAAAGACAAACCATCTTTTTTTATATAGCACAAGTCCGGTCGGTGGATATTTGACTTTATGTTTTGACAACATTTAAAGATTCCGAAGAAACAGTAGGAGGCTAGAGCTATAAAACTGTACAATATTGACTAGGGTGGTCGTTATCTTTGTTAAGTAGGAAGCATGGACATGACGCGAAAAGCAGCCTGAAACTAATTTTATTGCAAAGTTGGAAAAAACATTAGAAAGTTTCATTGCATGACTTGTTTTCACTCCCTGCATAATAAAAACACAGTGAAACCCAATGACGATATAATTGTTACTCTGGATACTGGATGAAGAGAGCGAGAAATTTAAAAATGAATGACCTTTGTACCAAACTGGTCAAAAATATTTTGTTGTAGTATCTAAATCAATTTCGGTACCCGTTACCATAAAATAATAGAGTGATCCCAAAGTTAAAATCATGAAGTGTTGATTGTAAAACAATTTTGTGACCTCTTTGGTGAGATTGTTAATGATAATGACTCCTGAATGCACTATTGTTAACATGAGAAGGAAAAAGAGCGAGTAAAGAATGTCGTTATATGAATTCACTTACCAATAATGGTTCTGCTAAACGTTTTACAAATGTAAAAGGTATAATTTTTAAAGGTGCCCAAATAGGTTATTTTTACTATACACTCAACTTCTAAAACTTCTTCTTCTACTACTTCTTGGAGATCTGTCTATCTGTCAATTCTGAAGCTGCCTCTGCATCTTTTCCTGAGGAGTAGATTGCTAATTATCCCTCTATCTTTTAGGTGGCCTCCCGGGAGGTCTTTGGCCGGGCGGGTTGTTTTCTAGGACTATTTTCGGATACCTGTTATCGTCCATACGTCTTACATGGTTGTACCACTGCCTCCTACGTTGCCTTCTTCATTTCACAATACCTTGTATTTCGCATTGTTCTCTGATATCTGCGTTTCTTACTCTGTCTCTTCTTGTTTTCCTCACTATTGTTCTTAATGTTTTCATTCCGGCCACCCTTAGCATGTGTTTCGTCTTGTTGGTGTCTTCGCGGACTTCTGTACCGTACGTCATGATCGGTCTGATACATGTCTTGTAGATTCTAATTTTGCTATCTTTGCGCATGTACGGGTTTGACCAGACTATATCTCGTAGGCATCCTAATAGTGAGGATGCTTTGTTAGTCTGGCTCCTCAGATCTTTAACTGGGTCGTGGGTGCTTGTTATACCTATGCCCAGATATCTGAATTGCTTCACTTGTTCTATGGGATTGTCCTCCACCACATCTGAACGGTTCTTTCGCGATTGTCATACATTTGGTTTTGTTGATAGAAATGTTCATATTGAGTTGGCGGCTTACTTGGAAGAGTTGTCTCTGTAGGTCGTTTTCTGATTCGGCAATAATTTCTGCATCATCATGATGCATGATGCCCTGAAAATCAAAGTAATGAAAATAAATGTAAGCAAAACGAAAGTAATGGTTTTTAAAAGAGAAGTAAGCATGACAAACTGTGAAGTTTTGATTAAGGTAGAAAGAGTGGAACAAGTAAATGAATTTGTGTACTTGTGTTCAAAGTTTACGAGAGATAGAAAGTATGACAATGACATTAAGCGAAGTGTGTTGGTAGAAAAACAAATGAATGGGGCACTGCATAGAGGTGTGTTGATTCCTACATTTACGTATGGTAGTGAATGTTGGGTTTGGCAGAAGAAGCATGAAAATAGGATTAATGATGCGAAGATGAGTAGTCTGAGAATTATAGCCGGAGTGACTCGGTTATATAAAGTAAAGAATAGTGAGATAAGAAAACGCTGTGGTGTAAAATATTGAAGAAAGATTGACGAAACAAATTTATAAGGCAAGTGTGAAAGGACAAGTCGGTAGAGGTCGATCAGATCAACATTGTTTTAAAGAAAGGCCAGGTCAAGAGTACCAACAACAGACGAGCATGTATGAGAGCACTGATGAAAGTAGAGGAAGCAAAAGATGTGTGTAAAAACCGTAGTAAGTGGAAGGAAGTGGTCTTTGCCTACCCCTACGGGAAAAAGGAGTGACTATATGTATGTATGTATGAATCATCGGCGTAACACATCATACCAAATCTTTTGTTGCCCAGTCTGTATCCGAGGTTAAGATCTAACGTCTAAAACCAGCTTTCAAAACTGAAAGAAAAAACAAGATGTCACAAAATAAACAATTTTAAAGGACTACGTACCTAGTGGAGCTATGGTTTGTATTCAGAATTTTTCCAGAAGCCTCCAAAGCCTGCAATCAGAACCATTAAGCAGGGATTTTTAAGCTTAGTATTACTTTGCATTTATTTCCAATACCCCCAATTTTCTCGTAATTCTATTTGTAGTACAAAATTTGTGTTTTACCGTTGTTTTATTTGTACATGTCTGTAATTATGGTTATCCCAAAATAAAATGTGAACCAAACAATATAAATAACTGATAAAAATGACTTTCTCAATGTTTTAATGATGTTATCCTTATCAGTTTGGGAATTTACGAAGTATCGTGGGCGGGAAAAATACATGTACACTTATAATTTGGCATTGTGCTAATAAAATGTCGTTTTGGAAATAACATGCTAAAGTCATTAGCGTCAAAACAGGATTTTAGGTCAATTGTTTTAATGTTAATTCCTTTCAAATAATCAATACTAATTTATTTATTGAAAATGTTATTTTTGTTTGGTAATGTTTAATGATTAACGAAATTAGTTATGGTTGTAACAGCGAATTCGTTTTTAAATGTCCAATCAAAAACATATTTTTTCTTAGTAATTGTGCAATGATTTGGCCTTGGTTGTGAGGTAAATCGATGTGTTTAGTTCTAATTGTTTTTTAATAATTAGGAGGCTCTTTGTACCAGTAATAAATGCCAATCGATTTTATGAAACATAATTATCTCGAATCAGTATAATGTTGGTTTAAAACAATTTTTTCCACATATAGCAAAATGAAATAGTATTCCATAATTAAAGCAGTAACATTCTATATTATCTCTAAAGCTTTAAACATTCATGGTACTTTTTTTATACGTAATGGATTCTATAAGCAATAATCGTGAACAGATGACTCACCTTTCTTTTTTTGGACTTTCGTCTAAGCTTCCGTCAGTCATAATCCCGATAATAAAAACCAAGTGCTTTGATTCTATGTATTCTTTCTTACACTATGTAGTTCCAGACATTAAATGGTCATGTGTCGTCATTAAACTGATTTTTTTAATCAATCGATGCAAAAATTGATAAATATTGTGCAATTTGTTTGAAAAAAGAATGTATCGTAATGTAGTAGAAAGTTATCTTCTTATGTTTTCTTTTATTTGATTTATAAAAAATCTTCCTAAACTAAATAGATTCTTTGAAACAAAATCAGAAAAGCTAAATAATCAATTTTCTGCAAAAAGAGAAACAATAAATAAAAATATCACACAAATATGTTTAGTATGGTCGGTTATAAAAACACTTATCCATTAAGAGTGACAATAAAATTCAGTAGTTGAACAAGAAAAACATCTTCTTTGACATTATCTGTAGCATTAATTTAATAGTTTATCTGAATTAATTACCGTTTCGTTCATTTCCTTTTGGTGTAGTAACCAATGAAACGTATAAATATAGATCGTAGGCACTTGCAAAGGCCAACTGAAGTAGAATATAAAGAAGTCAAACAAAAATAAAACACTTGAAATATAACCGTTTTAATGATACTCATATACAAGTGCTTGGCATACTGAAGGCTTCGAAAAAAAAACGAAAAAACTAGTTTAAGTATACAGAGTGTTCATTTAAAAACTTCAATGGTCAGTCTTTTGAACAGAAAAAAATATTAAACATTGTTTAAAATAACACCATTAACCCACCTCGTGACCTGCATCGAATAAAATATATAAGAAGCAACCCTACTTTTTTTTTTATTATGTTCTGGTTCCCACGAAAAGGGATATACTGTAATGCTCAGAGAACATCTTGACAACCAAGAGAAAAAAGGTAGGAATTGGTGTTTTTCTTAAATTTCTGGAGGTTGTATGCCTCAGGGAACTACTCCATAGGCAATGTGTTCCAAAGCCTCGCTGTTCGTTGGATGAACGAGTCTTTGAAAAGAGATGTTCTGCAGGTCTCCAAAGTGACCACGTAGGGGTGTCAAGTCTGAACTTGGCGAGTTAATCTCGCAGAAACAGCTAAAGGGGGAACGATTGTTGATATTTCAAAAGAGCATCACCCATGAAAATATCCATAAAATAGAGACAAATTGCTAACTTTTCAACGGTGTTCCATAGAAGTAGGCGAGTTTGTAAGCGAGTAACGAATTGCCCTTTTTTGGAAGGAATCCAATAGTTTTAGGATATGTTTAGGTGCCGCACTCCAAATATGGTAACAGTATTCCAGGACAGGTCGGATATGTGCCTTATAGATCATAAGCAGCTGACTGGAAGTGAAATAGCTCTTGGCACGAAACAGAAAGCCAAGTTTTTGTGATGCACATTTGGCAATGGACCTCTCGTGATTTTCCCAAGAAAGGTTGTTGCTGATAGTAATACCAAGTATCGAGATGGATGAATTTAATGATATGGTTACTCCTGGCAATATTATGTTGGGCACAGTGAGATCGGCTTTTCTAGAGAAAAGACATGCTTGTGTTTAATTTGCATGAAATTCTACCAAGTTATTGGATCCCTATTTTTGAAAATTGTTGCCAAGTCTATATTTATGTTGACATTTCTTTCTCGTTCATTTCTGGTTTCACGGGCAGATATAGGAGCCCCTGAAGAGAAAGCGGTATGAAGGGTATTATCATCCTGTGTACTACAATATCAAAATTGTCGTTATTTTATGTATTATTTCCTTTTATAATTTATCCGATTTGTTTTCGGATTTTGAAAATAAAAGCTCTGTCGGCTGCTGCCCCCTTTCAAAGTACACGTGTACTATGCGGGGTGAAGGGAGACGAGACCCTTCAATGGACACGTGTTGCAGTAGTGAATCGAACCTAATCGAGGTCAGTTCATATATTCAGTATAATAGTATGCTTCGTCGGAGAAATATACTCGGTAAAGGTTGAACTTAGTTGTGATAATATAATTTATTAAATTTTATTGAGGTGTTTTTATCATAGGCAAAAAATCGACAAAGGTGAGTCCTATTTTTTTGGGTAATTATCGTTTATTCCAATTATTTTGATTTGATTTGTCCAAAATTCGATCGGGATAAATTACTTTGTATATACATACATACATATAGTCACGCCTTTTTCCCGTAGGGGTAGGCAGTGACCACTTCCTTTCACTTGCTACGGTTCTAACACACATCTTTTGCTTCCTCTACTTTCATCAGTGCTCTCATACATGCTCGTCGGTTTTTGGTTCTCTTGACCTTGCCTTTCTTCAAAACAATGTTGATCTGATCGAGATATGTTCTCCGAGGTCGACCTCTACCGATTTGCCCATTCACACTCGCCTTATAAATTTGTTTCGTCAATCTTCCTTCATCCATCCTTTCTAAGTGTCCAAACCATCTAAGCATTCCTTTATCTATCTTTGTGACCACATCTTCTTTTACACCACAGCGTTTTCTTATCTCACTATTCTTAACTTTATCCAACCGAGTCACTCCGGCTATACTTCTCAGACTACTCATCTCCGCAGCATTAATCCTATTTTCATGCTTCTTCTGCCAAACCCAACATTCACTACCATACATAAGTGTAGGAACCAACACACCTCTATGCACCGCCAGACGCGCCTTTTTTGACACTTTCTGGCTGTTCATAAAGCTATGCAGTGCCCCATTCATTTGTTTTCCTGCCAACACCCTTCGCTCAATGTCACTGTCATACTTTCCATCTCTAGTAAATTTTGAACCCAAGTACACAAATTCATTAACTTGTTCCACTCTTTCTCCCTCAATCGAAACCCCACAGTTTGTCATGCTTTCTTCTCTTTCAAAAACCATTACTTTCGTTTTATTTTATACAACCCCCTGTATATTATTTATTTTTTGGATTCTTTAGATAATTCCAGACATAATTCATGTACAATGTCCCATACCTATCTTTAACTGTTTCGGAAATATTAAGTGTTTTCAGATGTATTACAAAAATAAACATTAAAAAAAGAAAATTATTTTATTTCCCAAATTTGCTACATTATACTCAATACATTGCCGCTATTGGTCTAATGAGAATCCTCACTGGATGAGAGAGGATCATACGCAATATCCTGAAAAAGTTAATGTTTGGGCAGGAATTGTTGGAAATCATATCGTAGGTCCCTTTTTCATTGATGTCAACTTGAATGGAGGTAAATATTTAGAGCTGCTCCAAAATAATGTCGTGCCAATTTTGACAAACTTATATCCTGATCCAGCAAATCCACAAGTTCCTGCCAATATACTATGGTTTCAGCAAGATGGAGCACCGCCCCATTACCAAATCAATGTCCGGCAGTGGAACCAAAATTTTCCAAATCGGTGGATAGGGAGGCGCGGATCGATAAAATGGCCAGCACGATTTCCTGATCTGACGCCATTAGACTTCTTTTTGTGGGGATATGTCAAAAGTATTGTATACAAAACTAAACCAAACGACTTACTTGACTTAAAAAGACGAATCATGCTTGCGATTAGATCAGTCACGCCTGAGATGTTGAGTAACTTAAGAAGACATTTCTATACCAGATTAGCATGTTGCCAAGACGTTCGCGGCGAATATTTTGAACATCTCTTACATTGAAATTAATGTTTTTTTACATTATTTGTGAAATAAAATAATTTTCTTTTTTTAATGTTGATTTTTGTAATACATCTGAAAACACTTAATATTTCCGAAACAGTTGAAGATAGGTATGGGACATTGTACATGAATTATGTCTAGAATTTTCTAAAGAATCCAAAAAATAAATAATATACAGGGGGTTGTATTTAAAATAAGAAAGTTGGTATTGGCCACTGTCACATGACACACCCTATATAATTATTATTTTTTGAAAAAAATGCGCATCTAAAAATACAAATCCACGTGTCCAAGCGTTTTTTTCCAACACGCTCCCATTTATTCGTTATCGAATTTATTCCATTTGGCTGTTCCGCACTGTACAAGGCACAGATACGACCTGTTCTGAAATACTGCTCCCATATTCGGAGTGCTGCTCCTAAACATACAATAAAGCTTTTGGATTCCGTCCAAAAACGAGCAGTTCGTCTTGTCGGTGATGTCTCATCACAAACTCCCTTACTTCTCTGGAACACAAAAGGGTTGGCGATCTGTCAGATAATCTTCAGAAATATCCTCGGTCATTCTACCGTTGGTAGTTTCTTCGAGATTGACCCGACTGGTTCAATGATCGCACCCTTTTACCGTTACCTTGGAGATTTGCCGAACATCTGTCTTCTAGGGCTCTTTCTTTCAACGAACTGCCAAGCTTTGGAACTCATTGCCAGCGAAAGTATAAGAGGAACACCAATTCCTACCTATTTTCTGATGGTTCCCACGATGTTTTCTGAACATTCCATTTCCTTGCAATCAAAGGATTAAAAAAAAAGTTATAATTCGAAAATTTCGGCATCACTATCAACAATATCCGTATGATAATAATTTAACTTTCTATCTGTAAAATAGAATGTACATGCTTTATAAATAAATTGTAAACGAAATAGAAAAAAATAAGATGTACAAGACTAATTTTCAATGCCTTGGCGTTCGTTAACCTCATTCCAATCCAAGAGAATTTA
This sequence comes from Agelastica alni, assembly GCA_950111635.1. NCBI lineage: Eukaryota > Metazoa > Arthropoda > Insecta > Coleoptera > Chrysomelidae > Agelastica > Agelastica alni. The sequence goes on from OX467709.1 coordinate 58,592,776, forward strand.
AATTCAACTGATTTGTAGTTGTTTTGTTAACCTATTTAGAACTTAGTTATTCGTTCGTGCATGGTAGCCTTCTAATTATTCAGAAACTATAAAGTAATAAACAGATTATGGGCAAATCCAAAAATGGATCAATTTATTAGGAATTTTAAAATGAATTTTACATAAAATAGCACTACGACTATAACCTACAATATGTGGTAATGACTCGTGATTTGTGAACCGTAAAAACTAGAAAACAATAAAAATACAATATATTAAGGAGCATTTATGACAGAAAAACATTATGATTGGGAGTGAAAATACAAAACACTGTGGGCATTTTTTTTAAAAAATTGATTATTGGAAAATTAGGAGATTGTTATGACTAGGATTGTTCGCTAGAATAAAAAGTTAAATGTAAAGTGTAGGAAGCCTTATCCTAGACCGAAAGCTGTTGTGGAGGGAGAATATGGAGGAAAGGGTAAGGAAAGCCACTGTGGCGACCTTACCTGCAGAAGGGCCATCGGCAAACAATGGTGGCTGCAACCCCTTGTTGTTAATTGGCTCTATATTACGGTCATATGACCGATTCTAATCTATGGATCGTTAGTATGGTGGCCAGCCCTAGAGAAGGGAGTCAACCATACAAAGGTAGGAAAAGTCCAGAGATTGTTATGTCTGCTAATCACAGGCTGTCTACGGACCACACCAACAAAAGCCCTTTTAACGATTCTACATCTACTACCAGCAGATCTGTTTGGGAAAGAATACGCAGCTAGTGCGGCTCTTAGACTCAGTGCTGTGTCCCCATGGACCAAAACGCACTATGGTCACTCTAGAATCCTAAGAGAATACGACCTGTGCACAAAGAACACTGACTATACTAAACCTACCCCTATGTTCGAAGGAGACCTATCCCTGGAAATTCCATCCAGAGAAAATTGGGCCGAAAATCTAGTTAAACCTCGAGGCGCAGTATTTTATACGAATGGCTCTAAACTAGATGGGAGAGTAGGTTGCGATGTCTTCTCAGAAGACCCCTCTCTTAGCCTGTCGTTTTATTTGCCTGACTACTGTAGTGTGTATCAAACTGAAATGACAGCCATTATCGAGGCAGCTATCTAAACACTTCGTAATAAACAAAAGTTCAGCGAGATATATATTCCGCCCTGAATGAGCTAGCAGTTCACAGTTCACATTGTCTGGGTACCCGGACACAGGGATATACCACGCAACTGTAAGGTGGACGATCTAGCAAGAGAGGGCACCTCTTTCACAGCTGTATCTGTCTGATCTCAGCAAAGAGTACCGATTGCAAACTGCCAGCTCCTCCTGCACAGCAAAGTAGTTCAAAAATCCAAATTGAGGTGGAAAAATCCACATGCATATCATCGAAACAGATTTGGCCAAAACTAGATCTTCGTCGAACTAATGATGTTGTAACTCTATCCAGGAAGTCCATTAGAAATGCGATTGTGGCCATAACAGGACACTGGGCAGGTGGAACCCATGCACGGAGCAAGGGAATCGCAGAGCTACTACACTACTTTTGTGGAAGCCGTCACGATAAGGAGGAGGAGGAAACAATGGTACATCTTCTCTGTCACTGCCCTGCCCTGGGTAGAAAACGGCTTTCTATACTATGGCAACCAAACTTAGATGACTTATCTGATCTCAGCTCAGTTAGCATTAAAGACCTTACACTTAAGTTCCAACTGGTTCTCACGCTAGATGGGGAAGGCACCGCTGTTCATCACGGTATTACAACGGGCCAAAAGGCCTAAGTGAGTTCCCTTCGAACCGCCATTTTAACCTAACCTAACCTAAAGTGTAGGAAATGTAAATTTAAGGGATGCTGCTAAGAATAAAAAGGAAGATGTAGATGTTTTAAAATGTACTTTTTAATACTTTCTCCCAATTTTGGGATTAGTTTTAACAACCTTGGGATACGTATTAATATTAAAGTTTTAAGATCATTATAATTATATTTTACAGATATAAGTAGAATATAAAACGAAGTACCTATCACGTTTTACGATTTTATTATTAGATTAAAGCTAATCAATATTTTAATTATTTTCCGAGGTAATAGAAGAATCTCTACTAAGTCTGTATAAGTAAATGATATTTAAAATAATCAACTCAACAGTATAATGTCACTCTTAATAACTAAGCAAAAATTGGCAAATTTTTGGTCTGCAATAGACAATCGTAATCTTTTAATATCTATATAAAAAATTGTCTATAGTGCGAGTCTTGTCTTGGAACGTTATACGGATAAATACCTACCAGCTTTTCTAAATGAGCTCATTATATTTGTAAATGCCACGGCTTGGAAAATGGACTGTACTCGTATGTAAAAATGTTTTGTAGTTAGCGAATCATCGTAAGATTACAACCGGCTTTGATTTTAAAGGACTTACCTTCAAGGTGATGTTCTCGGCGAAGCTTTCGCGATCGATCGTTTTCACTCCAAGATTGAGCCCATTATGATGTGAAGTGATTAAGTCGTTGTAATGTCTATATATATTTGCGAAAATTTGTAAATGAGAATTGCCACAATCGTCGCGGTTTGACTAGTATTTTTAAAAACGTAGTATTACACTGAGCGCGTAGTGGATTTAACAAAATGAAAGTAAAAAATGCCTAAAGAAAAAAGTAAATATAAGATAATTAAATTTAAGCAGACGAATTTTTCTTCGTATCAAAGCGGAATTATTTATGAGAAACTAGCCTCTTATCAAAATAATATGGACTCAAAAGAAACTAGTATTAATTTTAACCAAAATTAACTTTTAAGCGTCGCGCTGATTTAATATAAAAATAAAGAGGGTGACGCGAACAATGTTGTTGAGGAAAAAAGCCAAAGGTTACGCTTTTATTTTACTATTGCTGGTAGATTATAATATGGTTTATAAGAAAGATAAAAACATTGTTTTTTTTGCATACAATACCAACGGTAATAGATTTTTTACAAATTTATATATTTAAGAAGACTACATAGAGTGCATACCTTTATGAACATCCAGAAAGTATCAAAAAAGGCACGTCTGGCTGTGCGTAGAGGAGTGTTAGTTCCTACACTTATGTATGATAGTGAATGTTGGGTTTGGTAGAAGAAGCATGAAAACAGGATTAATGCTGCGAAGATGAGTAGTCTGAGAAGTATAGCCGGAGTGACTCGCAACGTGTCTGTGATCATTTGGTGATAACAACAACCGTACGTACTTCACTTTTTCGTGTATGGTTTCACGGTTGTTGGCCTGTTAATACGTACTAGTTAAATATTTTTGGAAAAATGGTAAACCCAAGTTGGTACTTTACATTAGAAGATTTTAATATCCTTTTACCACTCCAGATACATATAAAATAAAAACGAGTTGTTTTTTTACGAAAATTAAATAATATTCATGCGATAAAAATAACACGGTATGAAAAAAAATTTAGATAAACAGTACTAAATATTAGTAAGAAACAATGTAGCAATGTACTTGAGCAATGGTGATCTTGAAAAAAAAAACAGAACATTTCATTACCCTGCAAGCTACTTGGTCTGTTTTTCATTTTCATTGTGCATCCCTACAAATTATTGGATCAATTAAATTATTTCAGAAATTAGGACTGTAAAAAATTATAAATTACAAACAATTAATATTTAGTGAAAGAACGTGAATACAATTTTTAACTCAATATCAATATTCCCATCATTCCATGACGGAACATAGGGCCTCAACAAAGTTTCTCCATCGGACTCTATTTTTGGCAAGTATTTTGACTTCTTGCCATGATTTATTTATTTTTCGTATTTCACTTAATATCGTTTTTCTCCATGTTGTCTTTGGGCGGCCCCTACCGCGGCTGCTTTGGGGATTCCACTCCAGGGCCATTCGGGCTATATTATTTTCAGGTGTAAGGGTGTGACCAAGCCATCCCCATTTGCGCTTCCATATCTCTGTATCGGTCGGAGTCTGGTTTGTTCTTCTCCAGAGCTCTTCATTTGAAAAGCGGGCTGGATAGAAAATGCGTAATATCCTGCGAAGACATTTGTTCACATTTAACTCAATATAAAGGTATTAAATATTTACTCCTAAAACAGTATTATTTCGAGAAACAATTCACATTTTTAATTAAGGGAGATGTGTATTTTTTCCTGTTTCCATTTGCCATAAACTTTCAGCTACTTTAAAACACCTGCTGCAACTATTGTGCCAAAATTTACATTATTCACCCTAAACGCGTGTCTACATCTAAAAGGCCAAACCAAAACCACTACAAACATTTTTCAAAGTTCAAAGAGCGTGTGTGTGATAAAGAATTCTCGGCGTGTTAATTCGAAAGTAAAAACTACCACGTATTTTAATAAAAGATGCAGTAGGCGACAAGCAAAACATATTCGTAACTCGAGGGGTTTCATCCCAAAAATTTGCTCAACTATTTTATATTTTTTAAATCTTTTTAATTGTTAAAAGGCAAACTATGCGATGTGTCAACAAGTTTTAAATGTTCTTGCAGAAAAAACAAACTGATACCTAAGCTATTTTGTTGTTTTACACTTTACTTCAATCACCTGACTGTTACAGATAAAACAGATGAATAATGTGGATATTTTAAAAGCATTCGACGATTCTTAAATTTTTAATAGACGTAAAGAACCATCCAATTTATTTTAGTGGTCCTCTTCTTCTTAAAGTGCCATGCAGATTCCCGCGTAGGCGTCTAACGCTTCTCTTATTATATGATTCTATTAATTGCAGCATTTTGCAGTGCCTGGAAGTCCCGTATTCCTGTCCATTGTCATATGTTTTGTAGCCAGGATAATTTTCTTCTACCTACTCCTCTTTTTCCTCCTTCTATTTCACCCTGGAGAATAAGACGTTGGAAATGATAACGTTCTCCACGTAGTTTGTGTCCAAGATAGCCAGTTTTTCTTCTTTTGATGCTTCCGAAAAGTTACGGTCTACTAAATTAGCTCTTCTCAGTATGGTCAACATGGTCAACCCACGTGGTCCACATCCACGAATTCTTAAGAACGTTGTTCTTGCTTGCTCGATTCTGCATTTTATTTCCTAATCTGGGTCCCATTTTTGGTTGATCATGCATCCCAAGTATTTAAATGGAGTGACTTGTTCAATGCTCTCTCCATTTATGGATATTGTGGTATTTGGAGTATCGTTTCTACTAATGGCCATACATTTGGTTTTACGGATGGTAATTTTCAGACCCAATCTTTGACTTTCTTCATTAAACTTATCTAGTAGAGTTTGTAGATCATTTGCACTATCCGCCAATATCACGGTATCATCCGCATATCGAATATTGTTTATGGGAATTCCGTTTACTTTAATGCCCATGGAACTGTCGGAGATTGACTCGGTGAATGCTCTTTCCACATACAAGTTTAACAACATCGCAGACAAGATGCACCCTTGGCGGACGCCCTTTTTTATTTCAAAATCCTCAGTTGTTCCTAAATCAGGGGATCGTGCTGGTCATTATATCGATCCTCGCCTCCCTATCCACCGATTTGGAAATATTTGTTTAAGGTACTGCGGGACATTGATTTGCTAATGGCGCGGTGCTTCATCTTGCTGAACCGTATCGTATTCGCTGGATCCAAATATAAGTTTGTCAAAGTTGGCACGACATTATTTGGGAGCAGTGCTAAATAATTATCGTCATTTAAATTGCCATCAAACAACGTGGACGGACACCTGGCAATTAACGGTCAACGAATTGAGCGAGTAGAAACTTTTAAATATCTTGGGTGTCAACTAAATGACAAGTGGGACGGCATGCAGGAGATTCGTGCCAGAATAGAACAAGCTCGTGCTTCGTTCCTGAAGATGCGTAAGGTACTTTGCAGCAGAAATTTAAGCTTGCCTCTGCTCGTCTGAATGCTTCGCTGTTACGTGTTCAGCATACTGTTTTATGGAATGGAAGCTTAGCCTTTGACAGATGCGATGTGCAAAAAATTGAAGGCCTTTCTATTACTACCTATTTTAATTTCATTGATCGAGCAGAAGTTATCCAATAATACGTTCATTTGTTTAATATTTAATTTAAATAATACCTTTTTTATGGAATTTAAAAGTTTTATCCCGTTTTAACTAAATGCAAAGGCGTCGCTGGAAAAAGGGTAGATGCAGGCGCAATATGTTAAATGGCGATACTTAATGAGAAGTGCCGTTATTAAATGGTAAAACCCACCCTCGATTTCCTGGAAATACGCGTCTGTGAATATCATTTATATTCTCTAACATCACACCTCTAATATTTTAGTGAAATTGTTGCAGAAAACGTTCATGATTTACTTAACACTACATTACAATTAATTAGTTGATCAATGACAATGAACCTATAAATTGGGCGTGTGTTGGTTACTTTCCCCTTCCATTTCTTCTTACTAAGCAACTAATATAATTTTGTTACCTTTCATATCTCCGCTTTGATACTGTTCAAAGATGTAAAGACCAAAATTTGTAACGAACTACTTTTTAAGGAAGTAGTAGATAGGTTCTAAAAATGATTTGATTTTTTTTTATTGAAAAAAATATTAACGTTTTAAAAAACTATAAACTCTAACGGATAGATCAGTTCGCTTTTTTTTCTAAACAACCAAAATTAAACCAACTAAAACTACGTTAGGGCGCCAAGTGATTTTACTAAAAATCACTAAAAGTAAGAATAAAGAAAACATCGAACAAATCAAATTGTATCTATTTAATTTAATACTCGTGAAAGAGCAACCTGTTTAACCGGCTTCAATGCTGCTAGGTACCTATCGCCTTTTTTTTATTTAGAAATAATTAAATAGCTGCAAAAATAAATTAACAAGTTTATTACAAAAATAATAAACATCTGTTAAAAACATTAAAAAAATCAACAGAAGGAAGAAAAAATAAAAAGCAAAGAAATTATAATTAAAAAAACTCAAACTCCTGGAGCTACTTCCTTCCGGAGAGTCCCGCTGTGGGCAGAAATTCGCCAATTCATCAAAATAGCGATTTGTACCAAACAACTAATACTAGCAACTGCCGCTGGGGGTAGCAATCCATTAACCTGGCAATCCGTACTATCAAAGTCCTCTTTCTTCTTCTTCATTTCATTCAGTCCTCACTTTCTTCTTTTTTACAGTCCTCCTTTTTTTAATCGGTTACAGTTATATTTTAGAACTAACAACCATCAGGTATTAATTTAAAATTATAACTACCACCGACTAAAATTTTCGTCTGAAGAGCAAAATCTATCAAATTTATACGTTTCAAATATAATTATTAGCCCTTTTTCGGCTCGCAAAAACCGAAATACATTAACCAGTGACGGCTTTAAAATGCAAATAATTTAACTAAACTGCCAGGACCGGCTCTGACAACCCAATATCCCTCTTAAAAGAAAATTCCCGTTACAAAGTATGTTTCAACAAAGGAGTTTTTAAAAATAGAACTTTCAATATCTGGCTTTTGTCGCCTACATTTTTTTAAACACTCAAAAAACGTTGTAACTAGACTATTAATGTTTTAGAGCCATTTGCACAGGTTCACCTCAAAAGTTATTTTTAGCTAAGTAGGAGAGAAACTTAAGGTGTACTTACCTTAGATTTAATCTGGTTTGCAAAAGTCATTTGTTAAAGAAACTTAGCTAGCTGGATTAAGAGCTTCTGACAACACTGTTGAAAAATAGTAATTTTTAGATTTTATCATATTTCATTCAAGTTCGACACTGACTTCTGACAGTGATATGCCTGACGGCATTTAAATTTCTCGTGAAAGCGGTTTTTATTAAATTTCAATTTGAAATGAGTGACGACGTTATTTTTTTGATGCAGAAAAAATTGTTCTTTTAAACATTATTAACTATTAAAAATCTGTAATTGTAAAAATACTTTCAAATCATAAGTGTACTCGATTTCGATTTTAATTTCAATATTAAAATTGCTGTGGGCTTTGTAACTAGAATTTTTTTAAAAAATTTGAGGTCGTCAAATTCATTGTAATATTTTGCTTTATTTTTTCTGGAATTCCATTAATAAATAAATTTAAATAATCAAGTTCATAGTCTTCATCTACAATAATCGATCATCAACAAATAATTGATGACACTAAAAAGTATGGGTTTAGAATGAATGATTTGATCGTCAAATACGTCCTTTACGCCGATGATCAGTACTGTTAGCATCATATAAGGAGGAGTTGCAGGCGATGGTTAATATTACGCATGATCCTCTAAAAATCATAGGAATGAAAGTGAATGCAAGCAAGACGCAAGTAATGGTTTTTAAAAGAGAAGAAAGCATGACAAACTGCGTGGTGCTGATTGAAGGAAAAAAAGTGGAGCAAGTAAATGAGTTTGTATACTTGGGTTCAAAGCTTACGAAAAGTGACATTGAGCGAAGAGTGTTGGCAAGGAAACAAATGAATAGGGCCCTGAATAACTTTATGAGCAGCCAGAACGTGTCAAAAAAGGCACGACTGGCTGTGCATGAAGGAGTGTTAGTCACTACACTTACGCATGGTAGTGAATGTTGGATTTGGCAGAAGAAGCATGAAAGTAAGATCAATGCTTTGGAGATGAGTAGTCTGAAAAGTATAGCTGGAGTAACTAATGGATAAAGTAAGGAATAGTGTGATAAGGGAATGCTGTTGTGTGAAAGAAGATGTAGTAACAAAGATAGATAAAGAAATGTTTAGTTGGTTTGGACACTTAGAGAGGATAGATAAAAGAAGATTGGCGCTGTTGATAGAATGCACACTTCAGGAAGAACTTTAGTTTTTTGTTGTTCTACCAGTTTAAAAATACCACTAGAGGTCCCGAGTCGCAGACGAGGAAAATTTTCTGAAAATATTCATGAGCGAGAAAAAATTTTCGGATATTAATTTGACCTCGCGTGGTATTCGGTAAGAAAAATCCACACCGAATTGTGGTGGAAAATCAAATATTTTTAAAATTTATTTTTCGATGCAAATTATTTTCTTCTTCAAGTCACCAGCGAAACATAAAATGTGTGGTCGACTTGATTGTTGAGTTGCCATGGTAACCAAGTGAGACCCTAACCTCGAAATTATTATTTTACTTTTAAAGCTGTCAAGTGACACGACTAAAAAAAATGTTTCGCTTCGGTCAAGAAAGCAGAGAAAATATTGAGCAGTTGACACCCGCGAATACCAGGAAATCGAAGTCAAGCGTATGGAGGCAGTTTACAAACTTTTGCGCAGAAAAATCGTATAATTTCAATAGAGCGGATATACCTGTGGAAGCATTGGCGCTTATTCTCGAAGACTATGGGTTCAACATGCGAAAAAAGAACTCCGAAGACTACAAGGAGAAAGTTATCAAAATTTTATGGAATTCCACAGCCAAAGAATATTTTTTTGAAAAGTATAATCGCAAATTTAATCCATTCTTTGACATACAATTTTTGAACGCTAAGCGCCGGAAGCTACAAATGGATCCAACCAAGAGAAAGGAAAGTTCATCCGCACTATCAGCAGACGAGCTGAGAAACATTATTGAGTTTTGGGACGAAAACACTCCGGAAGGACTGCAGAAAATGTTTTTCCACGTTGCTGGTCATGAATTGGCCTGGAGAGGAAATGAAGGAGCGGCAGCTCAACCTGAATTTTTTGTGAAGGAAATCGACAATAGAGGGGAACCAACAAAAATGGTCTGTTATTGTAAACGTCAAAAATTTTCCAGTATAATTCGCTGTTGGGTATCCCACGAGAAACAAATTTGTCAAAATAACGTATTTTGATTGGTTTAAAATTGCAGGTGTGGAATTTTCCAGATAATTCCCGGCACTGCTGTGGCGTGAGGAACATATCTTCCCATTTCCTCGCGCTGGGAATCTTAGATAAGAAATCTGGTCCGGACTTTACTTACCGAATTTTTTTTAATCTCAAATTACAAAATTTTATTTGCAATTTATACGCATTTCATTTTTACGCAGCAAATGGTTAGATAATAAATTTGTCTGTAAAATTAATAATTGTTAAATATTTTAATCTGATAGATAAAACATCCATTGTTTTTTTTCATTCTTCCATAAACTAATATTTTTGTGTATCATTTTATACATTCTGGTGTATTGTTGTTGATTCGGATAAATTAGTACCATAAAGATAAGGCTTTTATCTATTTTGTTATCAAAATAAAAATTTTAGTGGTTGATATCATTCATTACGATATGTTCGTCTAATTCTGATGTATGTATCGAGCGAGAAATACGATATCTAGTGAACAATTGGTTCGTCTCTTAAATTTGTGCCCGTAATTTATTTTATTTTTATTGTTATAATTGGTAAGCTATTTATTTTCATAAATATATATTTTATTAACTTTCTCTAATTTAACATTCATAAAGTTGTGAGATATTTGAGATATTGTAAATCAGAAGTAAAATGATTTTTTTTTTGGAAATATTCTTTATCGTATTAATCTTTTACTATTCTGAATTATGTTGTCAAAAGGAATTGTGGTTATTCTTTACTTGGAAATTTGATTCTAGGAAAGCGACTTTTTATAATAAATGATTCACCGATTGTAAAAAATTTTATTGCATAAAATGTACCAGGCGAATTTTTGTCGTTTTTACTATTTATTTACTAACAAATTATTTATTATCATTTAATGGGTTTTAATTAACTTCATCTGGTGACAAAAATGTGAACTTTATGATAAGATTTATTAAATTTTTTTTATGTCATTTATTATTTAGTAATTATTAATTGAATAAATTGAAATTATTTTTGTAATTATCAAAAAAACTATAAGTTATAACTAGTAAATACATCACTTTGGAAACGTGAATTTGATTCGTTGGTAACTTTTATAAATTTCCACTTGGTGTCTCATGGAAAATTATTAGACGAGTATAAAGTGGATAAATGCATTTATAAATTATGTGCAAATACTATATTAATATTACATTTCGATAATATGATTATAAAGATTTAAATACAACCAAATACAAAACAGACCCATTTGCAGGAACCTCGTCAACATTTTAGAAAAACGCTCAGACCCGTTGATAATTGATTAAAGGGGGACACTCTTTTCCGTTATATTTGACTCCACTACTTTCAACCACAAGCGAGGGTAAGAATTACCCCAAAATTTTTAATGGCAATGGGGGCTCGAATAAGATGTCTTTCAAAAGCTCTTGCGACCTCAACGGCATTCTACCTAGCCTGCAATAGGTCGTCAAGCGTGCATAAAACTGGTTACTGAGTGCAGTTTTATGGATGCTTGGTGGTTTGTTCGACTCCGCATTCGCATAATGTTGATGGGTCCACAAGAAAGTTCCATTTGGCCATATTATCTTTTGTTCTGCAAACCCCACTTCTTAGTCTGTTGATGGACTTTCATGTTTTCCATTGCCGGTATGCGCCTGGCGAGAGGGTCTCTGATGGTGAGATCCATAATGCAATATCTGCATTTCTGGCTCTCCACAGGTTTTGTCGCGCCAGTGATGGGGGTACATCGTCATTCATGGCAGTTTTTAGAAAACTCTTCCTAGATTTCAGTCTGTTTGGGGGGGGGGGGGGTCTGGTGTCCATGCAGCGGGTGAGCATCGTTTAGTTCCTCCTTGTGTCTCTCAGTATTCGAGGCAGCTTCCGGTCTTATATCTGGTGGGGCTATCCCCGCCAGGCTGCAGAGTTTGTAGGTAGACGTTGACCTCAGGCATCCTGTTATTATTCTATTTGTCTCGTTCAGGGCAACATCTACATGCCTAACATGAGCATGCACATGCCAAACTAGGTAAGCATATTCTGCAGCAGAATAGCTCAGTGTAAGAGCCGATGTTCTGAGTACTGTCGATTTGGCACCCTAGCCGCTACTTGTGAGTTTTCTAATAATATTATTGCGGGAAGATGCTTTTTGTTTTGTGGTTAGGCAGTGCCTTTTGTATGTAAGCGCACGATCTAGCGTATGATCCACAGGTATTTTGGATGCTCCAACTCCATGTCATCCCATACGACTTTTAGTTTTCTATTGGCGTCTTTGTTGCGTAAATGGAAAGCACATACTTGAGTTTTAGCCGGATTGGGTTTCAGGTGGTTACTTTGTTAGTATTCTGTGAGAGTGTGAAGTGAGTGTTAGATGCCTCTACTATTTTGAAGTCTTTGGCTTGAGATATTAGCGCCAGATCGTCAGCGTAAATGAAGTTTTTTGTGTTAGTGGGTTGAGGCTGGTCATTACTATAGATATTGAACAAGGTTGGTGATAGGATGCTACCACTAGATTTAGCTGAAGAAGAATAACGCTTTAGATTAGAAGGCAGTTTTATTTAAGATTAGTATCTTACTCATTGCCTAGGGAGGTGTTCCCCGAGGCATACAACCTCCAGAAATTTAAGAAGAACACCAACTCCTACCTTCTTTCCCTTGGTTCCCACGATGTTCTCTGAACATTACAGGATATCCCTTTTCGTGGGAACCAGAACATAAAAAAAAAAAAAAAGGCATTCAAGGCGAACATTTTGAACATCTCCATCTCCTTCATTCATGTATTTTTTTTGTTTTTCACATTATCAGGAACTAAACCGTAGGTAGGTGTTGTTTTCGTCAATCAGATGACGACTTTACGTTAATTTTTGCAATAAATTTAAATACTATAACATTTTTAAATAGAGAATTTAAAAGTTTGGGGAGTTATAATATAACTGTCACTCGAAGTGGGATCGATGTAGTGATGAACATTTTTCGTTACAGGATGTCATTTCATTGGGTATCTAAAATTATCGAGTTTCAGGATTTTATATAAATATACACAATAATTAAGAAAATGAATTTGGCTGTTTCACCTTGTATACATTTAATAATTTCTTACTTTTAAAATTATTCTGACGATGTATACGATTATTATTTAATATTTTGCCGAAACACATTTTTAATAAATTTTTTTCCATTCTAAAAATTATTTTTTATTATTTACTGGAATGTTTGCCACAATAATTTTGTAAATAAAGCACTAGAGAGCGCTTACTTCAGCAGTAGTCCTGTCTATATTTCACGCTTGGTGTCCCTATAGCAGTATAGTACCTACCTGACGACGACGGCGACTAACCCTGTGCTATTTCGGAACACATGTTTCTTTTTTGGTAAGCCCCCCCCCCCCGTACCACCAACACGAATAATGCAGAAACGCGCCGTGACATTTTAAACGTTTATGATTGATGGGATATTATAAAATAAACTCTTTTTAAGTGTTCAAGTAGGTTTACAAGTATTTAAATTATTTACGACATCTGGCGCACATTGGAAGACATTATTTTGAGTAAGACGATGTAAAGAAAGTCAGAATTTTTATCTTGCTAATAAATTGAGAGATGAAACGTGCAGAGGATTTATGGCATGTCTTCATTCTTGAATTTCTTTATTTTGTTTTACTTTTTCTTTTTGGCAAATCGTATTTTTTTGGACACTTTTTCGTGTTGTACACTTCATTTGTTTGGCGAGTATAGCACGTTACCGAGAAAATTAATTTTTTAACAGAGTGGCGCTATGTAAATTAAATGTATACTCGTATATACACACTAATACACTGCGGTCCATATGTATGGAATAAATTAATTTTTAGCGTTAATATGTATTTGTTCAATAAAAACTGAAATAGATCGATTTTTATTGTCAATTTGATAATTAACAGTATGAAAATATTACCCCCTTCTTGCACCCCCTCTGAATTATGATCACCCCTCAAAAAATTTAAATGAGAAGGGGGGTCGTGTGGTACCTAGTTCGGAAGGGATTTTTATTCTCAGTTCAGCTAAACCAAGTTTTTCAAATTTATTGCAATCATAACTGAAAAAAATTATTTTAAAAATGTAAAATGTTTATACTCTAAGTTATGTATTTGTTTAAAAAACCTGAAACATATCGATTTCTATTCTCAATTTGACAATTTATAGTATGAAAATATCACTCCCTTCTAGCACCCTTTCTAAATTATGAGCATCAAAAAATTTGAATGAGAAAGAAAGTCGTTTTGCACCTTTTTTAAAAGGGATTTCAATTCTTTGTTCAGCAATACTAAGTTTTTGAAATTTGGTGCAATTATAGCTGAGAAAATTAGTTTTGAAAATGTGAAATTTTTATACTTTACGTAGAATGAAGGAAATATTTTTTAGGAAGTGTTTTTCAATTTATTTTAAAATTAAATGAAATGTTCAAAATGACCACCATTCACTCCTTGACAATAAGCAAGGCGATCTCTCTCGAATAAGGTGCCACACAACCTCCCTTCTCATTTAAAATTTTTGAGGGGATGCTCATAATTCAGAGAAGGTGCAAGAAGAAAGTAATATTTTCATACTGTAAATTGTCAAATTGAGAATAGAAATCGACTCGTTTCAGGTTTTTTTAACGAATACATAATTTACAGTGTCAATATTTTAATTTTAATAACAAATTTTCTCAGTTATGGTTGCACCAAATATGAAAAACTTGCTAAACAGAAAATGACAATCCCTTTCGAACAAGATGCCACACGACCCCCCTTCTCATTTAAATTTTTTGAGGGGGTGCAAGAATGGGGTAATATTTTCATATTGTAAGTTGTCAAATTGACCTGTTTCAGGATTTTTTGATAAAATAAATAATAACGCTAAAAATGAATTTATTCCATACATATGGACCGCAGTGTATAGTTTTTTTGTATTGTTACAATTTTTAGTCTTTGGGTTCGGTAATTTTAAACACTCAGTACAATAAGTAAACAATTTTTATTCTAATATTTCTACACAATAAATTTTATATTACAAATCACTTAGAAAGTCACAACTGTATCTTCTTCTTCTTGTGGTTCCTATCCGTTACGGATGTTGGCAACCAGCATGGCAAGCCTAACTGTATAACACTTTATAATTACTTCAAATACTTGACTTCAAAACTAAACTTAAACTTTAACTTAAAAACCTCGAACTGTGATTCCGTTTAAATACCAGCAAATCAACGTTCTCGAAAAAAGGAAATTATTGGACGTTTTTTTCAAAAATCACCCAGTGTCTTCTATTATGCAATTTTTTCGTTGTGGTCGGCGCGCTGTCGCCTCAAGGCAAGGTCGACAGAGACGGACTAAAAAAAATTATTTTAATTTAATCACCTTGTTTCCCCATAAACCCGACCCTTTTTACTACTTTAACAATACAACTATAGATACAATAAAAGTGTGAAAATTTTATATCCATATTTAGGGGCGGAGAAAAATAATTTATTATTGTTAGTGATGGTAGATAATTTAATTTTTGATAATAATTGCATTAAAAGTTACCGAACATCATTAAGATTGAATGTTTTGTTACGACGGGCCACATATCCTTTCATTTGTGGCCAAAAAAGCTCGATCAAATTTAATTCGCAGTGAAATAGTGGCAATCGAAAAACAGCAATTCCACGTTCCTTAGCCATTTCGTCAATAACGTTTTTTTTAATGCCAATAAAAGTTCTTTTTTTAATATATCATTTGCTTGCTTTTTTCCAAAGAAAATCGAGGGTCATTAAAGATAATGCACTACTGTCATTTAAGCAAATAATCAGTTGTACAATATTTGTTCGTTAACTATTTCTTCTTCTTCTTTTTCTTTTTCCTTCTGGACTTTGGGCGAATCGCCTGTTTATTCTTCGTCAACTTGCCTATTGCTCTGCATTCAGGTTGTAAAAAGTGTTTTACCACTAATTCTGCAGAGTACTTTTATTTCGGTTGTTTCTAATAGTCGTTTAGTTTTTTATGTTTCTGGTCTAGTTTCTGCCGTGTATGTTATGATAGGTCTTACTGTTGTTTTGTAGATTCTAGTCTTGGCCTTAATTCCTATGTGTTTATTGCACCATATTGTATTATTCAAACACCCTGCTATTCTTGTTGATTTCGTTGTTTGTTCCCTTACTTCTTCCTAAACATCGCCAAAGCCCGAGAGTTCCACGCCGAGATACTTAAATTTCATTTCCTGCTGAATAACTTCTCCATCTACCTCCAGTTTACATCTCAATGGTGTTTTTGATGTTGTCATACACTTTGTTTTTGTGGGATATTTTATCATGTTAAGAGATTTAACTGTACGGTTGAATGAGTGTAGGAGTTTTTGTAAGTCGTCTTCGTTCTCTGCTATCAGCACGGCGTCGTCGGCATAGCACAAAAGTCTTACCTCGTCATCTCCCATTTTATATCCTCTCAATAAGCGAACCTTCTGTATAATCTCGTCCATGATGATGTCGAAGAGAAGTGGACTTAATGAATCTTTTTGGCGAATACCGCTATCAACTTAGTTTTTATCAGGTTGTGTGGGATTTGTCTATTGTAAAAAAGATGTGAAATATCTTTCAGTTGGACGCGGTGGAATGCTTTGGTAAGGTCGAAGAAACATTTGTTGTTAATTAGTTGTTATATATAATTTTAAATTGATAATCAGGTCCTATTAGCATCAACCGAAAAGGAGTTGCAGGCGATGGTTAATATTATGCATGATACCCTAAAAGTCAGAGGGATGGACGTGAATGTAAACCAGACGAAAGTAATGATCTTTGAAAGAGAAGAAAGCATGACAAAGAGTAAAAAAGAGTTTGAGTGCTGTGTTCAAAGTTTACGAAAGATGGAAACTATTACTGTGACATTAAACGAAGGGTGTTGGCAGGAAAACAAATAAATGAGGCTCTGTATAACGGGCTGTGCATAGAGGAGTGCTGGTTCCTACACTTATGTATGATAGTAAATATTGGTCCAAACCCATTTTGTGAGGCATACTCTGAATTAAAATTGTTTGACGTTGAGAAATAAAACAACTAAAAGATTTTAGAGACTTTTACTAATTAAACTAAACCAGATACAGAACTCTAATTGGACGACGGTGCGCATAGTCCATCTATGCAATCTATTTTAATCACTATGGTAAATAAAAATTACTTTGAAATTAGAAAGAATGGATTCTTTTAGACTGTAACAAGGCAGGCATTTTTAAACGAGAATTAGAAGAGAAATAAGACAAGTATACCATGTATGTACATGCTAAGTGTAATAGAAAATTATATATAAGTTAGACATATATAAATAGATCGGCAAGGAAAGCTAAAAAGTTAAAACAAAGACGGTAAAAGTTTTACATCAAAAATTTGCAAATGAACATAATTTCTACGAAACCCGGAAATTCGATCATTCAAATTATCTTGCAACTTGGATCTTTTGTGCATTTTAAGTTATCGTCGTATTGGAATACGAGATGAGTATTTTGCATTGAAAATATGCTGCGTAGACAACGCGGAATGTGATGCGGTATCAAATTGGAGAAGGAATTAATTTTAATTGCCTGTCTTTTCTAACTGTATCTGAAACAACCAGTTTAGTAGATAATGACTACGAACAAAGCTTGCAGATTATTTATTGACAAGTCTTAACGTTCGTAATTATACAGAGAGTGTCAATTTAAAAACATACGATGAGCAATATTTCCCGATGAAAAGAAAATATCGGATATTGATCAAAACTTTTTACTATCAATTCCTCTCTTATACTTTAACTGCAGCCCCAGCAAAGCCAGCAAAAATTGCCTTACTTTATAATACATATGATAATATAAATATTCATTGGGCAAGCATTACAAGTTTGTTTTAGTTGAAGATTTCCTGCAATTGCAAAAAGAGCATCTTCTTTCTACACGGTTGCTGAAGGCATTTGTTTGATATTAATTTTCAAATAGATTAGGTCACCAGGTCATTTAAAAATTCCGGGCAATCAAAAAGCCAATGCATTGGCAAAAAATGTTTAAAGAAACTACCAAGAAAATGGGAGCGAGTTTTAAAATCATCATTCTTTAATAACTTACAACAGACCAGCCTCCTATTGGACTGGCATTACTGTAGGGACCCCAATCTTTTACTCCTAAATATTGACACCCTTGCAAAACAGGGGGCCGAATCTGCGTTCACTGGACCAGAACCAGTTTTTTGGAGTCACCACAAGTGCCGCCAAAACAATTATTTCGGACTGGGCGGAGAGGAAAATACTCCCGTACTGGTCCGACATACCAGGGCTAACCCACTCGAAGGCGTTTTTACCGTTACAACCCTCGAGAAACACAACTAAGCAGATCCTAGAATGGAGCAGAAATGACCTGCGTATTCTAACAGGACTGCTTACGGGACACTGTCGTCTAAGATACCACTTCAGAAAGATAGATCTGAACCAACAAACGGACTGTCGGTTCTGCTGCGTGGAAGACGAAACTGCTGAACATATACTATGTTCATGCCCCGGCCTGAGAAGAATAAGGTTCAACATATTTCAACCTAGAACCTACCGATTTTAAAAAAATCTCAACCTATACAACCATGAACTTCGTGAGAAGGGCTGGATTGTGCGGTGAACTGTGACCTCTAGGGGTGAGCCACAATAGACCTACTAAGGGTCTTGGTGGAGGGGCGACCACGCCCCACTCACATGATACCTAACCTAACCTAACCTCCTCCTAAATAGGAACGACCTAAAATAGCTAGTTGAAATTACTACTAGTCCTCACCTAGCCATTGAACATCTAAAAAGGATGGGCAAGGCGGAGAATGATTCCTGCAGTTTCTGCGGTAAAGACGAATAATCTGTGCACCATCTTTTGATGGAATGTGAAGGTCTGTCACAGAAAGAGTAACATCGCTCGTTAGGGCAAGATCTTAAAAATTGTGATGCAAAGTCACTGATTTCGTAATTTAAAGCGCTCGAAATTGACCCAAAAGTATCTCAATGAAAACCTAAGGGATGGCACAAAAGACCTTAAAATCGAGGTGATTATGTAATGCTCGACCCTATTGTTAAATAATAAGGAGAGGCTCTATTGATTGCTCATTTATGTCGCTAGATTTATCGTCAACGGACTTTTCCTATAGCGCCTCCTAAATATGTAGGTTATTTAAAAAACTCAATTAAAACAGCAAAGTTGAATTTTTTAAACAACGTTAAATCATTTTCTAAATAGAAATCTCACAATAGGTGGTAGAAAATTATGTGGTCTTCATTGGCGAAGACAAAAAAATTTATAAATGAACCAAATTAACTATAATAATGTTATGATGTGGCTCTTTAATAAAGCTTTAGGGATAACTGATCAGCACCACAAATATTGACAATTAATTCTTTATTTATTCGAAGTGGTTATTTAGGACATATTACTGTACAGGGTGAGTCTACGATTGCGTAAAGTAAGTTCTTGTTTAGTAGATAAATATTGTCAAAATAATTTTGATAAAGAAAGAGGATTTTATATCCTTGCTCAACCATAAGGGTTTTCATATCTTCATAGGTGTAGCTGGTTCAATTTTCTTATTTAATATTTTGTATCACAGTTCCAATAAAACAACTTATTTTTATCAATTTTTTTAATGCAACAAAAACAAAAACGGAAAAGTTTGAGACCAAAAAGAGCACTTTTGAGTATGCGAAAGAGAGAGAGAGAGAAAGAGAAAGAGAGAGAGAGAAAAAAAAGAGGTATTTTTATTTAACACCTATTAACACTAACAGGAATCGATTGATCGAGATTACGAGATTTCTATGCTTAATTTTTATAAAAGTGTTTTTTGTATTGAGACTAAAAGTTTCCTTACAAGTTTCGAGACCACTTAAAGTTTACCTTCGAGAGTGAAACATCAACGACTTCTTTCTTTCTTTCTTTCAACAACTGCCCTTTTTCTAGAAAAGATAGCTTGCTTTCAATAGAGCAAAATGTGTTTAACGTTAACCGAGGATTGTATCTTAAAATCTTAATAGGTGTCAAAAAGTAACCACAGGAATAACTGGCTTGTGGTGGCCAAGCGTTCATAGTGACGTCGTTTTTTGATCCTTTAATGTCGGTACTTTCTATCATTGCGAAGCAGAATTCGCGAAGCGTTGGAATGTTCACCCATTCAAAGGGAACGTGAGCTGGGTTTAGACCGTCGTGAGATAGATTAGTTTTACCCTAGGTACTGATGACTCGTCGTTGCGATAGTAATCCTGCTCAGTACGAGAGGAACCGCAGGTTCAGACATTTGATTGTGATGCTGCATATCATTTAAGACTCGGAGCCGATATGGTGCCGCCGCCGTTGAGATTGCAAACAAGTTTTACAACAAACTTTTTTGGCAATATAATGTGGTCACAAACTGTGCTTAATATAAAAATATGTAGAACTGTATAAGTTGTATTTTTATAAGGAACACCATGGATGATTGTTGGTTGATTTTGGTTTTGTCGTTTTTGAGATATCGAGGATCTTCTGTATAAAAAAAATTCAGGCATGTCATTACCGGGAAAATAAAAACACTGATCTTAGCATTTCGGTTTCATAATTTCGTAATTTTTTAACGAGCTTTGAACTGTTGATTCATAGTAATTAAGTTTTCAGTAAATATCAGACTCATGACTAATGACTCATGTCGACAATACAGCTGTTTATATTTTTGTTATAAACTACAGAGGGATAAACAATTTTAATTTTTGTTTATATAAGTACATAGATGTTATAAAAATTACGATTTAGGTACTTTTAAAGTAACAACAATTTTATAAGTTAGTTGACAAACAATTCATCAGGTGTTATGAAAACGTGCTCTTTTGAGCAAAAATTTAAAGACGTTTCCAAGATAATCAGTTAACTTACATTTATTTTAAAAATTTGTCTTTTATACGTTTAAAAATTTTGAAGTAAATCCTAGTTAATAAAAATAGTCAAAAAAATTTAAAACTATATAAGATGTCCCAAAGAAGTAAAGAAGCATAACATTGTATTTTTTTCTAAATGAAACACCCTTAACTTAAGCTGTTTTTTGTATTCCACTTATAAATACAAAATGTTTTCATTATTGGTCTTACATGCGTAGCTCTCTTGTTGTTTTTGATTTATGAAGAATCTTGTGTACGAAAAAATAAATTCAGGCATGTGATTATCGGTACATAAAACACCCAACTAGTCAAAACAAACAGTCATATTCGCTTTGGTAAAAGTAGAAGCCTAAATAAAAGCATTTCTTAAGTAACATTGGACATATGAATTACAGGGTGTGCAATATCTGTATCTAAACCTAAGACATTTTAAAACTAAACACCCTCTACTTTTTTAATTTTTTCTAGCAGAAAACCTTAAACTTTTGTCATAAATAAACGTACTTTAAGGTATTTTAACAGTGGCGGCTAGTCAGGGGAGACTAAGCTTCTTCTTCAACTTTAAGAAAAACATGTACCTGGCATACGTATCTTAAAAATGTTTTTATTCTATTAAATATCACAACCCACAACAAAAAAGTAACGCGCCATTGCATTACCTTAAGGGTGATGGGGTAATGTGCTAATTGTACTCGTAATGTCATTTCAAGTTAAGTTAGATATACATTTTTAAACCTCCTCTGTTGAAAAAACCAGGAGCCGCCACTGGTATTTTTTTATTCTCGTAAAACGTATAACAGAACATTTTAAACTAATAGTAAAAACTAATGGTAAAAATACAATTTTATTTGGGTGTGTTAACTGCAGATAAATATATGCCTGAATTTTTTTTCGTACACAAAATTAGGTAGAAAATCACAAATGACAAAACAAGAAGATCTATAACATCTATAATAAATTTTATGAAATTTTGTAATCAAGTAAACTTAATAAAAGATTCATAAAATTGCAAGAAAAAGAAAGAGAGTGGTTAATGACCTCAGCAGTTGAAACCGCTATAAAAAAAAGATCTTATGTAAACAGATTTTCCAACCCATTTGGACACATGGTTTACTGCTCTGAGGCGTATAACAAATCAATCTAACATTCCAAAACAAAGATCTTTGGCACATCGCGGTCGCTCCTTAGTACGTACTTATATCGGAAATACAAATCTGAACAGGGACCTCAACGGGTAAGTAAGAAATCAAGAGGTTTGCTGAAAAGCAAGCACCGAGATAATCCAACTACTTGATCAACACGACATAAAAAGTAGAGCACAGTGTTAAATGAAATTTAAAATACGATAATGGTTAAAGGTCCCCACTTTATAACCAACGAAGTGGATTTCGAGTGCCGATTTAAACCAAATTGGTTACCACCCCACCACACCTTTATTTCTTTAACATAATTAAATATTTCCGCTTAAGAATATACTTCTTTGTTTATTGTTTCTTTTTCTTCAAGTGCCTTCTCTATTCAATGAAGATCGGCAACAACTGTGGAAAATTCGTCTTTACATCGGGATCTTCTTAGCAGGGATTTTGTATCTAAGCCTGTCCAATCTCTTCTGTTTTTCAACCAAGAGCACTGTCTACATCCAGGACCACGTTTTCCCTCAATCTTGCCGGTCCATGGAATGCACAGCATTCTACGATATACCCACATCTCAAATGCTTCCAGATTCTTAATATTGCTGATTTTTAGCGTCCAGGCCTCGACTCCATACAGTAACGTGGAATACACGTAACATCTAACAAAGCAGAGGTATTTTTTTTTGACGTTTAATCCTACTCCGACTAACTGGAAGTGGTCCCTAACAATAATAATTCAGCTCTACGGCTATGACCTGAGAGATACCAATGGGTGAATTTTTGATTGAAGCACTTCTTAGATAAATTAAGTTAAGATAAATTTGCTGGTGTAATAAACATTAATAAAAAGCCATATGGTGTCATTGGACACCCAATAGGAACGAATTCAACGTTTTACTTTTTTGTATCTTTTTTTTTATCCTGCCAGAATTGTTGTTGGCGTTGAGCATTGAATTTCGGTATTTTATTGGCACTCTGACCTTTGCGCTTTCCATACTCTTTGGGACTCTAAACACATAATTTTACTATTGTCTCACTATAATTTAAATAGTAAACACAATAGTAATCACATGTACAATAAACGAATCTAACCAGTAAATACTTGTATCAAGTTTTACAATTTTATTAACTTACTTTTCTAAATCTGTATTACACACGTTTACTGCACTTTCCATTTTTCAAAACTTAATTGCAATAATAAAACAATAATCACGTATGATCTAACACAAATAACAAATGCGTTTTCACAAAATTTCCACGTGTCTGTACAACCCTGTGTTGAGGTTATATGATAATAAATTATAGTTTAAAAAAACTAAAAAACACGCTTTTAGAGTTAATCAAACTAAAAAGTAAAAAAAAATTCTTAACATAAGAATAAAATTACTGACGTGAAAATTAATGTCACTGTTCTCTTTGTCATACAAAGCACCCCATGCTTTTAGAACAGTGAAATTAATTTTCTCGTCAGTAAACTATTCCATTTACCAAGAAAATTATCTGTCTTTGTTTTGATATGCCAAACAATTTTAAAATGTAGTAATACAATTTAAAAAAAATATGTATTGTTAAGAATTTTAGTTCTTCCGTGGGTTCGGTGATTTAAAACTCTCGATACAGTAACAAAACAATGTTTATTCCAATACAATAAATTCTACTTTTATAAATCACTTGGATATTCACTTAGATATACAACTTTTACAACTATTTACATTTCTTAATTCATAAACACTTTTAAAACTAATACTGTCCCTGTCCGCGGCCGCTGTCCCTTTTTATACCTGTAAACCATACTTCGACCTTATTCGCGAAGGCGACAGACCCCTTTTCGAAACGGTAAGAATTTACTATACACCTCGACGAGAACGGGAACTTTCTCTTGGTCTCCGCGCCGATAGTCCCAGTTGTGGCCGACGCATTGTCGCGACAGAAAGGGTCAACAGAGACTGACTCCAAGAAATCGTAACAGTATTAAATGGTAACTGCATCGGCTAAGAATCGAACCCGGGCCGCCCGCGTGGAAGGCGATCATTCTACCACTGAACCACCGATGCGATGAACTGTGTTAATATTTGTTCTGCACGCATGCGTAGTTCACGCACTAGTTCTATCTCTCTTACTCTCGTGCAAAGAAACCCATTTCGTTACGTGACTATTTCTATTAAATTGCACTGCCCGTAAGCCGCGTTACGGAATTTCGTTTCAAAAAATACATAAAAACGATTTATTTCTATTGAAGAATTTAAAAAACAACCCAAGTGCTGGGTGTTTCATTTAAAAAAATATTACTTGATGCTCCCTTGCTTTTGGTACACCCTATATAATTCTAAATATTTTTAAATTAAGCCCAGTTTTTTAAAAAATTTTTCTGCTAGTCAAGAACTTACTCCATGCATTCCTTGACTCATCCTTTACAAATATTCCAAAATTACTAAAAAGTGGGTATTTTTTTTTTTTATTTGTCAACATTATTTTTTACTAAATTATATCGTTTACTGAAGGACGCATTTCCTGTGAATAAAATATCAGCAGAACGTCCGCTTTTTTAGAAAGAATAAACATTTGTTTTTATAATGCGTGCTAGCTTAATTTTTTTTGTACCAAACCACATTTACCATTCTTACAACGTATGTGCACGTCGTCGACTCGATACTTTCGATTTCCGTACAAAGAATTTCGCTTAAAGATCCCTAATGAAAATGTAGTGTAGTGACAAAAATACTTATCAAATTAAAAGTTATTACTATTGATTGTTTTCAATAGATAACGAGTGTTTAGAATTTTTTTCGGTACGAACCCAATATTTGACGTTGAGTGATCGGTCAAAGGCAGACGATACTTTTTCAATGTCAAGTTCATAGCATAATTTTTCAAGTGTATAATTAAGAGTGTTTAAATGGTGCTGTGATTAAATCTATTATTTTATTTCTTTATAGGTATGTAGTAAAAGTATAGATATGTAATAATCGTAAGCAAATAATGAGAAGGAAGTAGCAAAAATGTATTTGAAAGATAAGAATTAATGTGGATATTTTAAAATTTTACGTTTCTTTTTACGATAAGTTTTATTTAATAATACTTGTATATTAAAATGCAATAGCTGTTGTGTAGTCAACTGCAAAAATAGTGATTTTAAATTTTATACATTTCCAACAGCTAAGTGGAAAGTAGAAAATAGAAAAAAATTAATTAACTATTTTAGGTTAAAAGCGCTCTGTAAATTTTAAAAACTTATTTGCACAAAATACAAAAATATTTTTATATTTTTTGTGTAGTTGCATACAGATTAGCGTCATAAGGAGGTAATGTTACAGACGTTTGTTTAATAACTTTGTATGAGATAACTTTTACCAAATTTTCTAAATTCTTTCACTTCTCTGACATTCCCAGCCATGACTAGCAACTTACCCTTCTTCATCGTTTGAGGTTGAAATATATTTTATGTGATATTGCTTAAAATCCTGTTTTGAATTATGATATTGTTACGATATTTTCTCCTTGGGTTCGGTAATTCTAAACTTACAGTACAGTAACTGAACAATTTTAATTCCAATACTTTTACACAATAAATTTTTCCTTACAAATCACTTAGATATTCACTTTACAATTACTTTAAATATTGACTTTGAACTAATTAAACTTAAAACTTTTAAAACTAAACTCTTCGTGACCGCTGTCCTCTTTATATTTCCATATCATCGTTGTAGAAGGTATCATGTGAGTGGGGCGTGGTCGCCCCTCCACCGCGACCCTTGGTAGGTCTATTGTGGCTGTCGTTGTAGAAGAATCGCCACAATTCTACCTTTTTCTAGAGAGTGCCAAAATAATCCTTTTTACCATTTCGGAAACGCTAGACGCCGTATTCTAGAATTTGCCGGTCAAATTTAGGCGGCCGGCATAATACAGCAGCCAATAACTCAACAAAATTTGATCGTTGCCCATCTTTGGTAACATTTTGAACTGTTAGTTAGGATTTATCGATTATTGATATCGATAATCTATGAAAGATAGTGCGTATGGATTAAAAATGAATAATTTGATCGTCAAATATTAGCGTCATCTGAAGAGGCGTTGCTGACGATGATTAATGTTATGCATGATGCCCTGAAAATCAGAGGGGTGAAAATAAATGTAATCAAAACGAAGGTAATGGTTTTTAAAAAAGAAGAAAGCATGACAAACTGTGGAGTTTCAATTGAGGGAGCAAGAGTGGAACAAGTAAATGAATTTGTGTACTTGAGTTCAAAGTGTGATGGTTCCTACACTTATGTATGGTAGTGAATTTTTGGTTTGGCAGAAAAAGCATGAAAATAGGATGAGTAGTCTGAGAAGTATAGCCGGAGTGACTCGGTTGGATAAAGTAAAGAATAGTGAGATAAGAGAATGCTGTGGTGTAAAAGAAGGTGTGGTTACAAAGATAGATAAAGGAATGGATGAAGGAAGATTGAAGAAACAAATTTATAAGGCTAGTGTGAATGGACAAGTCGGTAGAGGTCGACCACGGAGAACATATCTCGATCAGATCAACATTGTTTTGAAGAATGGTCAGGTCAAGAGTACCAACAACCGACGAGCATGTATGACAGCACTGATGAAAGTAGAAAAAGCAAAAGATGTGTGTAAGAACCGTAGCTTGTGGAAGGAAGTGGTCTCTGCCTACCCCTAAGGGAAAAAGGCGTGACTTTATGTATGTATGTATAATCCATGTATTTGTACATGCGTAGTAGTATGATTTTTGTAATTTCACCTGTTTCTCTGGCACAAGTTTGTGTTTTTGAGGTTATTTATGGTATTTGCGTTATTGTTATTAACTAAATAAGTGAAAATGCCTCTTCAATTTATACGATTACAAAAGGGTCATGATCTATTATGATAAGAAGGTATGACGTATTGTAAAAAGCGTAACGACAAAAATGATATTTCCTGGCGGTGCAATGTTGATCCAAAGTGTCATGCTATCATACATACAGATACTAAGAGCAAAAATGGTTCAGGGATATTTTGTCGGGGATCAAAACGCGTGTCACCGTATAATTCCTGTTCTGGCTTAGCCAGTAAAAAGTATATGGTGCCTTGTGCCTTCCAACTCAAACGATCATTTATAAAGTGTTAAAATTGTTTAAGCCTCCTATTACATCCATTTAAAGATCCGCGGTACGTACTTGTAGCATCATGGAATATTCGTTATAAATAAAGCATTAAGGTTAATAAAAAAAATAAAAAAAAAATTGCTGTCAAGAATATGTAATGTTAATTGTTATAGGTGTTGGAGCTGTCAGCTTACTTCATTTAGAAAATGCATTTTAAGTTCGTGGAACATTTAACATCATTAAAAGATATATTTATACAATCAATCTTCGTATGCAACATTAAATGTTTGGTGTCGTTTTTTAGTAGTAGCATGGTTAGCGGTAAAAATAGTACAGTGCGTCCCAAAAGTCGCATCCGTTTTTTTATGGTTTTAGTGGAAAATGTTTGCATCTCAATAGAATTTAAAAAAATAGGGTGATACACATATGAATGATATTATCATGCAGATTTATTGATTTTAAATATCGAGAACTTTTAGATACAGAAAATCTGCAGCGCCCCAAATGTGAGAACAATAATCTTGATTCGATTTTGTTTAAAATTTTTTTCAGATTTAGTAAATTGTGAAACAAAAAATCAAACGAAAATCTTACTTTTTGATTGGCCATGGTATGTACTTGTGGTATAGAGGTTTTTAGTGTGCTAGAGAAAAATTTTTAATTTGTTTGAGAACAATATTTTTGGTTCGATTTTGTTTGAAATTTTTTTCGATGTTTTAAATGAAGATTGGTCACTGTAGTAACTATGGTACGTTCTTATGGAATAGGAGTTTTCAGTATTCTATACATGTTAATTTCACAGGTAGATAATTTTGCTTTGTTAGATACCTTCTTTGAAAGTGAAATATTGGAACGAAGTTCCTTAACGCGGCTTACGGGTAGTGCGATTTAGTAGGAATCGTCACGTAACGAAATGCATCGGTGGTTCAGTGGTAGAATGCTCGCTTGCCACGCGGACGGCCTGGGTTCGATTCCCGGGCGATGCATTCTTTTTGTGCTTTTACCTTTTAATACACAATTTTGTTAGTGAGTAAAACAAATCGAACTAAAAAGCGAAAAATAAATTATATTTTAAAAAAAACTAAAAACACGCTTTTAGAGTTAGTCAAACTAATAAATAAAAAATAATTCTTAACGTAAGAATAAAATTACTGACTAGAAAATTAATGTCACTGTTTTAAAAGCGTGGGGTGTTTTGTATGACATTTTTAAACTAACTCTGTACTGCGTTTCGAAACAGTTTTAGAACAGTGACAATAATTTTCTCGTCAGTAATTTTATTCCTATGTTAGGAATTATTTTTTACTTTTTAGTTTGATTCCAAAAGCGTATTTTTTAGTTTTTTTAAACTACAATTTATTGTGTAAGATCATACGTGAATATTGTTTTATTACTACAATTAAGTTTTGAAAAATGAATACTGCAGCAAATGTGTGTAATACAGATTTAGAAAAGTAAGTTGATAAAATTGTATAACTTGATACAAGTATTTACTGGTTAGATTCGTTTATTGTACATGTGATTTGAGTGTTTACTATTTAAATTATAGAAAGACAATAGTAAAATCATGTGATTAAAGTCCAAAAGAGTATGGAAAGCGCAATCGTCAGAGTGCAAATAAAATACCGAAAACCATTGCTTAACGCCAACAACAATTCCGGCAGAATCAAAAAAAGTGAAACGTCGAATTCAAATCTTGCCAGGTATTATATATATATATATATATATATATATATATATATATATATAT
Organism: Agelastica alni; assembly: GCA_950111635.1. Lineage (NCBI taxonomy): Eukaryota > Metazoa > Arthropoda > Insecta > Coleoptera > Chrysomelidae > Agelastica > Agelastica alni. The sequence goes on from OX467709.1 coordinate 58,621,344, forward strand.
ATATATATATATATATATATATATCTTTTGTATGAGAATCAGTAACAATTATATTTGTTTTTTTTTACAAAATACCATGATCAAAATTTATAATCCTATCGGGTGTCCAATGACACCACACGGATTTTTGGAATTTTTTAAATTATATTTATTTGTCGTGATAAATTTGGGAGAACCAAAATTTGGGAGAACCAATTTTATTTACAGCTTCTCTCTTTCTCTCTCTCTCTTTTCGGTCCATGTATGGTTTTAGACGTCGCGACCACTTAAATGTATGACCGGGACAGTCGAGCTTCTCCAGGATTTTATTTGATCGATATATCTGTTCGGTGATCTTCCTCTCCGGCGCCTTTCGTCCACTATCCCCTGGATGACTTGTATTTCTAAATCATCTCTCCGAATGACATGGCCAAAGTATTTGAGGGTGTTTTTTTGGATGTCTGGTAACAACCGTTCATTTTCCGCAATTCTTAGGATTGAAGAGTTTGTTCTGCGGGCCGTCCATGGAATTCTAAGCATTCGTCTATAGCATGTCATTTCAAAAGCTTCGATCCGGCGTCTACATGCCTCATTGATAGTCCATGACTCGCAGCCCCAGGTAACGATTGAGAATACAAGGGATTTCATGACGCGTTGTTTTGTAGCTTAACTTATGTTGCGATCTTTCCATACTTTTGTTAGTTTGGCTAACGCTGTCCTTGCCGTCCCGATCCCCCTTTTTATTTCCTTTGCTCTGCCACCTTTGTTCGTGACTCTTTGCACTCTATGTCAGGTATTGAAGAAAGGGTTCGTGGTAAATCTCCGCTTTTATTCACGATCATGAGACAAACTTGCTCCTGTTGAGTTTTAACCCCGATTCTGCACTAATTTATTTACAGCCTACCATTATTGGAATTGTATTAATTCAAATCGATGACAAAATTTAAATAATGCGCTAAATGCGATGTAGATTATTTTATTTCAACGTCACACTGTATAAAAATTGCCGTTAAAATATCACAATTATAAAAACATGACTGTTAAAAATAATTTTGTATGTCTGGCGATTTTCGATGCTCATTTCATTTACGTGTTATTTCTCACCGCGTTTGCTAATAATAAAATTATGACTTAAAATGACGATACCAAACTTTAACTAAACACGATTTGTTAGATTAATGTTATTCAATCTCACGTATTCGTACAGCACATAAAAATAATTAAAATCTTAGTCAAAATATCTCATTTACAAACCTTTATTAGGCAATTTTTTTTTCAGTTTTTAGTTAGATCAATTTACACAGGGTGTGGAAATATTTAAAACTGGGCTAGGTCGAATTCGATGCGTTATATTATTTATCAAACAATTCCACCGACAATAAATAAAATACTGGACACTGTGCCAACTTTCTTAAATTATTTGTAAAAATCGAGGAAAAAAAAAACAAAAAAATTTATTATTTATTTATTTATGCAGTGCTTTCATTTTAAAACCAGTCCAAATAACTTTTAATTTTGCGTAAATGTAAGAAAAACAAAAAAACACGTCGAATTTTAAATCGAGAGTGAGGTTCAAAAATGTTATTATGCTGTTTCCAAGTGGCACCACTTTAATATCCCCCACCCCTTCTTCCTTCTTCCCTTGTTCTCTTCTTAATATTTACGAAAAGTTTTCGATCTGCTAGTCCAGCTCTTTGGAGTACTTCCTCATTTCTCACATGATCGACCCAAGACACACTTAACATTCGCTGCAGGACCACATTTCGAAGGCCTCCATTTTATTTATAATTGATGCCTTCAGCGTCCACTTCTCAACACCGTATATTAAAACGGACCAGACATAACATTTCACCATCCTGTATCTAAGGCTGAAATTCATTTTCTTGTCTGTAAGACATTTTCTGAGTTTTAGGAAGGTTGTTATAGCCTGCTCGATCCTGCATCTTATCTCCTGATCCGGGTCCAACTTTTCATTGATCATGCATCCAAGTATTTAAATTGTGTGACTTGTTCTATGTTCTCTGCATTAAGATGTATTTGAGTGTGTGGTATATCATTTCGACTAATAATCATAAACTTTGTTTTGCTGATGTTGATTTTTAACACTAGTCTTTGGCTTTCTTCGTTGACCTCATTTAGTAGACTTTGGAGGTCTTGTGCATTGTCTGCTAGTATTACGGTATCATCCGGATTCCGGATATTATAAATAGGAATTCCGTTTATTATGATACCAAAGGGACTATCTGAGATTGACTCGGAAAATGCTTTTTCTACATATAGGTTAAATAACATTGGTGATAAGATGCACCCTTGGCGAACACCTTTTTTAATTTTATAATAAAGTGTGGTGAATCCCGTGCAATAGCCTTGGTTATATCTAAAGCCTTTGACCGCGTTTGGCACCAGGCATTGTTAAGTAAATTATCTGCCTACGGTCTCCCAACCAAACTGCGCCAATGGCTCTTGAGCTCCTTACATGTGGCAGTTGACGGTATTTCTTCTGATGCGTTTAAAACCAATGCCGGGGTCCCCCAGGGTTCCATCCTGTCCCCCACCTTATTTCCTTTACACATCAACGACCTCTTGAAAACCACCACGAACCCCATTTACAGTTTTGCAGACGATAGCATACTTGTCTCAACTTTCACATCCTATCGATCACTTTCGGTGAATGATACAAATAGACTCAGGCAGGAACGGGTTGACTTCATCAATAGAGATTTTGAAGCAATCGTCGAGTGGGGAACCAACAATCTTGTTCAGTTCAACGCCCAGAAAACACAAACCGCCACGTTTTCCAAGAAAGTGAATTCCTCAAATCATCCCATCACAATGTCCGGAAATACCCTTGAACCAAGTCCCTCCATCTCGATTTTGGGAGTCACGGTGTCCAATAATATGTCTTGGCATGACCATGTTGCTAACATCGCAAAGTCGGCAAGCCAGAGGCTAGGTTTTCTGTGGAAAGCCAGAAAGTTTTTTACTCCTGATCAACTGTTGACGACGTACAAGGCTCAAATCCGACCTCTACTGTAGTATTGCTCGCACATTTGGGGTTCAGCACCAGGGCATTCTCTTCGTCTTATAGATTCCATTTAGAAAAGAGCCATTCGCTTGATAAACAGCTCAACTCTCACAGATACCCTTCACCCTCAAAACATAGAAGAAAAGTTGCAGACCAGTCATTGCTCTACAGATATTTCCATGGCAGATGCTCCAGAGAAATAAAAACTCTTGTACCACCATTGGCCACATTCGGCCGAAAGACTCGGCACGCTGATCAGTCTCACCCATTTACGTTCAAGATTGACACTACAAGGACCAATCTTCATCAAGAATCCTTCTTTTACAGTGCTGCTACGGAATGGAATAAGCTTCCAAAATCAGTTTTTCCAGAGAACTATGACTTGCAACTTTTTAAAAAGCGTGTCCACAATCATTTCCTTTCTATAATCCCTTCCCCTTCCTTAAATGTATTTACAGTAACTGTTCAAAGTGTGCTCTGTTATTTTGTAGGCAATATTATAACCTATTTTCAAATTCTTCTCGAACTCTTTGCAAAGGTTTGCTAGTAATTCGTCTACATTACTCAGTTATTTATAAGTTTTAGTTCTTTAATGTTTTTGGGAGGAGTTTTGTAAACTAATGTTTTTAAATAGCCACATAAAAAAAAAGTCATGTGATGTTAGATCTGGAGATTTTTCCTGCCATTCTCTAACGCCCCTTCTGCTAATCCAATGTCTTGGAAATCGTTAACTAGCCATTGTCTTACAGCTAGTGCGTAATGTGGTGTAGCTCCGTCCTGTTGAAAGTATATATTCTGTTCATCTAGCACCATATTTTCCTATTCATCAACTTGTCTTTTTAGTGACTGGTGTAATAAGTGGATCAATTTCATTTTCTAATATTTGTAGGTACAATTCACTCGTTAGGTTTTGGTCAATTGTCTCATTACCTAAAATACCAGCCCATACATTGATCTTTGCTGGAAACTGAATTTTATCTTGTCTAAACACGTGAGGATTTTTGTCATCCCATTACCTACAATTATGTTTACAAAGCCATTTAAATAAACTTTGATTTATCACGGAAACAAATATTTTTAACCAAATTTGCGTCGTTTTGTAATTTTTGGGACATCGTTTCACAAAATTCAATTCTGCGGTAATCACTAAGCTGATGATGAATTTGTATTTTATAAGGAAAAAACTAATGCAATTTTTACACATTTTTACACTATAGCAAAATGACCCAGTACTAAATTGGTGCAGCTTGGTGCAGCTTCGTCGAAAACTCTGGGATTATTATTTTTTTATTACAAACGGATCCAGTCTCTCCAAATTTCCGTACTAACTCTATGATGGTCTGGTGGCCTATATTTCTATCAGAATGCCTTTCATTAAAAACTCGAGCTGTTTTTCTAGCGCACTTGTTTTGATGACCGTAAATAAATATTATTTCTATTCGTTCTTGCAGAGAATACACCATTTTAAAATAACTAAAGATGCTACAGGTAGAAATAATGACTAATTTAACGTCACGAGTAACTAACTAAATATACTATTAATATTTCTAAAACAAAGAAACAAAATGACAAAAAATGTCGAAAAAAGGTAACATGTATTTAAAAGTAAGTTAATTGATCTCTAATTATCCATCCAGTGGTGTAGGTCGTTTTTGTTATGGTCTCATGTTATTTCACTAAATTTGTTGTTATCATCAAAATAAATCGATAGAATATTTGTTTATATGGCTGATTTTTCTTGGTCTTTCATTTGATGTTTCACAAGGTAGGGGTTGCTATTTGACATTTTAAACAATGTGTGGGGGATGTTAAAGGGGTGCTACTTGGAAACAGCAGAATAACATTTTTAAACCTCCCCCTTGATTTATAATTCGGCGTGTTTATTTTTCTTGCATTTACGCTAAATCAAGTTATTTGTACTGGCTGGTTTTGAAATGAAATCACTGTAAATAAATAGTATGTGCTGCCCATTGGCAGCAAACAGCTCAAGACAGAAACGCATGGAAGAGATTAGAACAGGCCTATGTCCTGCAGTGGGCAATAATTGGCTGAAGAAGAAGAAGAAGAGTATTTAGAAAAAAAAATCCAAGAAAAGTTTAAATAAAAGTAACAGTAAATAATAAAAATTTAAGTTAAATTATATTTTGTCTAATATAAATAATACATATTTATACGTTATTATAGGCAGATCAGTCCTACCTTCAATGCCGATTTCGCCCCAAACCATTACTGTATCTCCTCTATAAGAATGAACCTCCTGTACATTTTGCCATCGTGCTTCATTGCCTGGTACTCTCCATACTCTTACACGTCTTGAGTCAAGATTATCCCAATCTTGACTCGTTTAAAAAACAATTAGAACCTTATTGAACATTTTGCAAAACACGTGTTTCTTATTCCATGCTAAAGTAGCAGCGCGATCGCCACTCCTTAAAGACTGACATCTCAGCAGTTTTTTCGATCTTAAGTTAGTTTCCTGCAAACGATTTATGAATGTCCCGGAAAAAACTTATATCCCATATTATTTGCAACAGCTGCAATTGTAACTTATGCAGCTAATTGCAAAAAACTTTCTGCATTTTGGGTTATAGAGGATATAAAAAGAAAACGATCCTCATTAGATCAGATAGTCAAGCGGCACTCAAAGCTTTGGCATCTCGGAGAATAGACTTAAAAATTGTCCGGGAATGTGCCGGAAACCTACGAACCTTGGCTAACCATAACAAGGTTACCTTGTCTAACCATAACAAGGTTACCTTGTCGTGGGTGCCAGGATATAAAGGTATTTCTGGTAACGAAAAAGTGGACAAACTAGCTAGGCGGGGGTCTGGAACACCATTTATTGGGCCAGAACCAATAATAGGAATACCCAAGCAGCGATCAATGGCTGTATCCACTCTCAGCATCAGCTGAAGTGGGCACAGCCAGAGGGAGCTAGACACAGCAAGTTAATGCTGAAAGAACCCTCACCTAAGCAGGCAGAAAAGCTGCTCTCGCTAAGTAAAAAAACACTTAAACAGTTTTAGGGCTTTTTACCGGATACTGGTCTTTGAGAAAACATCTGCACAATATAGGCGTGTTTGATACCGAACCTATATGCAGATTATGTAATGGGGAGGAGGAAACAGCTACTCATATTATCTTTGAATGTAAAGCCACCGCCTAATGGAGGCACTATCTGGGTTGTATACAAGACGAAGGGAGTGATCCACCTGGGGCAATAGCAGTACATGAGCTTCTTCTCCTTAACAGGAAAATTGAAGAAATGAGACTAAACTAAGGAGCTACAAAGGTACAAAAAGCAGGCAATGCTGAAGTGTCTAGGAAAAAATTAGACCTCTTCCACAACTTCTATTTACTTATTCATTTATTCATGGGTTATATATCTCGTACGTCTTGTGTGAATTTAAGATGCAACTTTAGTTTCTACATAACGGGCATTTAAACAGGAAATAATGCTTTGAGATGTGCCAAATGCTCGCACTATATCTGTTTGTAAAGCTCCATTTTGTAGCATGTCAATGACTCTTAGTATTTGTTGACGATTTATATGGTGGAAACTTTCCATTTTTAATTCAAAAATGTAGGTATGTGATTTATTTTGAGATCTCACTGGCATAAATTGACAGGACATAGACAAGCGAAAGGGCTAGAAAGCCTTTCGCCAAGAAAGCTAAGCAGCTTTTCGAGTTGGACAAGAAATACTTGAAACTGGTGACAGAGCTCCTCACTGGACACTGCCCTCCGAGGTATTACCTTAAAAAGATGAGCAAAACAGATAGTGATAGTTGCCGCTACTGCGAGAACTTCGCTGAAACTGCAGAACATTTGCTTTGGAATGACCAGTGCTTTTCTGCAAGAGGCTCAAGTTTCTGGAAGTGGCCTTTCTAAAGCCCTTCGATTTCAGAAACTTACCCCCCAGTAAACTGATAAATTTTGCTTGAAGTCTCGGAATCCCGGGCCTCGAATAGATTAAGGATTATGCACAAAAGATCTGATAGGTCGAGGTGCTTGAGAGGCAGCGTAGCCTTCACGACCCCCTACAATCTACAATCTACTTTGAGCTCAAACCAATAACACATTTTCTTCAGTGTTTGAAACCGATGATAAAATATAAAATAACAGAAAGCATGTTTGACTTTTTTGCTTAATAATATTTAAATATTAATTAATATCCTTAAATTATTGTCATGGGCTTAGTTAAAACTAACTTAAATGCAGAAACCGAATTTCTTCTGTAGACGTTATTTTTTTATTTAAGGTTATTTAAAAACAATTCCCATATAGTATTCGTATATTTTTTACGTTGGTAATCTAAAAGTAGCATGAGAGATTTAATTCTCTTAATGCTTTGCAATACGTACGAACACTTACAACGGCATGTGTTTTTAAAGAAATCTTTGTATCTTTTTTTGAGTACCAGACATTAAACCAAAGGAAACGTGGACATAGAACTAAACAGAGAAGTATCAGCCAGAAACGAACGTCGTTGGTTTTTACCATTAGTCCAAGATACAGAGATTTTGACGAAGTTAAAAACGTCTTAAAATCCAAAGTGTACTGTAGTTTGTTGAATGGTATTTATTTCAGAATCCATTTTTTTTACCAACGTTAAAAATGTTACAAACTACTACTTAAACCACTTTCATATTCTTTATTTTAGTATTTCAATTTTTCCTCGCAATAAATTGATCAAATACATTGTAAGTTGCGCGTTTTAATTACAATATTACGATTGCTTTATTATGTTTTATTGATAAAAATTAAAAACAAAAAGAATTAACAAAATAATTTTGTAATTGTTAAAGCGTTTTTTCTCCTTTCGGGGTTGGTAACAACGTAAGTTGTCCCTTATACTGCAGTCCTATTGGGCCCCCCGTATATAAATAAGGCAGTCCTGTAGCTTCAAAAAATTTCAGGGTGTCGAAAATGGAGGTACCTATCGTTAAACATTAAAAGTTCCTGTTTTGGTTCCCCGAACCAAGATTTCTTCGCAGTAGCATAGACAGTAAATGAAAGTCTCAACCTCCTCTTCAAAGAACTTCTAAAATGGACTTTCTGCAAGCTCTATAATGTGTAGGTGTTTATTTATGCATCAGTGCCCCCTGCAAGTTATCATTTTCCTTCGCCCAAGCTTCAGGGTTTTTTCTGCCGTTTTCCTAAATCTCCCATAGATAAGAGATTTCGAATGTCTCATACCTGTATGAGTATTTGTGATGGTTATTTCGTAATCACTTCTAGTTTGCTCTCTAGCAGAACTGTAAATAATGCTGCTGCCTGGCTCCAGGCATATCAACTGTTGTGATCTACCGACTTTTACTAGCATGTCTACCATCTCGTTATCATGTGCTTCATAGTGTCCTAGTACCCTAGTCCATTTTTAAATTCGAGAGAGTAATATAACCATGAAATTTTGAGACAAGAAAAAGTAAAACAAAGCGGTAATCTAATGGTTTATCTATTTCTTCGATTTTTTTTAACTTAGTTTAAGCCTTTGTAAATAAACTACATGAATTCGCAAGTGACAATATTTTCAGTTTCCTTAAATGAATAAATAATTATACAAATGGAAAAATTGGCAGTTTTTTCAGTTTCACTAGTTTCCTGTGGCTTTCTTATACTAATTTAAGATCGAATTGGCTAGATGTCAGCGCTTTTTTTGCACCTTGCTACTAGAATTGCTGTGATTTCGGTCTGATACACTGTCGCAAAGTGGCACAGGTTTATGCTGATGGCATTGCCCAGTCCTGTTTTATAAATGCCCAGACCTGCTCCATTTTCTAAAGATCCGTCTCTATATGTACCAGATCTCTTCGTTTAGGTGAGTGACCATTTACGGAATTTGAAGGAAGTTTTCGTTTTATATTAAAAAAGTTATCAATTTAGAAACCATGTTATAGTATTAGTGGATTTAATGTGGTTCTGTACGAGTATCTCGTATTTTAGTAAAAACTGCTTACCAGTTAGTCAGCTTCATTCTTTCATAATTAAAAATAGTTTGTATAATTACTTTATTGATATTATAATAAACAAATTAAAAAATATATAACCACTAGCAATGTCAACGTCTAGATTTATCATACCAATATTTAACGAAAACCCAAACAAGACCACGTAATTCTACTCTGGTTTGCGAAAACTCCCTCAGTCAAAGCTAAACTAATACCTTATTATACGTAAATATGTAAAACATTAGTCAATTATATTTAGTAGTTATCATTTAGACTTTTCAGTTCAGAAACATACAACATAGAATGTTGTAGATGTAACTATAATATATTTATTGTGTTATGTACTCGGTCCGTATCTGTAGACACATTAATATACCGTGTGTTTTTCGTTCCAGATGAACTCTCTGCACCGTCACCGTCATCATCAAAAACACACGCAGAGGAAAAGGCAGAATACCAGATACAACGGCTGTGAGTGACCTCGACGACCATTAGCCACGGAGACGACGTCGAAAGAAACGACGTGGTGGAAGAGTATTAGGTGAAAGAGGTGGGTCGATAGCGACGACGATCTTCACCATGGGCAACTGTTGCTGTTGCAGCAGAGGTCCATCGCCGCCGGCGAATAAAAAAGCCGATATATTTGTAGGAAAAGCAGCAGATATGGGTAATTATTTTTTTTATGTCACATTTAAAAAAATTATTAATCTTTTATCACAAGTAGAAGCAATCGAATGCAATTAATAGGTTTTTATTGATTTAAGAATTTCAAGAACCTATTAGCATTACTCAGAAAACACCACTAGCAGGTTGTATTTAATGGCTCTTCGGTATCTAAAGATACTGCACTCTGGAGACCCAAAGAAGTGACGAGGGTGTTTAAAAACTACTGATATACAACAATATTTAGTAATTTATAAATTTTTTCTAATTCGAAAATTTTACAACATAGTTTAATTTGTTCTCTGCCACATCTTAAATGTTACGTAAGTTTTGTTATCAAATTTATAGCATTGTAACCCATCGGTATCCAAGTGCACTACTCAAAAAATCCGAGAACACTGTTAAGTCTACCAATTACTAATCTGCAGCTTCTCGAGATTTGAGACCTAACTCCTACCTGTAGATGTCAGTTTTAAAATATACTCGTCATATTTGAGAACTATTGGTTGTGTGTGTGTGTGTGTGTGAAAGGGGGACATCAGTAAACAAATTATTTAAGTTTACAATTTTTAATAGGAAAACCTCTCATATCCAAAGAATAATTGTTACTAAATTTTCCCCCGTATTATTTTATGTTGACTTTTATAGTTTTTATTGAAATCTTTATTTAATCTTTTATTTTTTGTCGTTTATGAAGAGTAAAATGCTGTTTTAATGTCATAAAACTCACGTAGCTTAATAAAATCTTTTTTTTTAATATGATTGAAGTTCGTCGATTTTACAGATGAATATAATCCAGTAAACAGCGAAATGCAGGCTCATATTGATAGTGGTGATGGTATTTGTGAGTTCCTTCTATTTATGTGTTAATATTTATTCAAAGGCATAATTGACAGTTTAATAAAGGTCCATTTAAACGAAAGTCAGATTTACTTTATTATTTCATCAAATTTCTTCAATTGGAAAAATTAACATGTCTAGAATCAAAAAACAACTATTTTCGAAAATTAAATGTATCTTTAATCTATATAAATGTTAATTAGTCGAGGAAACGAAGCACAAAAATAGGCCTCACCTCCGATTTTTTGTGCTGTAAGTCGAATCGAAATGCATTCGATTTTAGCATTCGACTCATGATACCGATAACAAACTTTGTGACCATAAGTGATAAATACATCTTTAACATTGCACATTTTTATTAGTGCATTTCAAAGTTATAATTTATAAAACATTTGAAACTCTGCCAATAATGACAAAAATAAGCCCATTTTTGTTATTCGGGGGTTTTCGATGTCGCTGAACACGAATACGTTGTCGACGATGGCCTCCGAGGTACCTGGTGAAAACTAAACTCCAGGAGATGACTTGGATGACAGTCGTCCTAGGCACCAGGTACCTCGAAGGACGTCGCCGACAACATGTTCTGCGACCTCGAAAACCGCCCGAGTGACGAGTTTCGATTAATTTCTTAAAACTATAAAACGAAACTCTAGGAGATGACTGGGCACTAGGTACATCGGAGGCCGGCGCCGACAACGTATTCGTGTTTATCGACCTCGACAACGAGTTTCGATTGATTCCTAAGACTATAATAGGAAACTCCAGGAGATGACGTAAATGACAGCCGTCCTGAGCAACTGATACCTCGGAGGACATCGCTGACAATCGCTGACGTTTTCGTGTTCAGCGACCTCTAAAACTTCCGAGTAACAAAATTGGACTCATTTTTGTCATTATTGGCCGAGTTTCAAATATTTTATCGGTATCCTGAATCTAATGCAAAAAATCGGCGGTGTAGTTTCCTCGACTAAATCTATATCTTAGGAAAACGATGAAACTATGGTGGATAATAGCAAAATCTATACTCGAGAATGTGATACTTTTAAAAAATTGTCAGCACTATAACATATTTGACTTATGGTGGCCCAGTCAGCCCAGGGAGACTTTTGGCCGCTTGCACCATGTTTCGCCATAGAACATTTTTGCTACTATCTTCCAAGTGTCGCTACTGAGACCAAATGATTGGATATCCTCGCTTGTCTGGTCTGCCCATTTGTCTTCGGGGGCGGCCAAAGGGTCGTCTCGGAACCAGGAGAGGAGAGGAGCATTTCACTAATTGTTTTTGAATTTAGACTCGATTAATTTATTTTCTATGGAATTCTAAAATACTTTGTGGCAAAGACTAAAAATATCATTCGCTAAAAAATTATTTCAAATTTCTATTTCTCACTTCTGTTAATGTTTTTTTTCTTAAGTTTTGAAAAATATTTCATTAGCTTTAGTCAAAAATTTATGTTGTTTTAGTTAGCATCATTCTTTTAATGCACCAATAATTTTAAAGTTCGAATCTCAAGGCTAAACTATAATGTTAAAATCCTCTTTGTCGAAACTGTCAGTTATCCTTAGCTTTTTTAACAATTAACTCTTATTGTAAATATTTTTAATGATAACTACTGCTATAATTTTTAAATGATAAATGCTGCATTCTGGGAAATACAGTAGTAATCGTTTATAGCTGATATCATCTGAAATCATTAACATCCCATATGTTACAAATGCTTTGAATGATACCGCTTATATTGTTCATACATGATTTACGTTAAATATTTATAGTGGCAGCAAAAAATAATATTAAAATTGTAGCAAAATTTCAAGATTATCGTACAACTTATTTTTTTGTGAGCCTATCGGCCGCTCTAAATTCGTGAGGGTCGTGAGTAAGAAAATTGTTAAATTAAATTTCTTTAAAACTTCTATAATTATTCATCAGTAACTTGCAAATATAAAAACAACAAAAACGCTTGAGCGCCATGTATTTTCTTTTACGGTTAAAATACAAAAAACCATTTACAATCTCATGCAATTATGTAACAATAGTTTCAACTAATAATTAAAGTATTAAGTACAATAAAAGAAAACCCAACAGATCTGTCAAAGAAAAAAAACTTTTACAAAATATTTGCAAAACCCGAACAACTTTCAAGTTATATTTACATATACTCATATATTTTTATTTCTACAATTAATTTACTAGTTACTTCTTAAAAGAACAGTTTAATTACAATTTGTCATAAATTTGGTCAACAACATAGACTTTCTACTCGAGTCTTTTCTGATCTCAGTTATCTGTAATTAAGGTACTTCAGGCACTTCCAACCATGAACAGACGTGGATGTCGAACAGGAGAGTCTAACTACTCAGTTCATTAGACAGCCTCTGTATTGGTAGTCTCTAGGCCAAACTCTGTAACTGGAAATAGTCCACCAAGTAGGAACTCTGTCCTCTGAGAAATCAGGAACTCTGGATCACTTTCAACGTGTAATGTGCTAAAAATATAGCAAATACAGCAGCAAAGGTGTTCTGGTAGAGTGTCAAGTTATTCTCTTTGGATCATATATGTATAGCAACTTCTGACATACATTAAATTTTTAATAATTTCAATTTAACTGGAAAATACTTATCTAAATCAAAAGCTAGATTTACCAAAACAAATCTTATGTACGCTTTGATTTGGTAGGATCTTCACAATATTTCAAGATACAAGATTTCAACACTTGAGAGCACAATGGCGTCTCATGTCTTGAAATGCTATAAAAAAAATAATCTTTAATCACTAGCAAAATTCTTAAAACGAAATCAGAAAGTATACATAATGATTTAATTTTAAATACGCTAATACGTTATTTGCTTTCAGTACCAAAATTTTGAATACAAATTTCTATTTACAACTTTGCAAATTTAAATCATACCTTTTCTTTTTAAAAGAAAGGTATTTTAAAGCCGCAACAAAGATTTACGTCTTCTCCCAAGGAAAAACCTAAAGGGCACACGCCAAAGAAAAACAAAACACTTTCTTTCTATAAACTCGCTTCCACAAAAAGCAAAAGATGCTCCTGGCACCACGTGCTATCAATTCCAAAAAAAATCCAAGGTGCTTCTATAGGGCACACGCCAAAGGAAAACCATCACTTGTTTTCCCGGAAACTTGCTTTCTCGGAAAGAAAAAGGATAAGATATTTTATAACACACACGTGTTCACTGAAATAATCGCAAATTGATATCAGCGCAAAACCCAACATTCGTCACTGGCAAAAGCCAGCGACCGAAGATTTAACTCTCAAAAATGCTAACATAATTCTAAAATACTTGTATTTGTCTAAAGAAGGTATGAAATAATTAAATAAGCTGAACGGAAAATAACCGAAATTTTAATTATTGAAAGAGCGACAACAATGTACTTGTAGAATATCGATCGAACATCGAACATACTTATCTGTCAACGATCAACTAATCAACCAATCAAAGAGCATTAATTTAATTTATGAAGACAGCATATACGAGGGAAATAAAAAATATAACTAAAAAAGGAACGAAATTCACAAGCGTGAGATAATTCGTTACATAATTTACTTGAAAGTTTTCTATTATCAGAAGAAAGGACTAAAATGACAAAGAAAATAATATGCCCTTTTACCCCATTATAAAAATGTACCCATCTTGTATCTGAAATATTAAATTTACGGTGATAAATATACAAGTTAAATCAATAATTAACGGGGGAAAAGATACGAGCGTGGCAATTTAGCTCTAAATAAAGATTTGATGTTATTGATACGATTTTTAGTTCTTTCTTGGGTTCGTTGATTAAAACTCTCGGTTCAATAACAAAACAATGTTTATTTCAGTACAATAACTTCTATATTCATTAACCACTTAGGTATTCACTTAGCAATACAACTTTTTTACAACTCCATATAACTATTTACATTTAATAATTTGTAACACACATAAGCTAATACTAATACTCGTTATAATCGTTTCCCTTTTTAAATTCCCTATATCATAGTTCCAGATCTTTCTACCTGTTTCCCCATTATTCGACGCGGATTCGAGACATTGCGCGACTTTCCTAGGGCCCGTCGGCAGCTACAAAGGAGAGCGGTCGAACACGGACCCTCGACGCCGTCGACCTTTCGGTTGCTGACAGGACCGGATTTGTAACATTATTTTAAAAACATTCAGTATCCCAACGATACTTTGCAGCATCGGCAGTAAGATCCTCTTCAATCCTCACTTTGAGTCATTTTAGGGTTTTTATGGCTGTTTAATGTCGTATCAAAATAAGTGGGTCGATCTTATTTTAGTCCGCCTTTATAGCCTAGTAACAGCTTTTGAAATATTTTAAATTGACGCCCAGTATATTAATTTTAATATATTTTTATAGCTGCAACATCCTACATGAAGACATGTAATAACATGTTTAGCTCTCATTGAATTAAAATTATTACATTGCTACATAAACATCTACCTGCATGGTTATGTAATTGATACGTGCACAGGTACCCATAATTTATAATTTAGATTTCAACACGTATATTTAACAATGCTAATAATAAATAATTATATAATTACCGTGCTTCGTGAATCTGCAAAAATCTGATGGGCAATGATATTATTTAGCATTCATATGCTTTCGTTGCCAAGGGTAATACTTTTATTTGGTAAAGTACCATTTATTTTTCTATTACTAAAGCAATACCGACGACAACAAAAACTGGTAAAGTACGATAAGAAGAAGGAATCATAGGCGGCGATAAAAATTAAATTTACACTGTCATGCAATGAAATCTACCATGGGTCTATTATTAGAGGAGACGAAACTATTTACTTTTAAACACGATCATACATCCCCACTTTCTGGGCGATTGTATGATCTTCATACGGCCGACTGGAATGTGTTGTGCTGTGATGTTGCCTGCTCTTCACTTATGGCAAGAGATTTGTGATTGTTATTGAATCGTCCATAGTATTTGTTAATTATGTTTGCCACAATATTGTGACCATAATGCTATCTCTTATTAATATTTCATGAATTATAACAACCTGATTAATAAAACCCATTTTATAGAATGTTAAACCATTGAATTATTTCATTCCGTTAGATCATAGAAATGTGTTGCTCAATAAGCGACAACGCCGCACGACTTGTCTAAATCGTTCCACGTGCAAAAATGTGTGTTTACTACGAAATCGGCTATTATTAGTAGCGCTGTTGCCGAAGGTGTTGCAACTTGATTTTGAAGTATTATCGGTAATTTTCAGCATATTATTGGTAAAATTCAGTGAAATTTAGTGGAAGAAATGATTCGACATTGCCAAGTGTGTAAAAAACTATTTAAGCCACAGTGTTTATTTTTACAAGTAAGTTGGAACATCTCATTGTTTACTGTATTTTCTTCCAGTGGTGTAGCGATGACGATTTCAATATCAAAATAAACAGGTATTATTTTGAGACGTAAAACGCGAATCTGAAAACCAAACGATGTGGAAATTAATACTTTTCGAGATATTTTCTCAAAAAAGGTCATTACCCATTTCACTGTTATTCAGCAACACTTATTCAGTGGTATTATTCTTCTTACGTTGTTATTTGGAGAACTTTATACCTTCCTGATCCATTTTATAGTACTATTTCATAAGAAATCTGTACATCACCTCAAATTTAATCCAATCGGGAAATCAATGAGTCACGGAACCCTAAGTATAATATTTTAATCATTTCCTTTAGGTTAATAAGCTGTTATTAAATAATTTGAACATTAAAATTCATTACATTTTATTTGTCCAATTAATATTAATAATAATTATATAAGTTTTTTTTTCACTTCAGACGGTTAGGTAAATTTATTTAAAATTCTTTTTCAGTACTTTAATTTGATAAAATAATTTAGTTAAACGGGTATAAGTAAAACTGTTCGCTACACAATTGGCAGCCCTTGAGTTGGAATAATTTAATTTTATAAAAGTAACTTATAACATTACACACAATTGGCTTTAGAAAGGAAACTTTAACGTAACACAAAATTGCTGCCCAACATTTGGGGAATTGGTAAGTTTTTAAAGTTACACAAAATTGGCACCCCACTTTTGTAACTTTAGAAAAACAGTTAGGGGCGCCGTAGAAATCTCGAACAGAGCGATGGCAGTGCTAAAACCGGCACTGCGTATATTGATTATTTTATATTTAAAACCAATTCTATGTATAAAAACAACAAAATACGCGAGACCACATAAATTAATAATGCTTTAATGCTGATTTTATTTTATTTGCTGCTACTGTGAGGCATGTGAGAAATGTAATACGGTATTGGACGACCGGCGTCAATCTACACTTAAAGTTGGAAAATACGCACTGACAGTCCTATCAATCCATTAATTTTTATTGTATAAATTAGATTAAAACAGATAAAAATAGTATTACGACGCCTAAAATTTAGAATAATTTCTTTACACGATAAATTTCTTATTTTAATACATACATAGATTGGTGTTTTACCGTTACTTTTCAAGATTTAATACCTAGCATATCCACCTTTAGTAGCCAGAAGCTATGCGATTCCTTTGATGATGGAAATAAGAGCAGTACCTACTTAAAAAAAAATTTACTGCCACAAGAAAAATGTATTAAATAAAAGTGGACAGATACGTTAGGATGTCTATTAAACGAAGGGAAAGGTTAGCTTTTACTTAAAGATTATTAGCCACAGACATTAACACTGGCAGTTTCTTGCTCGTGATATAAACTTTCTGCATTTCGCAGATATTGCATTCTGTGTCGGCCTTTACGCAAGCAAGTTACTCTATTTTTTTTTACTGAAAATAGTCGCGGACGGCCCGCACTGCGACTATTAGAAAGGGGAGAGATTATAGAAAGGAGATGATTGTGGACCCGCTTTTTGAAAAGTTGCAAGTCATAGTTCTCTGGAAAAACTGATTTTGGAAGCTTGGTCCTTGTAGTGTCAATCTTGAGAGTAAATAGGTGAGATTGATCAGCGTGCCGAGTTCTTCGGCCGAATGTGGCCAGTGGTGGTATAAGAGTTTTTAGTTCTCTGGAGCATCTGCCATGGAAATATCTGTAGAGTAATGTCTGGTCTGCAACTCTTCTTATATGTTCTAGTGGGTGAAGGGTATCTGTGAGAGTTGAGCTGTTTATCAACCAAATGGTCCTTTTCTGAATGGAATCTAGAAGACGAAGAAAATCCCTTGGTGTTGAA
This sequence comes from Agelastica alni, assembly GCA_950111635.1. Classification (NCBI taxonomy): domain Eukaryota; kingdom Metazoa; phylum Arthropoda; class Insecta; order Coleoptera; family Chrysomelidae; genus Agelastica; species Agelastica alni. Next base: position 58,639,016 of record OX467709.1, read on the forward strand.
CCCCAAATGTGCGAGCAATACTCCAGTAGAGGTCTGATTTGAGCCTTGTACGTCGTCAACAGTTGATCAGGAGTAAAAAACTTTCTAGCTTTCCACAAAAAACCTAGCCTCTGGTTTGCTGACTTTGCGATGTTAGCAACATAGTCATGCCAAGACATATTATTAGACACCGTGGCTCCCAAATCGAGATGAAGGGACTTGATCCAAGGGTATTTCCGGACATTGTGATGGGATGATTTGAGGAATTCACTTTCTTGGAAAACGTGGCGGTTTGTGTTTTCTGGGCGTTGAACTGAACAAGATTGTTGGTTCTCCACTCGACGATTGCTTTAAAATCTCTATTGATGAAGTCAACCCGTTCCTGCCTGAGTCTATTTGTATCATTTACCGAAAGTGATCGTTAGGATGTGAAAGTTAAGACAAGTATGCTGTCGTCTGCGAAACTGTAAATGGGGTTCATGGTAGGTTTCAAGAGGTAGTTTATGTGTAAAATAAATAAGGTGGGGGACAGGATGGAACCCTGGGGGACCCCGGCATTGGTTTTCAACGCATCAGAAAAAATACCATTAACTGCCACATGTAAGGAGCGATCTTGCATGAAGCTCATGAGCCATCTTACTCTTCCGTGTGACTGAACCTTGAAGATGCCTTTCTAACTGTCATAGTTTTTAAATATAAATAATGTCAGTGATATGAAAATCATGAAACACTGGTAAAAAAATATATTTGGGTTATAACATACATAAAACTTAAATACACAAATTTTTTATTTATAACACAAAAAAAGTTAATAAAATCGTACTTCACTCACATTTGCTGTAAAATCACCTTAAACCCTTGTTCCTTTTTCAGTGCAATCTTCACACTTTGATTGAACATGCTCTAGGCAAAGCCATTTTTTACACTTTACACAAAAAAAGAGCTAGTTTTACGAGTTGGGCAATAGGCACAACGGCCTTTTTTATTTTCGCGCGAAGTCACTACATCTGCAGGAGCACAACTTAATTTTTTAGCGATGTTCCTGATATTTTTTTGTAAATGAGTGTCTTGCTCTTACCAGCATGTGTTTTCTATTACCAACGCATTACATTTACGTACAATATGAGAATTTATGCTTGCAATATCGAGCAAATTATATAAAATGGTCATTACCCATCTTCTAGTATTTCTGCTTACGTTACATTTTTGATCCACCGAATCAACACCGGATCATGTTTGGCTTACATGCATTTCCAGTATCTTCGTCAATGGTGTCATCATAGTGAAACGATGATTACAATTTTTTACTTTTTTGGAATGTATGGTCATTTGGTCATTTGATAAAAGAATGTAAACATGGACGAGTACTGTGGTCTACTATTTGTGGGCCTAACATCAAAAGGATCTTCAAAAGTGTCTCTTATCTTTGAAATGAATATGTTTGTATTATTAACAATGGTTTCAAGAATATTATCATAAATATAACATCTCGAACACTCAAAAGGATCAACAACTTGACGAGCTCCTTCTCCTGTACCTGGTATATATGAAATTATGTTACAACTTCTTGTTCTAATATTCTTTGGTGGCACATGTTTTCTCCATGAAATCCTGTCTTTTGCCTTATAAAACATCTGTCCCTATTTTGCAGAAACCTCAAAGTATTGCTGATTAGCAAGTAAGTTCTGGTTCACTACTTCCTCTATTTCTTCCTTAGTATCTGAATTGAGGTTGCTTTCTTCGCAATTTTATTCCAAACTACTAAGAAAATTTTGTTAACAGACGGATCGGGTCTAACAGGACTTAATTAATTATAGTTTAACGAATTTTCTAGCACTGAAGCGTATAAATGTGCCCAGGAACTCGGGGCCGTCCTACCGAAAGGTATTAGCCATGGCGGTACGCTCTTCCTTAGAATAAGAGTGGGATAGCAAAAACAAAAAGTCGTTTGTCTCGCAGACCCAACACGAGTACTGGAAGGTTAAATGATGAAAAATGTGAATGTTGGGGCGTTTCGTATTTTTTGAGTGCTTTTTTTGTTTTCAATTAAGTCATCATCTTCATTGCTTTATAGCAAGTACGTGCTAGTACACAAGCTAAAATCAATTTTACTATCTTGAACGAGGGTAACATTTTTTTAAAAATTTGGTAGACCCTAAAAGGAAAACTACCCTTAGTACAGATTTAAATCAAAATAAATATTAAATTATTTGATTAGTAAAAAATTGTTAAACTTGGTTACACCACTGAACAGTGCCGTCTATAAGGTAGGGCCCTGGCCAGGGTTCCTGTTATTACAGGGAGCTCCACGGCTCTAGAAAATGTTCTATTTAAATAAGAAGTATTTTTATATTATGATAAACAAAACAGCAAAATACATGTTGAAACGTATTATAAAATTCAGTTAAAAATAATATGTGGGGTATTGAGAGACTTAAGGGGTTGCAATTTAGTCAATTGCATAATTAAACTGAAAAATGGTTAAGTTGGAATTTTAAAATTTTCAATCCCTTACATTACATAGGCCCCAGCTGGTATCTTGGCCCATAGCCTCACCAATCTTAAAGACGGCCCTGCCACTGAGATTTTTTTTAGCTTTTGTAAAAAGTAAGTTGGAAATATAAATATATATTTCGTATCGAATGTTTTATTAAATTAATTAGCATCAGTTACAAATGTAGATAGAGAGAGAGTGTGTTTCTTCAGATGTTTGCTATCGGATACAGCTTCACTGCTAGCTTTTTTATTCATATCCGTAGACAGTCATTTACCATTAAAAATGCACGTTAAAAAATATATATACATCGTGTATAGTTACATCCAGAAGCATATTAACACAGATGGCTTGACAATCTTAATCTTCTTTTGTAAAAAATTTCTAATTTATTTATTCATTTGTTCTAGTGAGGATTAATCATCCACAGTTCATCGACCCTTTACCAAAAGAGCCAAATCCAATTATAAGCCGTCCCAAAGATAGATATGTCACGCCGACAAAACCCAAACCAATTATGATTGCCATGTACAATTATGATGCCAGAGATAGTCAAGATGTTTCCTTTAAGAAAGGCGATCGAATGGAGGTTATCGACGATTCGGAAGGAGATTGGCTAAAAGTAATTCATCTCACTAGCAGAGAAAGAGGTTACATTCCAGGAAATTATGTTGCCCTCGAACAAAGTGTAGAAAGTGAAGAGTAAGTTTCAGTCTAATTATATGAACCTGTCCTTATTTAAGTTTTGTTCTTAAAATCAAAACAAATTTTTTGCGCGATACACCAGACTAAGCCCGAATTGGAGCAAATTTGGAGTGATTTTTCTACAACTAAGGTGATACACTTCCTTTATCTCTTCATCCAAAAGATGATCTTTCTTCGTTGATTTACTTTGTATTTAAAATTGTCATTCCTAGTCCTTTATAGCTGTACCAATAACGACAACTCTAAACATACTGACGGGATGGGGAGGAAATAGCATCCCACTTCATATTTTACTGTGACGCCCTAACTAGGTGGTGCAGCCAGTATATTACGAGGACTTTTTTATTTCAAGTAAAAAGCTTAACCTTGGTCAAGATTAGCCATCAGGAGACCAAAACAACATACGGACCATGCAACTTCAGTTACTCAGGGCTCTTTAGAACGTTCGTTTATGTCTCAGGTTTGAAAATACTTCCAGATGTAGTTTATTAACTTTTTCCCTAACCACTTTATATTTATTTTAAATTTCCTAATACTTACATTTCATTAGATATCATAGCACAAAAATGCAGGAAAAATTTTTAATAAAATAAATTTTCCTTGTAAAAAATTCTTTGTCTAGGATGATGGTTCTTTACGAGCCACACCTTACATCTTGTGCTTTTTGTGTATTCCAGTTAGAAGATAACATACCTATTTTGTAACTCTTGTTCAACTAACTAATTTATAGTAGTACTTCGCCAGTTGACTGCTATATTCTTCGGGGGATAATCATAGCAGCTATAACAATGCTTTGCATTGTGACAGAATGTGTTTGGCTGTTTTTGTCCCATAACCGTATTTTTTGTAGAAGAGTTCTTATTTTACAGCACCATTTTTCGTAGGTATCCTCTTATTGAACTGTGATATTGTTCGGACCGGGTTCCTACTCTTAAGTAGTTCTGTAGTTCTGTACCTACTTTGATGGTTCTTGGATTAAGATTTTCTCGTGGTGCATATAAGAAGCTAAAATCCAGCGTTTTCTATGTTCTTGTTTGACCTAGCTCTTTATGCATCTTTGGATAGTGGATTTTGTCACATCGAGTGCAGGTTTTGGTCCAGTTAATGAAGCTGATAAGTCCTTTCTGGCTAGTTCATCAGATTTTTTGTTGCCTTTTTTAAAAAAATAGTTGACAATATATTTTAAGATAATTTATAAAAGATTAGGTATGAGCATTCAAACAAGGTCATTTCACCCAGTTTAATGATAAAATCGTTTTATTAAGATCTTAGTAATTGGTATGTATCATTTAATGCTTAAAGATAAGTACTTACAATTTACAACTTTTAAGGAATGTGTTCTTATGTGTTGGTTTATTTAAATATATTTTATCTAGCATTAGTCGGTGGCTATAACGACGCACCGCACTTATTATTGTACCATAGCATCCGTGAGAGAACCAAATGTTATTATAAAAGTAAATGCTCTTGTCATAACAGAGCACCTCCCATATCAGAGCATGCTACTCCGAAATCGAGCTTGGTATTTTTCGACCCTCGCATAAGGCGCGTTACATGATGAATAAAAAAACTTAATAACCAATATCTTTGTCAGAGAGGCGATGTGTTAAAAATCAACTGATATGAAATGATAAATGCGGTGGGGCAACATGGAATCTCGACGGCAAAACCCATCAGTTAAATCATTCCCTGTCGGAACTTCAATTTTTGTGGCTACAAGTGAAATGCTTCTGACATTAATTAAAAATAAGAGAAGCAATTCAAAGGATTAGGTATCGAAATAAAAATATGGTTAGGTTAGATAAAAAACATTGTTAAATAAAGTACGCATTTATTCGACACAAAAAATACAGACGTGCGAGATCGCTTTTTGTAAAGTAACTGACTCGGTTCACTCTTGCTAAACTTACTATTTTTTTTTGTGGAAGAATTAACGATGGCATTACACACTTCTTAATGTTATTTGTAGATTTATTTGAGAAGGCGATTATAATATTGCTCTGAGGACGAATCGGAAAACCTTAAATTACCAAAAGAATAATGAAAAAATAATTTTTTTAATACGTTGAAATTAGGAATACCTAGGTACATAATTTTAAAAATATAACGAATATTACCTTTCATGATCTTTCGGGCAACGGAAAAATGAAATTCTGTCTCCTTGTCCTGTTCTGCTTTTGCAATCGTTAACAACACAAAAATTATTGGGCACTCGAACGTATATATTTTTAAACAAAATAAATAATATAAAGAGTTAAAATCCTGCAAGCACTAACAAACAGTATAAACAATAAAATTCGACTAAAAGCAACTATTGCCTGAAATGCCACTCTCGTAAAAATATTCCACTTCGCGAAAGCCTGTATTGCAAAGTCCAAAGTTTATCATATAGAATTGGTCGGCAGCGAAAAGTGAAACTTCTAATCGTTTGTTAATATTCGATGAAAATGCTTTGTGCGAGGCAAAGACTAGAGCCCATACTTTGGTAAAATGCTATGTGCGGTGCCAATTTTAAAGTTATAAGAGGTACACTCTAAATGTGCAAACGGTAATTTGAGATAAGTCTTAATTAAACTGCTGATGTCTAATGTCAAATGAAGAGATGGGTTTTGAAAAGGGGAAAATTTTTGGTAGTTGTATTTATTCTTAGAGGGTTTGCAGTTAATTAACTTTTTGTTTTTAGTTGGTTCTTCGAGAATATATCCAGAAAAGAAGCTGAAAAACTACTTCTTTCTGAAGAAAATCCAAGGGGTACTTTTCTAGTCCGTCCTTCAGAACACAATCCCAGTGGATACTCCCTTTCCGTGAAAGATTGGGAAGAATACAGAGGATATCACATTAAACATTACAAGATAAAGCCATTAGATAATGGAGGTTACTACATTTCCACCAATAAAACGTTTGATAAACTCTCAGACTTAGTGAACGCTTACACCAGTAAGTAATATATTAGCCATCAATTATTCACGTTCAAAAGAATATTCGCTTACTCATGCGACAGATGAAATAAATGGTATTATTGATGTATTAAAATGTTAATGTAATTTTCAGAAAATGCTTTTGGTTTATGTCATGTTTTATCGAAACCGTGCAAAAGACCGCAACCACCGATGTGGGACTTGGCACCAACTTATAAAGACAAATGGGAAATTTCACGAGACGAAATCATTCTCATAAGGCGCCTCGGTAGAGGCAACTTCGGAGAAGTCTATTACGGAAAATGGAAAAATAATATTGAAGTGGCTGTGAAAACGTTAAGAGAAGGTAAACGTTATTTGCATTATATTTTGCTATTGGATGGTTTCTATATATTTGTCCTTGTCTTATAAACTTATCGTTTTTTTTTCTCGATCAGGTACCATGTCGACTGCCGCGTTCTTAGAAGAAGCGGGCATCATGAAGAAATTCAGACATAAGAAATTGGTCGCTTTGTATGGTGTTTGCAGTGAACAAGAACCTATTTATATTGTTCAGGAATATATGAGTAAAGGCAGTTTACTAGATTTTCTCAGGAAAGATGAAGGGAAGCATCTGCAGTTTGAAGATCTTGTTTATATCGCTTCCCAAGTAGCTTCTGGTATGGAATATTTAGAATCTAAGCAACTTATTCATAGGTAAGAACAATTTTTAATACTTATGATATTATCCATTCGTAGAATCGACTGGAAACTTTGTATACTTCTAAAGGACTGATGAAAATACAATAATTTCATAATTTTTTTTAAAGATCCCGGCCAGGATCAGTTATATTTAAAAAAAAAAGTGTTTTATATGAAATAAAAATGGCTGATATCCCTATGAATTCAATTTAAATAGATGGCGACGCTTAAACTACTCTCCAACAGATGTCGCTAACGCATATCAACATTTTAAATCACAGTAATTTTTTTTAAGATCCTGGTCAGGATCATCAGGATATTAAAAAAAAAACCCGAACTAAAAAATAATAATAATTAATAAAAAATAATTTAACAATCAAGAGTGTGGGGTGCACTATATCAATTAATATATTTGATAATAAAAAGATACTGGTAAAAGTAAAGTCTCCAAGAAGAAAACGTAAACATCCTATAAAGCACCCCACGCAAGAAATGAGCGATTTAACTGGTCAAATATAATAAATCAGCAGTTTATTTATGCACAATCCTCAAAAAGCAAAATGAAATATAAAATTTTAATATTTATATATTTTTTTAGGGATCTTGCGGCGAGGAACGTCCTTATCGGCGAAAACAACATTGCCAAAATTTGTGATTTCGGTTTAGCCAGGGTAATAGAAGACAATGAGTATTGTCCGAAGCAGGGTTCTCGATTTCCTGTAAAATGGACTGCTCCAGAGGCCAGCATTTACGGCAAATTCTCAATCAAATCCGACGTATGGTCTTTCGGTATTTTGCTAATGGAATTATTTACACTCGGACAAGTACCTTATCCCGCCATGCATGGTAGAGAAGTTATAGATTTGGTAGAAAAAGGTTATAGAATGCCAAAACCCACAACGCATCATGTACCAGACGAAATTTATCAAATTATGCTGAACTGCTGGGATGCTAATCCAGAAAAAAGGCCGACCTTCGAATTCCTTTCTCACTACTTTGAAGGATTCAACGTAACGTCAGAAGTTCCTTATAGGGAAGTCATAGATTAAATTTTTTTTATTGTATGATCACGCCAGTTTTTGTAGACGACAAAATTCGTTGCAATGTTTTTTAATAAATGCGATATTATTATATTTTTGAAATATTAATCATTTTTCGTATCTTTTTTATTTATTTTTAAATCTTAACAGTTCCGAAATTTGTCAAAGATCTACTTTCGACTCCTTAAACTGGTCATACTGATACATCTCACCTTAGTTTTTGAAAGAGTTAATTTTTGTCATTAACTGTGCTAGATCTCATTTAGTTTTATAAATGTTCGCTTCATTTTTTCTTAAATCTTTCTTATGCGTAAGATAGGTTGGGATATCGGCAACGATGACAACCTTTATTCATTTACGTTTGACGACTGGATTTCTAAAAGTTAAAGACAAAAAGAAAGACAAAAATTCAGGTTAGGAATAGTCTGTGGATGTACGTTCAGTGTACGGGATTTCATTTAAACGTTTTGTCACATTTTGTGTGAATAGTATTTATTGATAAATTTAATCATTAAATTCTGAAAAATTACTAGGGCGAATCATATTAAATATAAATAAAAAGGCACACACTTTCAATGTCACAACTCCACCAAATTGGTTACCAATAGCTTGTCCTAAATATTTTGTTATGCTCACCGAATATTTATCCATCAGAAAATGTATTGGAATTGAAACTAAATAAAATCATTAAGGGTTGCTCTTTTAGACATTGACATACTAAAAAAATTCATCATTATAATCAGTACTTCGTGGGCTTTAGCCTCCTCAAGTATTTCCTTCCAGCTTGGTATCTTCCTTTTATGAGTTGAGTCGAATTCGATTGCAGAGTACTACTGAGAATACTTTGTATGCCGTATTCAGTAGGGTGATTCCTCGATAGTTTGAGCACTCAAATTATCACCTTTTTGTAGATAGATCATAGTATACCTAAGTTCCATTCCGCTGGTAGTGTTTTTTGTCTCCAGATTTTTGGAAAGATTTGTTGCATGGCGGTTACTAGCTCTTCGACACCATTTTTGAGAAGCTCAGCAGGGAGGTTGTCGCTTCAGGAAGATTTATTGTTTGCCACCTTTTTTATAGCTTCTCTGATTTCCTCTATTGTTGGCGGTTCATATTTTCCAGCGGCCCAGCACCTCACTTCTGGTGCTTAATAGATCTCCATTACTATTTTTACACTGCGTCGTTCTTGGTTTTAAAGCTCTTTCTTGTAATATTTAATTGGTACCAAATATACCATGTAATAAATTGGATTGTTTATCCACCCATACTTCGTAGAACGAGAACTGTGCAAATATGTTTCATTTTAATAAATTCCTTTCTCACGTTGCTGATATGTTATATTCAAAAATGCTTCACGCTTCAATCTTATATCATAATTTTTTATCAAAAAATCACTATTGTCGAGTGTTTTTTCCACTGATGACCTAATTTAAATGGTACTTTTTTTTAAAGTTGATTGTCCTCACTCAGAACCTACTTGTGCATCGTGTACTTTTTGTAAAGACAACTTTCAATTGGAATTTGCGTGTTTTGCCTCGTTTTTTATTAACTTATTTCCATTAGCAATTACCTCTTTCGTTCCCGCAGAGTAGTTCTTCTTACTGTCCAGTCTGTCCATTTTAAATTTGTGTTTTTGAATAAAAAAAAATGGGTTGTTTGTAAAGTCGGTTTACGGACGATAATTTTACGTGATAATGTCATAAAAAAACCTAGATGAAAAATTGCATACTTTTATGAATTGAATTGAATTATTATCACTAAATTATCATTATTTTGTATAATACAAAGAAGACCTTAATTAAAAATTACAATTTTTTGCCGCAATTATTGCAATAAACAATGGAAACCACATTAACTTTTCACTTCACTTTATAAACAGTTCACATGTAGGTTATGTGCTGCCGCTGTCTCTCTTCTACTCGGACGCATCGGCCGATGGAGTGGAAGAGAGATAGATGCGTAACAAGCCGAACGCTTAGGCCGATCGTGCACTCTCTTTTGCACGCTCTGCTCATGTGGAACGTGACAATGATTCATGCTTTTCGTGGGTGCAGCCGGAGTTCATCGATGTATAAGACGTTATCATGTCAAAAATAAATTATAGTTTAAAAAAACTAAAAAACACGCTTTTAGAGTTAATCAAAGTAAAAAGTAAAAAATAATTTTTAACATAAGAATAAAATTATTGTCACTGTTCTAAAAGCGTGGGGTGCTTTCATTCCGAAACGCAGAGTTGGTTTAAAAATATCATACAAAGCACCTTACGCTTTTAGAACAGTGACATTAATTTTCTCGTCAGTAATTTTATACCTATGTTAAGAATTATTCTTTACTTTTTAGTTTAATTAGCTCTAAAAGCGTGTTTTTTAGCTTATTTAACAAAAAAAAAATCATCGGCCGGGAATCGAATTAAAAACACCCACACATGCATTAGCTACGGTAACCACTTTTTTGGGATAATAGGAGACCCATTGAAGAAAATTAAAAAAGAAACCTTATAAATTTCATAAGTTTATAACATTTATTACGAAAATAGTAGCTTACAACAATGCATACATTTAAAATTTTATAATTATGCACATTACACATACATTGTAAAAATTTAAATGACATTATTTTGATACTTTTCAATAGAACTAATTTTTTTAAAGCGCCGGTTCACGCTTTAAAAAGTCATACATTTCCATACATTTCATTATATAAGATAGATCCCCCGTCACTAATCCTTTAGCCTTAATTTTTTTAAAGCGCCGGTTCACGCTTTAAAAAGTCATAAAATTCCATACATTTCATTATATAATATATATCCCCTGTCACTAATCCTTTAGCCTCATCGGGAAACACCATTTTGGATATTCCTGTTGCAGCTAATACTCGGCGGCGAAAGCTTTTAATTGCAATGTTTCGCCTCGTTTTTCATAAATTTCATTACATTAGCAATTACTTTTTTTGTTTCCACAGTAGCTCTTCTTACCGTTCGGTTTGCCCATTTTAAATTTGTATTTTGTATAAAAAAATACCCACACAACCAAACTAAATGTTGACACATACATTATAACCCGCTAAAAATTTTACGCGTACTTTTTTGTAATCTTCAAGCAGGATTATTCGGCAATCATCGTGTTTTTAAGACGTTCTCTCCGTCGAATTTAGCCACGTAAAGTGCCTTTTAATAGTAATTTATTTCTATCTTAAATTAAGAATGTGGTCATTATTTTTATCACCCAGATATATTATTTTTTTAAGTAACACTTCTTTACGCACGCTTGACTTGGGGGGTAAGCTGGTGAATGCTTGACGAGAGCGTTAGGAAAAGTGTGATCGGGCGAGGCGAACGGAAGTTGAGAGGTAATTATAAGTTAGTGAAGATAGAAAGAGAGAGAGTTACGTTTCGTATGTTGTGTCGAAGCCTCCGTGGCGCAATTGGCTAGCGCGTTCGGCTGTTAACGGAAAAGGTTGGTGGTTGACGCTTCACTTGAGGAGTAAGTATCCGATAATGAAAATAATGAATAAAAATAAAAAATCCATTCAAAAATATTAATGTATCAATGAAAATCCATAATAAATTTAAATATTTGTGGAAAATTAATATATGTATATGTATATATTATACATATATACATATATAAACATATATATATATATATATATATATATATATATATATATATATATACGAGGTGTGGCTATTAAATAACCAGACTGCTTATGAAAAAGAATTTTATGTAAAAAATTATTTTACAATCGAATGCTCCCTTTCAATGTTTTCCCCTCCCCTCGCCACACACTGTTCCATTTGTTTTTTCCATTGGTCAAAGCAATACTGGAAGTCTTTTTTTGTGAGAGCATTTAGGAGCTCCGCCGATTTTCGCTTCACCTCTTCCATCTACTCGTACCGGGTTCCTTTTAAGGTAGACTTAATCTTCAGAAACAGATTAAAGTCACAGGGTGCTAAATCAAGCGAGTAAGGCACATGTTCGAGTACCGCAGTGCCTCTAGCGGCTAAATAACGTTTTATGGACAACGCGTTATGGGCAGGTGCATTGTCCTAGTGCAAGATCCACGACTTGTTTTTCCACAACTCTGGCCGTTTGTTACGAAATCACTTTCGCAGTGTTCAGTGGTTTACAGTTTTACCCTCTAAAACCTGTTCAGTCATTACGATGCCGTTGATGTCGACCTGGACGTTGGTAATCTTCGGTGCTTTTTCGGCCTTCAGAAAACCGTTTATACCATTCGAAAATACGCGCACGAAATAGAGCATTCTCACCATAGGCCTCTTTTAACAACTTATAGCACTCAGTCAGAGTTTTTTTTTAATTGATCCGTTGCTCATGTTTTTCGTCACACATTGTTATCGGCACGAGAAAAAAACACGTTTGTTTCTAACCTCTAAAGAAAAAATACTACTAGAGCGACAAAAACGTGTTTTCGTACTAAAATAAATGACACTTCCAGCTATCCAATGCTGCATTCGTTTTCCCTCCTACCCCTCTCGGACGCATTCTGCGCGAACAATCTCGTTATTTAATAGCCACACCTCGTATATATACATACATATAGATGGAGCTAAAGAAGTTTTACTTCAGTCGTGTGGTCTAAAGCACACTCGTTTTTTTTATTTTTTAATTAGCATTACATTTACGAAAATTATTGAAAAAATATTCTACATATAAAATTTTTAATAACACATTTTCTAATTGCTGAAATAGTTGACATTTTTTAAATTTTAGATTATTTTTAGTGCAATAACATTATCTTTTGAACGTTATCCTGCTTACTTAATTCGTCCACAGACGTCCTAGTTAGTAAACAGCAGTTTCTTTGTGATATTTTTTTAGATCCTAATCTTGACTAGTCACTCAAATGGTGAAGTTAATTTACATTTTATTAAAAGTGGAAACATCACGAACAAAAATTTTCTATAACTATTTACATTTTGTACCCAGTTGTTATTATTTTTTATTTTTTAAACGCCTACGATTTTGCTATTCTAATTGTAATCTTCATTTTTTTTACCTTGTAAATTTTTTTTTTAATTTATGTCATGAGGTATTTAATCTTGTTTGGTAATTCGGCGATTTTTGTACTGGTTTTATTTAGTTACATCACTTTTGGTAACTACACTAATAAAACATTTCTATTTAGCAGCACAAGTTGTAATTAAAACAGACAAGTAAAAAAAATAGAAAAGAGTGCTACAGAAAAAGCATCACAAAAGTTTTGTTAAAGTTGTGTTAGTGAATAATTAAATTTTTCCTGATATCAGAAAAACATATCACAGCTTTTTTAAACATGTCACTGCCTTACCAGTGCCAATATTGAGTGGAAAAGCAACACTTAAAGTTAAATCATTGTTTTATGATTTAAAGTCGACTTGAGGTAGAACCAAAAAATGAAATTGTTACCCCATTTGTCAAATCATTTTATGTTTGTAATTTTATTGGAGTATACATTTTTCAGTAATTACAACTTATTGGCTACTAAAAAAATAGAGGACGAAATTAGTTTTCCAGATATTAAAATATATTTTGAATTTTAATAAAAGCTACCGATTAGGTAAAACTGCTTTCGTTGCACAACAGAAAAATTAAAAATAGCTACGAGAAACATATTTTATTAACCCTTCAACGGCGTAATTATTTTTTTTTCGTAGAAAAGAAATAAAATATTAATAACACTATTTCAAATGGTTCTTGTGCACTCACAAACTTTTAGAAAATCAACCTGTTAATACCACGCAGCTACATCTTTTAAAACTTCTTAGAAGTGAGGGCGAATAACCTATTTTACATTCCAATTATAATTTTAATTCCAGGTTGAGTAAAACATGTTATATAGGGTGGCCAACCGAAAACTAAACAGAGCCATTTGCAGGAAACTCGTCAACATTTTAGAAAAACGCTCAGACCCGTCGATTTTTGATTAAAGGGGGACACTATTTTCCGGTATTTTTGACTCCGCTACTTTCAACCCCAAGCGAGGGTAAGAATTACCCCAAAATTATTAAATGGCATAAAGATTTTGTTCAAAACTTTCACGCACATTCCGAAGAATTTCCGGAGTAATTCGACGGCACTCGTCAACGACTCTTTGACGCAAATCTTCCAACGACGCTGGTTGTGTTTTATAGATTTTACTTTTCAGATGTCCCCCACAAAAAGAAATCGAGGGGCGATAAATCTGGTGATCTTGGAGGCCATTTAATGCTACCTCTTCTCCCAATCCAATGTCGTGAAAAACTTTGGTCTAAATAGCTGAGATGTTCTATTTGCACATTTATTGTTCATAAAGTATAGCGAAATAATTTCCACCCTTTCCGCAATGGAATATACCATTATTCAATTTTCAAAACTGCGTTAAATAAACTATCAACCAACACTTTGAAATACGTTACTAGACAATCATTTGACATCCACTACTTTGACGTGTACTGTATTCAGGCTCGGATTAGCAATTTCCTGATCGTACCTTTTTGTGTTTTTTAGAAGTCATAGCAAATCGCCACAAAGCAATGCAAAGCAAAAAAGAAGTTCTACATGTATGCCATCGGCGTACTTAACTCGAATGAATGACATTTTTACCGTTCGAAATTTTTTGCAGATAAGTTTCAGATTTAAAATCTAATTTCTCAATAAGTAATGGGCGGAATTTTAAAATTTAAAGACTATTGTATAGAGAATTGTAAAAGCTTTTGAAAGACGTCTTATTCGAATCCCAATGCCATTTAAAAATTTTGGGGTAATTCTTACCCTTGCTTGGGGTTGAAAGAAGTGGAGTCAAAAATACCGGAATTGTCAAACTTTAATAAAAATCGACGGGTTTGAGCGTTTTTCTAAAATGTTGTTGAGGTTCCTGCAAATGGCTCTTGTTTCGTTTTCGGTTGGCCACCCTGTATGTAACACTAGCTGTTGAAGGGTTAATAAGTGGACTATTATTTTTTATTTGATGATAAAGTGTTATGCGAGTGGTGTAATCAAAGGTGTAAATTATTTTTAAATATTTTTAGTTTACGTTGTAAATAATAAAATGACAATAATTCATAAAAGTTTAGTGCCAACTTTAAGCTCGTTAAGCTTATAATTACCAAATAAGATTAAACCTTTTAATTCTTCAAGTAGTATTTTTAGGTAAAAAATAAATTTGCAAAAGACTGTACGTATCGCTTTGTACAACAAAAATATTACAATTGTATCTAAGTTATGTAATATCGAAAAATTTCTAAACTGAGCCACGTACGAACATAGAATTAGTACAAAAAGAAAACTAGTAGCTTCAGAGCTGGAGATCGAAATATGTGTGTTTATTGGTATTGTTAGAAAAATTTGAAACTTTTAAAAAGTACAGTGCAACAGAAGTAGCTTGGCGGGCGGCTAGCCTCTAAAATAACAAATATTCGGCTGAATATACTTCACATTCGTAAACTTCTTCCTCCGATTGTACTTGAGACTCACGATTACTGAAAATTTCGTCGTCGCAGATCGGATCGTTATTCGAATGTTTTCGTTGTGCGCAGATTTTGTGTTTCTTCGCCCGCCAAGCTACTTCTGTTGTACTGTACGTAATTTTTTTAATAGAAAATTCAAAGTGCTGCTGTATCAGTAAGAGCGCTTAAACTGTTTAAGCAAATCATTTTAATGAATGATAAATTTTCCAATGGTAGATTGCGATTAGAATGCAAGCATAATTATTAATGAACAAATATTTTTCTGCTCGGCTCTCCATCTAAAGTGTCCTATTTCAGAATTTAACTTTTTATATGACTTTTTGTACTTCAAAAAACACATTTTACGATAATATAATGAGAATTTATTGGACGTGGACCAATGGTAGTCGCAAAATCTGTAAAAGTACTTGTGAGTGTAGTAACGTTTCAAATTGAAAATATTTTCTTTTCATAAAGTGTACGTTTGTTATTAATTTAATAATTTTATTATTTAAAAATATCATTACAAGATTCCTAATGTATAAAAATTAAAAATCATTTTTAAATAATGAAATAACGAAAATTAAGTGAATTCAAACTACTCTGTTGAATAAATTCAATGAAACCTACCTACACTTTAAATGCCATTTTTCAGACAAGTTCTTTTGTTGATGTAATGTAAGTAATGAGACTCTGTGTATAATTGTGTGTTTCCCTTAAAATTGTATTTATTTATTCGTTATCGAGACAAACTAAAATGACTCACAGTGTTGAAAGCTCCATTTGCAATGCAATTAACAGTTGTATTTTATAAAACTGCCTTATTAAAAAATGTTAATAAAATAAGCGTGTTAATTAATAAAACTTCGCACGCCAATCAATGTGAAAAGCAGATTTTGGCTACGGTATAAATTAAAACAATTTATTTAAGTTTATGCAAAACACACTGTGAGGCATCCATTAACTATTAAATATAAAAATCTCGAATGCCTGTCTATTTGGTGTATATTTTAATTAATCACTTAAAAATGTATCTTTTGCGTGCTTCTTTCCTGGTGCAATATTGTATTATAAACATTTTTTGTAAAACATTACTCTCAAAATTTAGGCATACAATTATTTTTTATGATAGTTAGATGTGATTGTGTGTTTGTGTTTATTATATACATAATTTTCGTCCATTGAGATATACAGTCACGTAAAATATATCTTGTATTCTTTTTCTTTTTTTATAAGAAAGCCATATGTTAACAGAATTTTATAGGAACAATCAATGTAACTTTTGTAAATATAGCAAGTACTGAATAAAATATTGTATTACTTCTAATCGTTTCACTTATTTATATCCCTTTTTATTACCTTAATCCACATAATTATCAATATTTTAAGAAAATTTAACGAATAAATTACATCAAATGTTCTCATTAAAGAGTTGCTAAATAGTGCATATTGTCCTGATGATGACGACTGTGTAGCCACATCTACTATATCTATATCTATTATTGAAATAAAACTAATTCACCGGTTAAAAGAAAAATTTTGTGAAAAAAATTAAAATATTCGGAATTTTTATTCGAATTTAAAGTTTCTAAAATATCCAAGAGATGGCGATAGTTATAAGTTTTTGACTTAAAAGTAACTGAACACTATGTAAGTAAGTATTCGAAAAGGTGGGAAAGAAATGGGCGGGAGGGCTTTAATAAACAACACACATAACTCAACCCAACTGTCTTAAATCCTGATAAAGGGGGTGAAAAATCCCCCATATTTTGTTTAAGAAATATTTATTATGTATCAAAGATATACAGTTTTGTTATTTCCTTTAAGAAATAACAAATACATGCTACAGTTTTCTACTTTTAATATTAAGAAGTTTGGCTACTGTCTAATAGATGGCGCTGCTAATAAGTGTCAAAAACACTACTTAACCCGACTGTCTTAAATTCATATTTTGTTTTAAAAATGTTTATTTATTCTTGAATATGTTTCAAAGATATAATATTAAGAAGTTTGGCTATTGTCCAATAGATGGCACTGCTAATATGTTTTAAAAATTATTTTTGTCAAATTCATATTTTGTTTAAAAAATGGTTATTCTTAAATATGTTTCAAAGATATAATATTAAGAAGTTTGGCTATTGTCTAATAGATGGCGCTGCTAATATGTTTTAAAAATTATTTTTGTCAAATAATTTTAATTACAACAGTTTACTACTTTTGAAAATAACAAGTTTGTCTGTTGTCTAATAGATGGCGCTGCTAGCTTTAACATAATAGCTTATAAAATGTTTGTTAGACAGCACTAGTTTTTGTAAGTTTTAGTGTGATAGCAGAATGGCAAGGATTTTGATAAATAGTGTACACATGTGTGGAAAATCTTTTATTGTAATATAATATAAATGATACAAATTTAACAGTTATTATGTTTAAATGATAGAAATAATTTTATATATTTTATTATTATGCAGCAGGGGGTTGAGGTAGTCTTCAATGGTGGATAATCCATCTGAAAAAATTTAATATGTTAATTTTTATTACCAAGGTAAAGAACAGATTTTAGTTTTAATAGTTATTAGTTTGGAACATTCTTGATAGATTTTCATTTAAAAATAAAGCACTTTTACAACTGAGAAGCAGTGTCATTAAGTAAAAATATGGATTTTAATTATATTTGCTTCGTTTGAAAACTAAAAAACTGTATAAACTATTCGTCATAAACATTTAAAAAAATGTGTGGAGAATATAGAAAGGTTTGATGTAAATATATGCTTTTTTACAATAAAAATTCGAAAATAAAGAACAATAGACTAAAACATTAATTGTTAACACTCTTATTGAGCTTTTAAGTTGAACAAATAGGAAATTACTTTCTCTCAAAAGAAGTAACAATGCGAAAATACGTACCAATATTATATCAGTCATAATCCTGGCCATCTCATAATGCAGCATTTCTCTCCAAGGGTTGGGAAAACATACTTCTACTTGCACCTCCTTAACAGCTAAAATGAAAACAATACATTAATAATATATTTGCGATGAAAAAGTAGAGCCCCAACAATTTAAAAAAAAGAGAAGCACTGGCAAATTACAAATACAGTGTGGGCCATAGGTTACATTACATTACATTCCAATCTTGCGGTTGGGCCATTGGTATCGGCACTTATGTCACCTAGATCTTTTGATCCTTTGTGACTACCGCTGTGTCTTCAGGGCATCAGGATTCCAGTCCTCTGATTTTGGCGAATCTCAGGATTTCTGTTGGCCCTGTCTCATTAAGATCGCTTGGATTCATTATCATACGGCCCCAGGTTTGATACCTGTACACCACTAGCATCGGGCAGTGACACAGAATGTGTATACTGCTCAGCCTACTCCGGTCCATCGTCCAGAGTGCGTCAGCCCACTTCTGGAGAGGTTTTTTCATCAGCTGTTTTGATGTTCTGCAGCCAGCCTTAGCATTTCACTGAGCAAAATGTTCTTGTTCAAGGATTAATTTCAATAAATGTTTTGCTTCGGCAATTGTCAATCCGACCAACTGGCTTCTTGGTTCCACCAAGGTCCCATTTCTTGCCAGTTCATCGTTGCCATTTATCCCTGTGTGCCCAGTGACATAGGTTACTTGTCACTAAAAATGTTCAGACTTTGTTTTGCCTAGCATAGTGATAGTCAGTTGACACTAGCAGTCTGTTTGTTATCTAAGAACAATGAATTGAAATTTAACTACAGAACAGCGTATAGTTTTGCAAACAGTGAAAACATAACCATAATTACAGTAAATTACAGTTATGGAACATGTTTTAAACATCCAACCAACCTCCATCTCGATCAGATATTCGCAAATTAAATTTAAAATTTGAAGAGACTGGATCAGTAGCGGAGCTGTCTCGTTCAGATAGGCCAGGTCTGTTACTACAGAAGAAAATGCTGCCGCGCATTTTGTGCAATCACCGACTTAATTTCAAAGAAAAGCATCCAATGAGTATGGAATAGCAAGAACAGATCCACGAAGGATTTAGAAAAGTCTGCAATTGAGACTATATAGGCCTACTTTACTTCAAGGCCTAAATGAAGATGACAGGCGCCGAAAAGCAGATACTGTCAATTCTGTAAAGTACCAACGTATGCTTCAAGAAGTGTTGTTAGAACTGAAAAATAGTTCACTTTATGAACATCTACAGTTGGTTAAGGAGTTGATATGTCAACAAGATAGAGTACTCCCGCATTATGGAGTTGTTGTGAAAAATATTCTAATGAAAACTTTGATGAATGGATCGGGAGAAGGGGTTCCATTAAATGGCCTCTGTGATCCCCGTATATAACACCCATGGATTTTACAGTCTGGGGTATACAAAAAAGTTAGGTTTATTTCCTCAAGATTCGTGATGTTGAGCATTTGAAGACACGATTTTAATAAGAATTTAAAAATCTACAGTCTCGAAAGTCAAGTTCATGGAGTACCTATTAAAAATAAAAGTATTTGTAAAATTTTATACACTTATAATATTATTGGCTTCGATAAAATATTTTGTTTATAAAAGTAAGTGCCATTGAATGTAAACTTTTTAACAGTGTGTTTTAGGCTCGTCCCACTTACAATTAGTATATTGGCAAATTGGTGACGTGCAGCACGTGGCCACTTTTTAACATCGGCAGAAAGGGTGACGTACAAGTGACGTCACTGCTTTACGTCACGTCACGTGTTACAACAAACGATTTTGAATTTCTGAGCTACTTCGGGTTTTTTTTGAGTTTAGAGTGACAACTATTTAGATTTGAGGAACAATATTGTGGTGTTATTAGTGATTTTTAAGGACTAAACATTAATATTCAAGTGTTAAACTGTAGCCGAGGCGACTTTTTGATAAATAGATAGAATCTCAAGTTGTGACGTCATATATACGTCATTCTTTCTACCGTTGTCAAACTGAAACGTCACGTGCACGTTACCCACTTTCACATACTGTGACGAATTAAGTTTGTCAAGATTACATCATAAATATTGTTTTTTGACAAAAAACAAACCCCTAATGCATGTGAAGTCTTAAAATTATTAAGTTAACAATAAAATGCACTTACTTCTGTGAAAGCATTTAAATGCTTAATTGTTTGTTTATATGTATTTCTATAATGCTACACTACAATAAAAATTAAAAGAAAATTATACAAAGACATTTATTTATATTTTCGATATTCTTATAATATTATAAACAACTATTTCTATTTACAGTGTAACGATATTATGTTTACGTACACCATATTTCGCTGATTTATCATCATAACATTTTACCACCTCTATAAATACATCGTCAACAAACCAAAATATAACAATTTGTCTCTATTACTTTAGAGCCACTCACTTCACACCAATTTTGTACAATAAACGAAAATTATGTTAGAAAATAATATTTATTCCTATCTAATGGAAATGTGCGTCGGATAAGGACGATAAATGGACTTCTTTGGTTCTCTTTTAAATAAGAGTGTTTTTTCAGTAATTTAAAAAAGATATTTGGATTTTATCTTAAAATTGTATTTGTGGGAATAAATATTATCGTTATCGACACAGAAACCAATTTGGATAAGCTACATTCGTTATGATCGATTCAAAAATAGTTATTAAACATTATCTTCCAACACTTATTTGATCTTTTGATTAGTCAAATACAAAAATCAAAATGTGCGCTAAAGCGTGCACAGAGCTTGGGTGTGAAAAATAGTCTAAATGCTAAGATTTAACACGCCCTTTACATAGACAATTTATAAAGGGTGTGTATGGACGAAAATTGGAGGGGTGCATTGCCGCAAAACTTAGTGCCTTACTTCAGCTTGCTACTAATTTAAATTTAGAAAAAATTTCATTTTTACTATTCGCTAGTTATGGTGTTCTAGAGCTAACAGCTTTTTCCGGTGACGCAAACTTAGGAAAAAGGGTGTTGCTCTATATTTTTAGGCCTAGATTTCATGTATCTAATTTTGATGAAGTCTCTATTGTATAGTTTATTTCACAAGAGTACGCCAAAAGTCTAAGGAAAAATTTCCTACCTTTATTTTAATTAAAAAATTGTTACCTTAAATGTAAAAATATTGAAATTAACATACAGTAATGATAATCGTACTCTTGAGAAATAAAAATGTACAGCTAAATCAAATAAATTATTTACATAATCATAACTAGAGCTAATGCTTACGCTATTGCCCTTTGGCACTTAAGAGAGTTTTCTACGCCATTTTCGGATTTCTATTCTCTCATTTTTATCACTTGTAATTACTTTTTGGATAATAAACTAGATGGGTATAAAAGTTTTTTACAATATGGCTACCTTAAAATTCATCATTACTAACTAAAATAAAAATATACGCTGACATTTTAAATCCACGATCATTGTTCAGTGCTGATAATAGAATGATGTTAAATGGAAAAAAAATATTGGAATAGACAGCTGCTTATTCCAATTACATTATTATCACAGTTATAAGTATAATTTTACTACAGGCCAATGTAATGCTTTGCAAAATTAATATTTACATTATGGTATTAAATATTTTAAAATTCGTTTTATAAAGAGTGCCTTACAATTTAATGTGTCATTTTAGCATTTATGTAATACAGCGTATTTATAACTTGCTAATTACAGCTGTTATAACAGTGGATTTAAAACGTACCTAATAAATAAACTGACATTTTTTCTCCAATATAGTTTTGCTAAGTAGCGAAATACACAACTACCTGCTTCTGGTTCTAGAGATAAAAAAATTGCTTAAACTAAAAGTTCTAAATGCAAAAAACAACAAAGTGTAAATGGTAAACTTCAACAATAAAACCTTTTTATACATTATTTACAAGAATAAATCTGAGAGTAAAATTTAAATCGAGATTTCTACGAATTACTACCTCCACTAGAAAACTAAAAAGCAGACGAATTCGTTAAAAACAGACTCGGCTACAGGGTCAGCCTCTACATGAAAGGTCATAAATTATATTTATAAGTCTGTATTTTAATTTAATTGCATCATATTTTTATGACTAGTTGACAACTCAAAGGGGCTAATTTTTCAACTACATATCTTGTTTCGTTTCGAAGATGATCATTTTAAATGGATGCTTTATTCAAATTATTTTAAGGTTAATTTTTCTCAGTATTATTAAAAGGAAACTCTATGATGCTATGAGAGGACTCCATTTGGTAAATCTCACAAGAATGACGATGGAGAAAGTGAAATGCAGGATACCTATCGAAGGAAACTTGTCAGAACCCTTAAAACCTCTAATGGACTGTGTCAGGGAGTCGCGCTCTCCTGCATCTTGTTCAACCTAGCCCTCGCAGAAACCTAAAGATAGATGGCGACGATATAGAATCAGTTAACGAGTTCGTTGACCTTGGCTCACTGATAATCACTCATAATGACACAACAGCCGAAATTAAACGTAGAGTCCTCCTTGCCAACAGATGCTACTTCGGACTCGTCCCCCGAACTCAAATCCCATAACATCTCCAGAAGAACAAAGTGAAAACTCTACAAAACACTGACAAGAAGCAGATCACCCACCCGATGGATGAATCGAGCGAAGGAGATGTTGGAAGTTGGTCTACATGAATAAGTTCATGGAGAACCACTGTCGACACTATACAATCATAATGATGCTACCAAACCCTCTTTCAATTATTGTAATAACGCGAGAAATATAAAAATGTCTCATTTATTCTGAATTCACTAAGTTTTTTAAAGACTAAAAAAATTTATTGAGTTCCAAAGTCGGGAATCCCCACCCAATAAATCCACAATAATTTTTAAATGAAATAGGCAATGCTAAACCATAGGGCTTAACACAAATCACTGGTTAGGAGAGAATTTTGAGCCTAATCAAGGCACCATCACAGGTCAACCGACCGTTTTGTGAAGTACGCAATCTGAAAATCGACTGCTAAAAAATCCACAGACTGTTTTGACAGTAACCAAACTATCAGCAAAATGCGTGAGAACAGCATACTAAATGTTTGTAAACAGTCAGTAACTCTTGCTGGAATTCTTCTGAATGTACTCTGCACAATCCGAACTATCATCTGCTGTGGGAACAAACCTAACGAGTTACAGTGGAATGTCACTTTGGACCAAACACTACAGTTAATTTAAATTTGAATATATTACCCCAAGTAGTATTTTCTGACCTTTACACAAAAATATTTACACTAAACACTTCTTTTAACAAATTTAGTGCTCTTTAATCTCTCGGAATTCCAAGGCAATACACAAGAGGCCAGAAGAAAATATCGGAATATTTAAAGAACCAATAGTTAGAGGTAGGTCTATTATTATTGCTAGAGCAGTTCCTAGAAATTTAAAGGTGCGCATATACGGCGCGAACAATTACTGAACTGCATCAAGCGAATATACGATGAATTGAAAAGAAGCTTGCCAGTACGCTGTTCGTGGCATTGGTTCATTCACCTCAATTTTTATTGCCATTATTCACTTGTCTAATTGTGAAAAATGTATAAAACAGTAAACACTTTGAAATAGACAAATATGAATGATCCTTTCGACTAGAACACCGTATACCAACCGAATTGTTTTCAAACACGTCCACACTGAACAGCAAATCTTTTTGGAGCGTATGGGACCGAAGGCGAACTGAACGTTCGATTTGCATTTGGTTTTTTGTATACACTGTGAGAATTCGCTTTCATCGTTTGATCTTCATTGTGCATTTGATGTTCAGCGTTTAAAAATTATCCAAAATTAATTTATTCAAATTAAATTGAACGGATTCTAGAATTCTACCGTATTTTTCGTTTTTAAGACTGGACACAACCACTAGAGGTGCTATAACTCGTTTACTGTTTTTTAACATTAATCATAATGGGAGCCTTACCCTCTATCTTATACTCTTTGGTATATGGATTTATAAGTGAATGCAAATATAGAAAGTGAAATTTATATTTGTTTCAATATTTTCAACTGGTTTAGTCTAAAAAGTTTAGAACACTTAATATTAGGTAATATAGACAAAATTAATTAAAATACAGACATTGTTATACACTCAACTAAAAAAAAAGTCACAAAATGAATATAAATCTAACCCTACTCACTGCATTTTTTTGAAGTTACATGTGCCAGGCAAGGCAATGGCAATACCAGCGTTTGAAAAAATTCAGTTCCGCTGCACGGCAGCGCGTACATTACGTTACTACAAATTTGCAAAATCGTTCACATATAGTTTCGTATTTCGTCGATTATTCTACAAATGATACGAAACACAAAACTAATTTTTACAATTTTTGTAGTAACTTTTTTTTTAATGAACAGCCAAATGTTGGTTTATAATTTGATTTCCTTCAGCAAACTAGTCTATAGTAATTGAGCACCATGGAAGGAATGGTTTGGTGTGTGTTTTCCACATTGTTTTCATCACTGTTGCTTTTAAAAAATATTTAATCAAAACATTTAATTATACTTCGGAGAATTTAAAAAAATAATTTTTGGGGAAATATTACAATAACCAAAATTATAATATCAATTTACATTATGTCATCTTCAATTGTTTTTTATTAAAAACATCGTAATTTATAATAAATACCAGACAATCAAAAGACAATGATGAATTTATTTTGATTAATATCCAAAACATAATAAGAGCAGTAATTAAATTTTTCCAAAATTAATTTCGTATCCCCGAAACGTATGAAAGTTACTTTTCTAGTTTGATTTATAAATTTATTAAAACGTTCATTCTAAATTCTTAAGTTTGCCTTAATATCCAAGTACTATAAATTAATTTAAAAATTGCCAGAATCAACACTTACGTTACATATCACAAAAAGATTTACGGTCCTATACTTTTATTAACATTAATTTGTGTCACAAACACCCTGTCTTGTGTAGAATAATTCCTGATAGTATTAATTAAGTTGTTATCTTACGGTTTCAATTAGAACAGTATGTTCTTTTATAGAATAATTTAACTAATAAAACTAGAAGAAAATCAGACACAAAATAATGTAAAACTTTAAATTGTTTTTTTTAGTTCCATTTGGATTTCCTTTTACAGTGTTCACAGAAATTAAATTACACAGGTCTACAAGATTCAGTTGGGCAGCTGTTGCAACGCAGAATCCGAATACAAGCCGGTTAAGCCGGATCTACAAGATGCTAGGAACACATTCCAACGTTGGACGCTTGATGGTTTGACCCATCAACCGTTGATCGAACCTTAACCAATAACGTTCACATTGAAACAAGTTCGGTATTTTTGCTACGAGTCAAAGGGATGCCTCCAACGTTTAATGCAAACCTTCGAGGGTTCGACTCAACTGCTACACGACTCGTTCATATGAAGGGAGAGTCTTGGGTACAGATTCTACACCTCTCAGTACGTTTTTTGCGTTTTCTTTCTTGAAGTAATAAGTTACAGGACAATACAACAACAGCAGCGACTGCAATAGCAACATTGTTATCATCATCATCTTCTTCTTCAGTTTGAAACTGACAGCACACGATTAGAACGCTCGTCCCAACGTTGGGTCGAATGTTGTTAAGTCAAAATGTTGAACCAAACATTCAAGTCACCGTATAGCAGAAACATTTGCCCCACCAACTGTCGAACTCACTTGACTCAAACGTTCCAACGTTGGAGGAAGCGTTCGTTTTATTGTATAAAGCCGTATTTAGATAATCACGTCAGAATTTTTAAATACCTGAGTTGGAACCGTTATTCCGTTATTTACCATCTTGATTTTTTTGCAGTGTCCTCTAAATTTTTAGTTTATGGCTTAAAAAAATATGAGACCATCTTAATATTCATATTGAACCTTGCCCTAAAGACTATACATTTCCAGTTTTTTCCATTATACCGTCAGAATTAGATATTTTTAGAAATAAAGAACAAAGTTTCATCTAAATAATAATTTTGCCGTAAAAGTAAAAAAATTTACAATGAGTTTAACCTTAAACTTGAAGAACTTTTGAAGGAGTAAATTTATCAAAAAATTATAAGAGACTATTTTTGTGGAGCGTTTAATTTCCTATAATTTCCCATTGCTGTATATTCACTTGGTCAAGAGAAAGAAATTAATTGTAAAAAATGAAAAAATCCCATGTAATTTAAATGGAAAATGTATCATCTTTAGGACAAGGTCTAATATGAATATTAAAAACTTTTTGTTCTGATAATTTTTTTTTGTAAGCCATAAACTAAAAATTTGGAGGGCGTTGAAAAAAAAATCAACCCTACTGTGTATAGAATGCACTACATTTTTTTGGTCTTTTTTTCTAGTTGCTACATTTAATACAACTCCGGAAACCCCCTATGTTATATTTTTTAGGTGCCTTATATCGTTTTTTGTAAGCTTTAATACATCATTTTCAATCTGCTATTTTGAAATTGAAAGTTTCAATTTCAATATTTGTACTCGGCGATCTCAAAAACCCCAAGAACAAATATTAAAGAGAAATTAGCCAGTAAATAAATAACAGTTTAAAAAAATAAGACAACATGCTTTATAAGAAAACCGAGCTAAAAAGTAAAAAATAATTAATAAAATAATTTTACAATTAAAAGCGTGGGGTTTTGGGGCTTTTTATGATGTTTACGTTTTTTTCTTGGAGACTTTACTTTTACCAATATCTGTTATTATTATCTGTATATTAATTGATATAGCGCACCCCACGCTTTTGATAGTAAAATTATTTTTTATTTGCTAGTTTAGGTTTTCTTATAAAGCGTGTTGTCTTAGTTTTTTAAACTATTATTTACTTTTCATTTTAATTGCTACTTATCGACGATTTTCATTTCGATATTGTCAAATGACTGTCGTAAAACGGCGTTCCGTGAAAATTTATTTCCGTATAAAAACCGCGAGCAGGTATTAAAATTACTTGGATTTTAAATGGTGATATGCGTTAGCGACATCTGTTGGAGAGTAGTTCAAGCGTCGCCATCTATTTAAATTGAATTTATGGGGGATATCAGCCATTTTTAATCCATATAAAACACATTTTTTTTAAATATAACTGATCCCGGCCAGGATCTTTGAAAAATTCTATGAAATTATTGTATTGTCACCGGTCCTTTAAAAGTATACAAAGTTTCAAGTGGATCCGATGTTTTTAAGTGGGTGGAAATCGTGTCCAAAGATTCCGTTACATAGATAGATAGATGCGAATCAAGCTAAGCGTGTAAAAAAGATAAACTTAAATGCGTTTTTGGGATAAATTTTATGACATAAAATGGTCCTAACTTTGAAAGAAACAATCATAATTGACCACTCAATAGCTTATTTTGAGGGGTAGAGTAGTATTAAAGGATGCAACTAGAAAAAAGACCAAAACATATGTTTTGCATTATGTACATAACCTTAAAAGTACTGAAAATACTATTTTTAAACATACTACCTCAAGTATCTCAAAATTCTGATGTGATGGCCCAATTCTGATCCCGCATTAGAATTTTACACAGCAAATTATTTTGGAAATGGCCCCTAACAAGCTACCCAATAACAATCATGACCCCTTTTTTTGTAGACCAATGTTATATCTGGAGAAAACTAAATGTAATGAAATATTATTTAAAATTGACTTTGAAACATTCCAAATGGGAAATTCATTTTCATTTAGATTCTGACAAATTCTCAGTCACGTAAAAAATGACACGTTTCATCACCAAAGCGTTAAAAACAGACCTAATCAATTTTTGCTAATTGAAAATTAATAGATATAAAAATACATTCCTAACGTTATAAAGAATAATCATAATCTACTTTGATTCGTTACTTTTTTTTAGGTTTAATTTGTGTTGAGATATACTGTGATCACAAAAAACTTACAATTCATTCACTAAAAACTTCGTTGATGTCTTAGTTGGTCGTCGAATCAACTATTATGAAAAAATACAGTCTTAAAAAATCACGAAAATCCAACACAGAGATAATTAAAAGGGAAACTAAAAACAAAACTGAGCCGTTAAAATAATGTGCGGTTTTTATGTTAACGGTAACGTGAATATGTGAAAGTTATGACGTGTTATATTTACGTAACACAACAAGCTTACAAAACTCTTCGAACATAATTACAGATAAATATAAAAAAACTGTTAGGACTTACATTTGCTAAAATAACAGTTCAAAATATTATGTAGAATTACATAAAATTGACATTTTACATTGTATCGCAAAGATATTCCATATAATACGTCATAATTTTATTCACGTCATCGTGTAATTCGACACGATCACAAAATAGTAAAAATATTGCAACAGCAGTGCATAACGAGGATTGATTCTTGATTTATGACGTATTTAAAAGATCATGATGGTGAGATGGTTTCATTGCTTGAATATGCTTTTCCTCGTAAGAGGAAGTCAAGACCACCCTCATTTAACTGAGGAATACTGCTCTGGATAGAGATGCACACCTTCGACGGTAAATATTGAACAATCTGTAAAAGTAAATAGTTTTAAGTCAAAATAACATTTTAAAAATTCGCTAAAAACAAACAAAAAGTTGTAAAATCCTATAACCGACCGTTTTCTCTTTATCTATATAGAAGGGCAATCCGGAGGTGGCTCAGGGACCAGAATGTATTGTAAACAAAAACCAGAGACAAATGCAGACAGGGGATTCTCTCTCCGAGAGGACCTAGCCAGAAGCATTGGGATGCCAGACATCCCAACATGTCAGGGTATCCCTGGATACCACATACATAATCTGGGGCTGGCCAACACCCTAATTGTGGATTGTGAGGAAAGGTAAAAACCAGCCTCCATATCCTCGGCAAATGACCGGCGTATGCCAGTCTAATGCTGACTTTGCTAGATGGCCACCAAATAAGAGATTTTGAATGCCTCTTGCTTGGGTGCGTTGTCCAGTATTTGCAGTGGTTGTTTCGTAACCAGCTTCTACATCCTAGCAGTAATGTTAACAAAACTGTAGGTTGGTTTTAGGCTTATCAGCCATTGTAATACTTGGGCTCTTTCTAGCCTGTCTACCTACCTCTTTGAACTTCCCGGTGTCTGCAGAGCAGAGCTTGTTGTGTTTCCCCAGTTCCAGAAGCATTGCGTCACTGAGTAGGAGGAATAAACAGTACAAATACTCACGGGTCATAGTGCCCTTAGATACCACACGCAAAATCTAGGGCTGGCTAACACCCCTAATTTTGGATTGTGTGGAGAGGAGGCATATTTATAACCTTTTGCAGTTATCTTAATCTATTGCAGCTCTTCGATGTTCCAAACTTTATAAATTTAAAATGTTTAAGATGTCGGAATATTTATAGTCTCTTCTCTGATATCCCAGTTTGAATGCACTCACTAGATTCTATTGATATACGAGTGATAAAACAGACACCATACAATTATATTCAATACCTAACTGATCTAACCATAGAGCAATACAAAATTTTAGAAGTGCAAAGTGAAAATTTATCTCTTTAAATGAAGCATAGCAATTTAAATGATTTAGAAAAAATATTATCAATGTGTGTCTTAAATTTTACTTTGCAGTCAAATAATATGCCAAGATATCGAACACTATCAGCAAAATTTAAGGTGTGCACAATATCAAATGTGTTGTGAGTGTTAGTCTTTAGAATGAAAAACTTTTTTTTATGTCGTCAACGATTTGATATCAGCTTGCAATATCTAATTTGTAGTTCCGATTTTATCAGAGCAATTTTCATGTGTTTAGGACCATCATCTCTTTGTGAGGCTTATGACTTGATATTGAATTGTTAAAAATTCGTTGAAATAAAAATGCTTTAGTCTTCAAACTATGTTTTAAAATTATTTAAAAGAACCAGGTGGTAATATAAAATATGACAATTCCTTCATCTAATAGAAAGTTCCAGTTTACGCGTCTAAAATTGTACAGTGTAAACGTGCATATCCACATTAAGAGTTTACTGGCATACAAAAATCTTTGATAAAGGTCATTACGCTTACCGTCTGGCAGTTCGAGTAACTTTTTGGGTAACCCATCGAAATATGGATGTACCATAGCTTCTTCGGCACCTAATCTGTCTTGGGGATTCAACTGGAGAAGGCCACTAGCCATTGCTTCGCCATGTACAATGTCGTGAAGCGCCGACCAACAAAAACCCAGTTTTCGCGCCCTATATTGGCCCAATTTGTGAATTTTATAAAATCCTGGTAGCTGACTAACGCCAGACCAGTCTTCTTCTGTTGGAGTACCTAAAATCTAAAACGAGAAAATATTAGAAAATAAAAAAATATACTTACATATGGTATAGGCTAGTATACGTGTATAGTTGGTATTATAGTGAAAACTATAGTGACTTTAGTGACTAAAATTTAGTCTATCAGCAGATACCTACTATCTATCAACTCTGTTTTCTAATTATGGAGTTTTTAATCTTACAGGAATAAAAAAGTGACGTTTGTCACTGTGTGGTTTTAATGTGGAAATTGTACAAAACCCAAAAAGCCACATTAAATATGATAAAGTTTGGAGTCACCTACAGTTTTAAAAAATGCTTACAGGTAAAAATTAAAGATGTGAATATTAAAGCATTTTAGATTAAACAAATAGAACTTAATTGGCGAGAGGTATATTATTGTTTGTATTTAATAATTTATTTAGATCTATTAATTTAAAACATTAATTATTACCTACACTTGTACTTCAGTGTCTAAAATACTTTTACTGTTAATAACCGGATTTGATTTTTTTATTATTAAAAGTTATTAAGGAATTGGGTCAATAATGATTTTTCACTGCAACTTTATCATACAGATCTTAACTTTTGTCTGGCATAGCTCATATTTACTCAAGTGAAAATACAAGCACATAATGCATAATCGGCAATCAGGCAACAGCGCATTGGCTTCGCTTTGGTTAGCTTTAAGCAACGAGGCGTAGTGGTGAAAAAGGATTGTTATTTTGTTTTCATGTCGATTCATTAAAAAAATAACGAAAGAAACATAATTCCTTTTTTTCAAATAATTACATAGTAGTTGTAAGGAAATTATACTGCAGATTGTGCAAATCTGAGTTTCACCCACTATAATCATGCTCATTTATTTTTATTCCAATATTTCAATCGCGAGTATTTTACGTAATATTTAGATATCATAAACCACTGCCAATCAAATAATACTGATGATTTTCCAATTTCAACGCCCATTAATTCATCATGATAGACCGATTGTTTCACATAAATGATCCTCCACCAGAGAATAGTGATGTTGCCAATATGGTGTTCAATATGTGTGCCGTTCATATATTTAAAAAAATATAATCCATGCCAGAATAACGTTTAAAATTTTTATTTGGTAAGCAAACCCTCTTTAACTTTATGTTTGATTGGTCATTATTACTAGAATTTTTAAAAACATAATTTTTTTATACACCCAAAAGTTTTTGGTCTTGAGAAACCTGCTCAGTAGGCAAATACAATATTTTCCGGCATAGAACCCTTCTGTGGACTCTCCAAGGCCTACTTGAAAGAAGAGGTTCGTCGCTGGGAAACAGATGAAATAAAATCTCACTGGAATAAAGTGCCAGGACAAGCGAAAAGGCTAGTAAAGCCTTTCGACTAAACAGCTTCTCGAGTTAGATAAAAAGGCTACTGCAGAACATTTGCTTTGCGAATGCCCAGCACTTTTCTGTAAGAGGATCAATTTTCTGGAAGAGGCCTTCATAAAGCCATTCGATGTCAGAAACTTAGCTTCCAGGAAATTGATAAACTTTGTACGAAGTCTCGGAATCCCGGGCATCGAATAGACAAAGGGTTATGCACAAAGGGTTATCCACAAAAGATCTGATAAGTCGAGGTGCTTGAGAGGCTGCTAAATTGTTTTTTTGATATCAAGACAAAAGAGTCACTCATTTCTTGCTAAGTCAACAATGCCATTTGTAGGCTAACTATAATTTTAGCTGTCCTATTTTAGTTAAACAAGTTATTTGTAGATTATGGTGACAATTGCTTTAGCAAACTTTAGCTACCAAAAATATTCTAAGCTAGATACTCCAGCCTTTTTATTGTTCATTTTGCCTGAATAGCCTAGTAACCAAGCTTAAAGGTATATAATTTCTAAAAGTGAATTGTACATCAGCTTATAATTTTAATTTTATAGCTAAAAGAATAAGTAACAATTCGGTTTACCATACATCACAATGGAGGAAATGTACAAATATAAAAAAAATGGCGACTGAAGTGAAAAGTTAAAACTATAAAATAACAGCTGGTTTTTTTCTATTTTTAAGCATTTATTAAAAATTAAAACTACGACATAACAGCTGGTTTTTTTTTAAATAAATTGTAGCATTCAAAATGAAAACTTCATAATTTGAAAATTAAAATTATTGAATAATAAATAACCTAATAAAAGTGGACTGTCACAGCTCGATCACTGTTGCTTCTGAACCCTTTTTATTACGTGGAATATGTGTACCTATACAGTGCATTGTTTAAATTGTGTTTTAGTTTAATAATTATTTTAATTGTAGGATCACTGTACAGAAGAACATACCAAATATGTTAATATTTTTTAATTTTATTTTGACCACTTCTGACAGTCGCTGTCGCCTACATCGAAAACAACCATCTGTCGGTAACGTTGCTCAATGTAAAATGGCTTAACGCGCCTAAAGAAGTTTTTACTTAAAAAAATTACAAGGGCAGCAGTTAATGCGAAGATTAAAATTATTATTTGGTTGATTATTATATTTACCTTAAATATTTTATCTAGTTGATCGTAAGTGTCCCTCACTCCGGGAAATATGGCCATACCGGTGATCATTTCTACAAATATACATCCCACACCCCACATATCCAACGAGGTGGAATAATCCGTACTTCCGAGCAATACGTCTGGCGGTCTATACCATAACGTAACGACTTCGTGTGAATAAGTATGGCTTGGTACCGATTTCGCGCGGGCTAAACCGAAATCGGCTAGTTTCAATTCGCCGATCTCGCTGATCAGAAGATTCTGGGGTTTGACGTCGCGATGGAGAACGCGCCGTTTGTGGCAATAGGCGAGACCGCGTAGAAGCTGGAAGAGAAACAGCCTGACGTTGCGGGGGTCCAGTCCGCCGCTGTGTCGTTCGAGATACTGCGAGAGGTCCGTGTGCTAAAAAAATAATATAATTAATTGCATTTTACGAGTCGAAACAAATTCGGGGTTAATTAATTATGGTTTAATTGAAACTATTTTACTTCTTACACCAAAATAATTAAATTATTCTAAATGGTTTTAAGAATACTGGAGATAAATTACTAATGAAAGACACTTCATCACAACACCAGCGCCACTTCGAATGCTGATTTAAACCGAATTGGTTATCATTGTCGTATCCTAAATATTTTGTAACGGTTACCGAAAAAATTATAAATAGATACTTTTAAAATCATAAGGGTTGTTTTTTTGCCAGTGACAAAAAAATACCAAATATTTTGCTTAATAATTTCACAAATTCTAGTTTTGTATATGTATGTATGTAATTCTGCCGTCAGAGTCTCCTGTATTTACTGTAAAAATAACACGTCAGTCCTGGTCTTCTTCCTCATCTAGTAAATGTTTTTTTTCAGCTAACTTAGTCTCACATTTTTGAGCAGCAAAAAACACCCAGGCAGCTTAACTAAATTTCAACCTACACATTATTATTACCAGGCAAAAAAACCTGGGTGTAATTCTGGATAAAAGACTCACCTGGAACGCCCACCTGGAAAAAACAATAAACAAAGCCAGGTTTTCTCTCTCAAATCTCAGAGGAGTATGCAGTAAATCTTGGGAAATGGTGAACCAAAGGGTTACAAAAGACAGCTAGAGCAAAGTTTGCTGGTCTGCAGCGAATGGCATGCCTGGCCATAGCTGGAGCTCTGTCCAGCACACCAACGGCAGCGATAGAACAACTAAATCTTCCACCCCTAGATATTCTCCTAGGAATGGAGGCCAGGAAAGTCTCCTACATATTCCTGTCTTTGGAAAGGCAAATTAATGGAGAGCAACTCGGGGACCACTCCGGGATACTGAGTGAAACAAAAAACCACCAAATTCTCGGAATGGTTCCTGACATGTTAGCCACGAAAATACACGTAGAGAAGTCGTTCAAAGTCCTCTTTTCGAAGAGAGATAAATGAGTGAGGGGAAAAATCCTCTTTCCTGAGACGGAATATGTAATGTACACAGATGGCTCAAAAACCCCAAATGGAGTTGGGGCTGGTATTTTCAGCAGGAAACCAAAGATTGAAATATCTACCAGTCTTGGCAGGTATGCTACAATCTTCGCTATCGAATTGTGTGCAAGAGAGCTGACTAATATAACTCTAGCATACAAAAACATAAGTGGACAGCCAGGCTGCTTTAAAAGCACTGAGCTCCAACAAGATAAATTCTAAACTTGTATGGAATTGCATCAAATCCCTAGAGTACCTTGGTGCGAACAGAGTGACCCTGCTGTGGGTACCTGGGCACCAGGGGGTGGAAGGAAACGAAAAAACCGACAACCTTGTAAAACAGGGGGCCGAATCTGCGTTCACTAGACCAGAACCGGTTTTTGGAGTCACTACAAGTGCCGCCAAAACAATCATTTTGGACTGGACGGAGAGGAAAATTCTCACATACTGGTCCGATATACCAGGGTTGACTCACTGGAAGGCGTTCTTACCTAAACCCTCGAGAAACACAACTAAGCAGATCCTAGAATTGAGCAGGTCTGACCTACGAATTCTAACGGGACTGCTTGCAGGACACTGTCGTCTAAGATACCACCACTTGACGTTAATACTAACCTCAAACTTATAAATCTCGATCTATGATTCCGTTTAAATACCTGCAAATCAATGTTCTCTTGAGAACTTGCGTTCCTTCTAGAAATAATTTTAATAAAATATAAAAAAGGCAGCGGTCGCGAAGAAGTTTAGTTTTTGAAGTCAAGTATTTGAAGTAATTATAGTGTTATACAGTTGTGAGTTTCTAAGTGATTTGTAAAATAAAATTTATTGTGTAGAAATATTAGAATAAAAATTGTTTAGTTATTTTATTGAGAGTTTAGAATTACCGAACCCAAGGAGTAAATATTGTAACAATATAGAAACAGTTTTTTCCAACTTACCACATATTCGAATACGAAGGTCAGTGTCTGTCTGGTATGTACAATGTCATGTAAAGTGACAATATTTGCGTGTTTCAGTTCTTTCAATAAGGAAGCCTCACGGATAGCAGTAAATGGAGCACCTTCTTCTTCTTGAAGAATAATTTCCTTCAAAGCAACTACCTGATTTTGCAAACTAAAAAAAAATAATTGTTGTGTTACACAGAGTCATCAATTATTTCGACAACATGTCATTCTCTAAGTTCCATGTTCAATCTTATTTATCTATATTATATTAATACGCATATACATTTACACAGAGGGCGCGATTAAACAAACAGTAATACCTCAACTTGATATCGACATAAATACATCACGTAAGACGACAATTTTTCGACGGTAGACATCGTTTCATTAATAAATGGATGATAACAGTAGCAGAAATTAATTGTCGAGTTCATGATTGCTATATCTGATTCAGCATAAACCATTTTCTTATCTTGAATCATATATTCATTGGGAGGATATTGCGCTCAAGTTTAGATTCTCTGTGTTATCAATTCGAGGTTTCATTACCTTTGTGATTCTATCTATCATTTCGTTACTATATTACAAGTTTATTATTTCTGTGGCCGGATCACCGTATCAAATCAAATTTTTAGTTTCCAAAAATCAGCCAAATATGTGGCTTTGTCATTTGCGAGTATAAGGTTCTCCTCTGTGCAAGTCTCACTCATGGCCATTGGGCACACGGCCAGATGTTGGTGGTCTTGGGTTGCGCCGCATTCACAGTTGTCATCTAATTTATAGCCCCACTTTTTTAGGCTGCTGTTACATAGTGTGACTCCCTTCTTTAAACTGTTCAGCGTCTTCCACGCCGGGAAAGGTAGATGGTGTCCAGGGGCCAGCTCTTCACTTGCCTTAATCCTAGTGCGGGTAGTAGCCACTCGCCATAGGTTTTTTCGGTGTGCTTCAGACGTGATCTCCAGTGGTGTTGCCAACCGCATAAAGCTCTTCCGAGATATAAGTCTATGCGGCTGCATTTGATGCCCATATAGGGGATGTCTCTGGTCGGTTTCTTGTTTTTTACGCTCAGTCCCCGCGGCAACACACCTCCTGATTGTAGGTGCGGCAATACCAGCTATTGGGTATATCCCCAACCGGGGTCGGTTTCAAACAGCCAGACACTATGCGTACCGTCTCGTTCGGTGCCACGTCAACGTGCTTAGTATGAGCGCAGCATATTCCGCGGCAGAGAAACATAAAGCAAGAGCCGAGGTCCTGAGTGTTTTTTTTTAACTGAAAATAGTTGCAAAAAGGGTAGACCTATCGTGTGGGCCGCGGACGGCCCGCACTGCGACTATTAGGAAGGGGAGTGATTATAGAAAGGAGATGATTGTGGACCCGCTTTTTAAAAAGTTGCAGTTCATAGTTCTCCGGAAAAACTAATTTTGGAAGCTTGTTCCATTCTGTAGCAGCCCTGTAAAAGAAGGATTCTTGATGGAGATTGGTCCTTGTTGCGTCAATCTTGAGAGTAAATGGGTGAGACTTATCAGCGTGCCGAGTTCTTCGGCCGAATGTGGCCAGTGGTGGTACAAGAGTTTTTATTTCTCTGGAGCATCTGCCATGGAAATATCTGTAGAGTAATGTCTGGTCTGCAACTCTTCCTCTATGTTCTAGTGGCTGAAGGGTGTCTGTGAGAGTTGAGCTGTTTATCAACCGAATGGCCCTTTTCTGAATGGAATCTAGAAGACGAAGAGAATGCCTTGGTGCTGAACCCCAAATGTGCGAGCAATACTCCAGTAGAGGTCGGATTTGAGCCTTGTACGTCGTCAACAGTTGATCAGGAGTAAAAAACTTTCTGGATTTTCACAGAAAACCTAGCCTCTGGCTTGCTGACTTTACGACGTTAGTAACATGGTCATGCCAAGACATATTATTAGACACCGTGACTCCCAAAATCGAGATGGAGGGACTTGATCAAGGGTATTTCCGGACATTGTGAGGGAATGATTTGAGCAATTCACTTTCTTGGAAAACGTGGCGCTTTGTGTTTTCTGGGCGTTAAACTGAACAAGATTGTTGGTTTCCCGACTCGACGATTGCTTCAAGAT
The DNA here is from genome assembly GCA_950111635.1 of Agelastica alni. Lineage (NCBI taxonomy): Eukaryota > Metazoa > Arthropoda > Insecta > Coleoptera > Chrysomelidae > Agelastica > Agelastica alni. The sequence continues at coordinate 58,676,422 of OX467709.1, forward strand.
CTCTATTGATGGAATCAACCTGTTCCTGCCTAAGTCTATTTGTATGATTCACCGAAAGTGATCGTTAGGATGTGAAAGTTGAGACAAGTGTGCTGTCGTCTGGGGTTCGTGGTGGTTTTCAAGAGGTCGCTGATGTGTAAAACACAGGATGGAATCCTGGGGGACCCCGGTATTGGTTTTTAACGCATCAGAAGAAAATATGTAATGTTGTGCTCACCATTTTGTGTTTGTTAGTTTTAGGATGATATTGTTTTTTGCGCATACTTTCCCTATGACCTCCTGACAGTGTTTTTGAAAACTCAAGAGTTCGGTCCAGGCGTATGCCTAGGTATTTCGGTGTGTTGTTATGCTCCAACTCTTGCCCCTGCCATGTCACCCCTAGCTTCTTGTGTTTTTTCTTGTTTTTTAAATGGAAAGTACACACCTGTGTCTTAGTGGGATTAGCTTTGGGGTGGTTATTTTTGTTGTAGGCTGCTAGGTCCTCCAGAGCGCGGGTTAGTTTATCCTCTATGTTGTTAAAAGTTTTACCTTGTGCTGTTGGGTTGATCATTGGTGTAGATATTGTAGAGGATTGGCGCCAGGACGCTGTGCTAGGGTTGGCCGTTTTTCTGAGTCCTCCACCGGCTATTCTTGGACTGTAATATTACAAAAAACCGTCGGTTTTGAAGGAAACATTCTACCAACTTGGTCAGGCGAAAACCCTTGGTGATGTCATAGAACTTTGATACCAGCTTCTGATGGTTCCCGGTAGCGTAGGAAGCGGATAGATCTACGAAAAAGACTCCCGGTATCTGCTTCCGCTTTAAATCATCTTCGATATATTGAGGATTTTAGTTAAGGTACTACTTTGAATTCCTTCTTTAAATTTTCAATTCGGCTTAGATAACGACGACACTTTCGCGCGAATTACTGTGACGAATGTTATTCCATTAAAACATGATTTACTACAAATTATTACATGGACGCATTTATTCCAGAGTCTATTTAAAAAAGATTCAACTTTAATGATAGTTGATATTTATGCTAATTTAAAGTTGAGGTTAATGTCTAATGATGGCGCTTCCTAGGAAGCTATTTTATTTCAGAAAGAATTCTCGTATTACAACAATGGCAATTCAATCGAATACATATTATATTCTTTCTTAAAGTATAAAATAATACTAGCCTATATATATGCAGATTTATCGAACCAGCTTTCGGTTTAACCCTTTCCTGTCTGTGAATCGGAATAATTCAGACAAGAGATGTACTTTAAAATGATAACAAACTAATTGCGTGAATAGTGAAAACATTCCCTCTAATTACATTTAAATTTGCTCAAGTATCGTATTACAACAGCCCTTCCAACTTTATTCAAAGTGGACCCAAGACCCGTATTAAAGTTCGTCCTTTCGTTAGTCGTCGTCGTTGTCCTTTAGCAGTCCTACATTCTGAGAACGAACAGGATGTTCAAATAAATTTCACAATAAACTGTAACGGATTTTTAGAAGAGCTTTTGTATTTGCATAGAATGGAAGGAACAAAAGGCGAAATCTGCACGTACAAGTAAAAAAGGCACAAGGGAGTACTAAGGGTCTGAGCATAAATTATTTCGGTCGACAAATATATCCACAGTACGAGAAATAGAAAATTGTTTTTAACACTGAATAAACTGGAATCTACGCTGATCAAGTACATTGCTATTATTATTCGGAACAAAATTGTACTTACTTGCTAAATCCTTTGTACACGGTTGCATAAGAACCTTCACCTAATTGTTCTAACTTTATATAAGCTTCTGATTTTCCAAACGGAGAATCACCCTACAAAAAAAAATTAAGCTATTATTTCATACAAACAGCATTGAATGTTATGGCAATACAAATGTTATTTAGGTAATGGAAACATAAAAGTAGATGGGGTTAGTTGTCAGATATTACGGATGGATTTAAAAGGATAAGAAGTTGGTTTTTGTTGTTATATCAAACAATGACAAATTACACTATTGCCAAGGAAAAGTTCTATCAAGTGATCATTAACAACAACTGTAATACTTTGACGAACAAGTATTCTTCATATTTAAGTAAAGAAAAACAATAGTAGAAAAGAGTACTGGTAAATTTAGAAAAGCAAACAGTTTTGAATGCTTCAGATCTACAGCAAACGCAAATTACGATTTACCAGTACCTTTTAATTTTGGTAAAAATGGCGAGATCTCGTTGCGTTAGTAAAGATATCCTCAGAATAATGCTATTGCTGAAACAAAAATAGTGATAGTATGACAGCGGCGGAAAGGACTATTAACACTGAGTCTCCATCTGTAATTCCCCTTTAAATTTTAATATTGGGTCAGTGGGTAGTGATAAGAAAAGTTAGTAATTCGCGCAGCCTTTGCATAATTTGCGCTTGCTGAATCTGGTGTTATTGGGGGTTTCCCATGGCGGAAAAAATATTTCGGGGTGAAATTTTATGAGAAAAACCGTATAGATGGTCTTAAAAAACCTTTTAGATAATTTTCTATTGATCTACTTAGAGCAGATAATATTAAAAAAATGCATTATTACATATAATGTGTGTGCTCATAAACAACCACAAAATTTGCACAGAGAACGGACCTCAACTAGGAACAGATGCATCAGTGTGGTATACTGATGTGTGAGTCCAAACAATCAGTGTGAATACGATGGGAAAAACTTTGAGAAGATTTTGTTTCTATTTTCAAAAACCCTTACGTGTCCATGCACCCTCTACTTCCTAAAAACATTCCTCACTTAAACACTTTTAAGTTATCTAGGCTTTACTCTTCTACCATAACAAGAATGAAATTAAACCATGGAGGTTATCCCTCACACTTTGCCAAAATTGGAGTTAACATATCACCTATCTGCCCTTGCAACAACTCTTCAGAAGCAGACATCAACCAATTAATATTCTCATGTAACCTCCATAACACACATCGGTCGAAATTTTTAAATAAATTAATCCTACAAGGTGTCCAATTGCCAACAAATATTGTTATTTTGCTGATTACATTCAAAGAACATATATACATAATAATTATGGAGTTTCTGATCAAAGAAAAAATCACAATTTAATTTCAATCCAATATCACGATAATATATAGATAATAATGATAAAAAAGTCTGTGGCAAAAAAACTACGTTTTAATGCCAACCCACCACAAAAAAAAAAATAAAATTATTCCATTAGGCTGTTCCTCACTGTATATTTATAAATGACGGTTATCTGTTAATGTACGTGTAACATTTGTGAGGTTACATAAAATACATAGTAATAAGTTAACAAACCACTTTTTTTACGACTTGCGTTCATAACTTGTACTAGTTTACGATAATTTTTGGAGAAAGGGGCTATTTAAAAGCAATAAAATTAATAACAGCTTTGCCTATTTTCTGAACAGATTACTTAGCTGATAAAAAGGCGAGTGGATTATGACGTAAATATTTTTTGGACACGCGATCAGAAAATAAAGACATCTTATTGGTGTTCATAAACAAGAATTATTTTTTTTGTATACATAATAGTTTAAAAAAAAATCAGCATGGGTGGTCATAAATGAAAGATAAAGAAACTGATGAGATGTTAATTGATAAAACTATGATAGCTCCGTTTACAAGGAAACTGTCGCTCATTGTTTGGCGGTTAGTCCATGCTCTTTTGAATAAAAGATAATTGGTGTGGATGCATCATAAAGATTTTTCTTTTTCTTTAAATTTTTTAAACCCCCGTTACCATTTATATAAGGCTTACGGGCTAGAGGTGTCTCCACTGCAACCTTTGCAGATCAATTGTATGTGCTCTCATGTTCCCTAAAGTTGCTAAAGTTCCCTAGATCTTAGGTCCTCCATATATTGAGAGAATTGTGGTTTTTTATCCTACTGGCGAAAACCTTAGCCTTGTCGGACCTTCACAGTAGCACAGTATGTGTGCAGAGGTTTTTTATGTTCTAGACAGAACCTGCATAGGGTTACATCTGTCAGTTAGATGTTCATGTATTTGTTCAATCTACAATGTCCTGTCAATAGCCCAACCGTGATCTTGGCTATTAACACCAACACCTACAATCTAGTTAAACGTCCACGGTACTCATAGAATGCTCACTAGGCCTTAGGTCCTCCATATATTGAGATGGTTGTGTTTTTTTTCTCCTACCGGCAAAAAACCTTAGCTTTGTTGGACCTTCACAGTAGCACAGTATGTGTATGTGCAGAGGTTTTCTCATCTTCTAGACAGAACCTGTATATGGATACATCTGTCAGTTAGATGTTGTTCATGTATTTGTTAAGTCTAAAATGTCCTGTCAAGAGCCCAACCATGATCCTGGCTATTAACACCAACACCTACAATCTATTTAAACGTCCACGGTACTCATAAAATGCTCACTATCAAAAAATAAATATAGAAATGGTTTCAAAAAAAAAATGAAAACTGACAATGGAGAAGACAAACCGCAAAAAATATAAGTTAAAAATCAGGGATAATTTACTGTTTACTTTGTTTTTTAAAGGCGTAAAATAAAATAATAAAAAGAGGGAAAAAAATAAAAAGTAACAAATTCACAAAAGGAAATCCTTCCATCGACATTTCCATACGTGATACTTTTTCAACAACAAACAATTACTGAAAGTTCTTAACGAACAAAGTGTTTGTTAGGTCGCCCGTTTATTTTCTCATTAGAAAACAGCTTGGGGGTTTAAAACGGCAAAATGAACAAAACATTACACTTTTATTTGCGTTTTTGTGTAGTGTTTTTGTTGTGGATGAAAAAGCTAATAATCTTTGAATTTTTTACGTTTATTATTCCTTTCTGCGGCTTTTTTAATTTCACAGACTAATCAAACAGGCAAAAAAAAAATTAATTTGTAATGAAATCGTTAAAGCCACATTTGGTAAGTCCTACAAAGGTAGATAAAGGAATGCTTAGTTGGTTTGGACACGTAGAAAGGATGGATGAAGGAAGATTGACGAAACAAATTTCACTTTTCAAAATTCGACAACCGGAATTAGGGACTGATTTTTGCAGGCAACCCTATACCACCGTGTTCATAATGAAATAATCTTTAATTTTCACGTAATTTTAATTCAATAATCAGACTGGTGCAAAATGCTAGTATTGATTTACCTGTTTATACCTGGCTACCCGAGAATTGTGACCGGAAAATAATAGGCAACCTACCGTTTGCATATTCTATGGGCTTCATAATTTCGATTGGTATAGAATTTGTCTAATAATAAAACCGGTGAAATGTTTAAAAAAAAAAATTTTAATTATTAATTAATCATATCCTGGACTGAAATTTGTTAGGCAACCCATATGCAATATATTTATTAATATATTAAATTAAATATAAAATACGTTTCATCAAAAAAATTTCTCGGTGAAGGTCGTTTTATATCGGGACCCTATACTATTGAGAATTGTTTGTAAACTTACCCCAAAAGCAGAGTACCTCTTCGTTCGTCGATGGTCGGTACCCTGATTGAGCAATACTTCTGACTTGGGTCTCGGTGGTTTTCTCGGCCTAAGTATCACTTTCGTCTCTTCTCGAATGTCTTCATCCAACAATTTACTATCGCTAGAAACGGACAATTGTCTTTTCACCCTGTCATGTCCGGCGACGCTATTCCACTCTGAAACAACGAAAATATTATCAATTACCATTTTGTAAAAAAAGCTTTTCCAAAAACTTTTGCACCATACATTAAACAATCTACGTCATAAAGAAATTCATAACAAATGTGCTGACAAAATAATCATCTTTAGATTAACAACTTCACTAGTATAAGAGCGGTAGCTGCATCGATTAAAGAAATTGGAAGCCTTTTGTAATAAAATACAATTTTATCAACAATTTATATCATTCGATGACATTTGACAAGTCAGTAGTTTTTACATTTTTTATTTGCATCAATAAAAGTCTGAATGATTTTCTCAACACAAGAAAAATTTAGTTTTCGTCCGTCTTCGAGGACTATAATCTAATAAATCATTTTATTTCGAAAAACTTTAACTCGGATCAATACTTTTTTTCGCTCGAGTGGTCTACTATTTAATAAAAACGCCGAAAGGGCTTTTTATTAACTTAAAAACTCTCTTCGAAAGCAAGCTCTTTTTTAATTCGAATTTTACAATTTTATACATTCCGTAGACACAAACTCAAATCCATTCAACTACGTATAAAAAAAGTAGGTCTATTTTTCCGGCTCGAGTGAATTTGTCAAAATAAAAAATTGTTTAAAATAGTAAGTAGTTATCCAGAGAAATGTTGATGATGTGTCATAAGCAAGATCGTGAAATAGAGACATCCTTAGGCATCTTGCTCAATGAATTGTATATAAAATAATAAGTTTCCCTACAGCTATAAAATTCAACACAATTTATAAATGTATAACTCGCGATTACTGTACTATATTGCTATTAAAGATTTCTGTTTCCTTTCCAAAGATATTAGTCATCCCGCTTTTCTTAGAGCACCCGTTAATCCCAATTCCATTTTGCATAAGCACCAGTAAATACAGGAATAAAAGGGTATTCAGGTCCTACTATAAGGAGCTTTTCGCAGCTTTGCATTGTCGAGTTGAAATTACGGATGTGCACATTTTATACACTTGGGAGGTGAACAACGCTTTTATGGAACAATAAAATCAATCAATGACAAAATAAATCACAGTTGTCAACTTTTTGTTTTCCCTTATACTTTTGGGAGTTATAGGGGTTTTAAAATTTTAAAAATTCATTTTTGTAATTTTTTTATCCAACAGTACAAGTCAAGGATGATTTTCTAAAGTTTAAAATTATTTGGAATAAATTTTTAAAAAAGTAAATCATGGATTTTATTGAAATTTTGCACACTTCTGGTAGATACAATTGACTAGTAATTACACGAATGTTTTTAGTTATTTTTATCACAACTTACTTTACAAGGCAATAAGTTGTGTACATTTTATCGAAAATTGTACCTTTTTGTATAAAACTATAGGTACCAAATATTCAGGTTTAGATTTTTTTAAATCCTTCGTTTAATCACGAGCTATATTCACCTGCAAACAGAAAATATTTGGTTTTTTGGTTTCAATTTAAGTTATCATAAGTCTGTTATCCTGCCTACCCCAAGGATACTTTTTTCCAAGTTGCCTCTCAAAATCAGGTCCTAACAGCTGAATTTTTAAATTAAAATCTTAGTAACTATTATTTGATTAGATACTTATTTATTGTTGTGCGGTATGTAACATTTTGTAATTATTTATTTCTTTTGTTTTTTTTTTTGTAAAAGATTCTTTTGCGTAATTCTACTCTGTTCCCGTAAAACCGTTATATTTCATATATGACACAGTTTAAAAAGTGTATTTATTACTTTTGTGACGACCACAAATGATAAATAATTTTTATTTTTCCAATAATATTTTATGTTAAAATTATTTTGAATTGTTACTAGTTTGTACAAAAACCGATTTTTTTAGAAAGCGGTTTTCGGTTTTCATTTTTTTTAGAAACCCGGTTTAAACCAGTTTTTGTTTTTAATATTTATATATAATATTTATAATAAATACTACATAAAAATGTTATTTTATAAAAAAATTTAAATAAGCAAAAAAAATCAAATAAGGAAACTATACATATACATATCTACATATGATTACAAATAAAGATTTCTGTAATTTGAATTAATTTAAGTTTATTAAAAATCTTTTATTGTTTTAAATTATAGAATTTTATTTTATTTTTTTTTCTGTTGACTCGTAACTCTTTCATACAAACAAATACAAACAATACAAACTAAATTATTTAAATTTTCACCAAATAAATTTATAGGGTTTTATAATTCATACTTGTATAAATAAAAACTAAAAAAAACAAGCTAATTATAACTGTAAACTACTAATTATCATAAATAATAGGCATAAATTTTATGTTAATGTAAAATTATAACCTTTTTTTCTTTAAAAAATTGAAAAATAATTTTGAATAAATAGTTTCTTATTATTTTGAAATTTTTAAGTAATCATATAAAAACCGAGCGGTATTTAAAAAACCGGTTTTCGGTTTCCCTAATTTTCTTAAAAAAAACCTGTTTTTAGACCCGGGTTTTCAAAACCGACAAACATCAATTGTTTCGTAACTTTATTTCGGTTTGGTTTTTTTTACATGTGATAAGTGATTTTATTTATAAAAATTTTATTCCGTTACTGGTGTCTGATCTGTCAAAAATAAAATTACGACACGAAAATACAGAGATTCTTTGTGCGTTCCAATTAGACGTTTTAGAGAAACTTGACATAATTAAGGTTTTCGGTTATGCCGAATTGATCTAAAATATTTAGAACCTTCAACCTTTAACCTTCAACTACTTTCGGTTTATTTTGAATAAGGATAGCGTTACGAAAATTTTTTACTAAGCAAACCCCAATTATTTTTTAGTTTTCTACCTATCCTAGAGACGGGGTCAACTTCTTTTGAAACATCCTGTATACACATAGACAATTATATAATTATTAAAACCATTATTAAAACAATTGTACAACAAATAATTTTGAATTATACAAGGTCTTTTGAGACGGATACAATAATTAGGATTTATTAAAATATTGTTTAAATATTTTCCTTTTATATGCTTAAACGTACGAATAAAATAATGTTTTAATTAAAAAAACAAAATTAGAGAAAATATGCGTTTTTTTGCATTCGAAACCCAAGACAAAATTAATAGAATGCATGTCTTAATACCGATCTATCTAAATCATTTGATTCCGCCACTGTCGTTGGAGTAGATAATTACGAAATTCCAATTTCGTTGGTAACGTTAATGTCCCACCTTAGCAACACTTAACAAAATACCAACCCTAATCGAATACAGAGAAAGATATGCAACGTTAGTCGCTTTTATGAAAGATATCTATCTCGTTTACATTCAATTTGTTTCTATTTTAGTTATTTTTTGTAGTTTCATTTATTTAGTTCTAATAAACATAATACAAGAGTTGCTTTAAGTAAAAATAGAGAGACATTTGTTTAATAAAAAAACTTAGTTATTTTGTTGCATTTAAAAGATGTCCATAAAAAAACTGTATGATCAAATACCGAGCAACTAATTAATTGGATAACTTACAAATAAAAATAACTAAATGTAATATTAAACAAATAAAGTTTTATAATAATGTTCAAAATTAACACCATCCACTTCTGAACATTTATGAATCCTTTTCATTAAGTTATGTCTTGTAATTGGGAAAATATGGTCGGGTGTTAGAGAATTACAAGCAAGTAAGACTCTCTGCATCATATCTTTCTTTGTCGTAACAGGTTTGGAAAATACCTGATTTTTAATGTAACCTCAAATACAAAAATCAAAAGGAGCCAAGTCAGGAGAGCGAAATCATGGAAATCATGGCCTACCCTTTACTAATGTTGAAATAATTAAGTGTTGTTATGTTTAAACTAAGATAATGAAATATCTCGAAAGTGGTTGGATTTAGATATAGGGAATACTGATACCAAAATAATTGGTTTAAAAAAATACAGCGAAAAATGAAATAAAATACAGGGTGTTCTATTTAAAGTAAGCAACTTATAAATGATTTAATTTGTGCATGTTGGCGGCTACGTTTAAAACACCCTGTATAAAATATCAATGAGTTGGACATATGGAGTTAACAGGCAACCGATTGTTTTTTATTGGTTACAATTTCACGTCACTAGCTTTGTTATTAACGGAGATATCGTTATTCAATGTGGACTAGGATTTTTTCAAACTTTTGAAAAAAATCAAAATATCGCAAAAATACTGTAGTCACGCCTTTTTCCCATAGAGATAGAAAGAGACTTTTTTCGTCCATTCACTGTTTCGTCAATCTTCCTTCATTCATCCTCTCTACGTGGCCGAATCATCTAAGCATTCCTTTATCTATCTTTGTCACGATATCTTCTTTTACACCACAGCGTTCCATTATCTCACTATTCCTCACTTTATCCAACACAGTCACTCCGGCTGTACTTCTTAGACTACTCACCTCCGCAGCGTTGATCTCAATTTCATGCTTCTTCTGCCAAACCCAACATTCACTATCCAGCCAGTCGTGTCTTTTTTGACACATTCTGGCTGCTCATAAAGTTATATAGGGTCCCATCCATTTGTTTTTCTGCCAACAACCTTCGCTCATTATCATAGTAATAATTTCCGCTTTTAGTAAAATTTTAACACAAGTTTACAGACTTTTTCACTGGTTCCATTCTTTTTCCTTCAATCAGCACCTCGCAATATTAGTCATACTTTCTTCCCTTTCAAAAACCATAATTTTCGTCTTGCTCACATTCACTTTCATTTATCTGATTTTTAAGGCATCGTCCCTAACAGCAAAGGTTTTAATTTGGTTAACTTTCACACAAGACGCAGGTTTTTAATAACGACAGCAGGTTAAAAGTTGGAATTCTTGTTTAGAGCTAGAAAATAATTTTTTTCAATCAATTAAATTAATATTGCACAAAGCTCAAATAAAACTAAAGTTTATGGACTCCATCCAGTAAAAATCCAGTTTCTTAATTAATGATCTAGACCTGATATGGAATTTTCTTAAACGACACTAAGGTGATTCTCCAAAAGTTACTTCCTTCGTTGTGCTAAAAATGGCAACTACAACAAGCTCCAGCAGTATCTGTTTTGATAACTAAAATTTCTAAACAAGACTTTGTGGAATTCACTTCCATGCCAGGTTTTTTTCCAACACCCACAACCATTTTAACACCTTCCTCATCCTTTGACAATCGCATATTCTTATTCCAGAAGTCGAAAGAATAAAGTTTTAGTATTTTGTAAGGGGTAGTTATAACCCCTTTCATTATCTTTTGTAACGGCTTTAAACTAGAGAAAGTAAGGAGATGCCTGTTTTACATACAAATAAGCGGGTTTAGTGTTTCGAATGTTTTGAATGAGAAAACAGGAAATTGTGTTTGGTATATTTTTGTATCAGACTTTAGCTTAGAAATCAGAAGTCAATTGCTTTAAAAACAAACAATGCGAACGAAACACATTTTTCTTATTTTACATATTTTCATCTTCGTGCTTAAAAGCGTCTTTTCTAAAGGTTCCGAGATAAATAATAAGGAATATTGAAAATAATCAAAGAATATTCATAAATTTTTAAATATTGTAACGTTTTTACCTGAATCACACTGAGAGGGATCGAATTTAAATGCACATTTATTTATAACTTTTCAATACAATTTATGTAATTTAATGAACACAATTATTAACTACAGACTGCCTAACTTCCGCGAACGGAGGCCAATTTATATATTAACGTTTAAACGAGAGAAGACTAGAAGTTTCCAAACGTATCCAAACTGTTCTATCGAAACATATTCTTAACATATTCCAGTGGCGTATCGCAAAATCGTTACAATATTATTAAGCTATAGGCGGGAAGCCGGTGACACTAAAAGTGCACTTATATGGATTCTAAAATTAAGCATAGGAATTAGTAGTATTTAATTATAGGTGGAAGATAGGCCCGGTCTTCCAGAGTTTCTCCTGACAGAAATATTTTATATAAATTTTTATTTTTCTAATAATCATAAGTAATTTGCACTTTTATTGAAATTAATTTCTTATATTTTCAAAAAAAATTGGTGTAACAACTCTCATCGTAGCTAAAAAGTCTGTCACACCGACTTTTAATATCCAAAGTTTATAAAAAATTTCCATTATCGTGGAATAACTTTTTTTTAATCTCTTCCTTTTTAGTTGTTCTTTTAAAATATCTTGGTGTGACAGCTCAAAACTTGACCAAAATATCTGTCACACCACTTTATGTTATAGCTTCAACCCTTAAAAATCATGAAAATGAGGAGAAAGATACAGATTCTCAAAGAAGTAGGTAGATGTTCTGGATATAGATGATTCTGAGTAAATTTTTGTCTAATTATAATAATATATGATGTTTGTATAAAGCTTAATCGTACGACCTTTTTTTTGTATCTCTCTTGTTCCTCCATTTATTAAATAACTTATGTATAGAAATTGACAAAATTATGAATAAATGGAATGCTGAATTTTGTAAATAAATATTGTTTTCCAGCAATACATTTGTATCAATTAAATGATTTTCATGATTTTGAAGGGTTGAAGCTATAACATAAAGTGGTGTGACAGATATTTTGGTCAAGTTTTGAGCTGTCACACCGAGATATTTTGAAAGAAGAACTGAAAAGGAAGAGATTAAAAAAAAAGTAATTCTGCGATAAGGCAAACATTTTATGAACTTTAGATATTAAAAGTCGGTGTGACAGACTTTTCTGCCACGATGAGATTTGTCACACCAAGATATTAATTTCCATAAAAGAACAAATTACTTATGATTATTGGAAATTAAAAATTTATAAAAAATATTTCTTCCAGGATAAACTCTGCCACACTGGGCCTATGTTGTACCCATGATTAAATACTATTAATTCCAATGCTAAATTTTAGAATCCATATAATTGCACTATTAGTGTCACCGACTCCCGGTCTATTAGTTCATTAATATATTTTTAACCCCCAGTGTTTGTCACTGTATTTTCTGATAATTTTGACGAAAACATTTAAAAAACATGTTTTTAATATTCTATATTTTCTCGGTTTTAAACACTGAAGTAAATGTGCTAGTATTGATTTAAGTTCAAATTAAATCACATACATTTTTAAAATGAACATGAAAAGACACCGTTTAAACCGCGAACAAACGCAAGCCATTCACAAAAAACTGGCACTCGACAAACAAATGAAGAGCGAGGCATTTGGCACATATCAAAGCGTAATTTCTCGCCTAAATGCCCGATATGCAGAAACTGAAGATGTATCCGAGAGACACACAGGACAACCTCTAATGAAAATCGTTTTTTCCAATTAGCTGTTATGGAATTACGGAAATTAGGAATAAAACTGTTGCAAACACTTATAGAGTTTGGGGAGTACCGGGAAAAGAAGCACGATTGCAGGAGGTTCATTCTTATAGAGGAGATACAGCAATGGTTTGGGGCAACGGATACTTCGACCAATTGTGCTTCCTTATACCACAACCATTAAAGATAATTTTGTACCGATGCATGATAATACACGACCATATGTTGCGGTAACAGTGACTAGCTTTTTTAATGGTATTAGTATCGAAGTATTGCCGAGGTCTGCGCTATCACAATATGTGATATACTTTAACGAGGAGTTTTGAGAGATGGCAGAAACTTTTAGAACCTTGAACAATTGATTGGGACTTTGCAGGGAGCGGATATGAAGCGTAGATAACTTAATTCTATCTAAGCAAAGACGATGGAAAGCTGTTAGGAATAATCCAATTACACTCATTAATTTATTTTATTTTGGAATAAAATTTAATTTAAATTTTAGTTTTTTATCTGGTCATTTTAGGTTGTTTTTAAGTATTTCTATAATTTTGTCAAAGAAAAGAGTGGACAAAGAATGGAATAGGAAAAAATGAACCGGAGCACATTTTGTAAATATTTTAAAAGAAGTTTTAAAATAATTGTGATTTAATTGTTTTGTGAAAGGGTTATTTCGTTTAGAGATATCTATAAGAGTATAACAATATTTAGGTTTTATTTCGCTCTGGCCATTAGGTATTTAAAAAAAATCTTTGAATGGTCCATAGAACTCCTAATAAATGCAGAGACATTTACGAGTACAGGAAAAATAATTAAACCAATATTTCGGAAACAGTATTAAAGTTATTATAAAAAAACATAAGCTCGTTCTAGTATGATTATTATAGCATAATACGTGTAAATACCCACTTTTCGAAATAGTGTGTACCAAATTACTTATCGAAAACTCGAGTTAAACTTTTCAAATTATAAGTAACCACCGGGCGAATATTTATTACACTGCAGCATCGATCTAAAGAGGTTATAAAAGAAAATTAGTTTCTTCTCGAAAAGTTCGGATCTTTCGATTCTACATCAAACTTTACCGGTATCCAATATTTAAAACATAATTCCGAAACTCGGAACTAACTTAGCCGTTCGTTTTTCCTAAACCACCGTAATTTCCTCTCATTTAATATGACTTACACAACTCTGATGTGGATGTATGAAAGCGAACATGCTTCAAGAAAATAAATAAATTGTCTACAGATTTATACAGTGCTACACCGGCAGGTACATAAAGTCCAGTTGAAAATTTATTTTCAAAGCGTTTATTTCAAATTTAAGATTAATACTTACTGCTGCTTCTGCTGAAAGTGGAAAATTTATCGGGAAAAAGTAATTTGCAAATTTTTTTTAGGATTAGATTGACGACATTTTTTCCGATGTTATCATATGTATTAGATAAATAAAAATACGTGGCAGTCGCGGGACTGACCGATGGAAGCTACGCTTCAACTTCTTACGTAATAAACGTTTGGAGTACGACGATTTTTTAAACATGTCAGTTAGTCTGGAAAAACATATCAAAGTCACCACTCACCAGATTCACTAATTATTTCGGACCACTTTTTATATTTTAAACTTTATTAAATTAAATAAAAAATGTAGGTATGCAATAAAAAAAAATACCATGACTCAAAAACCTCAGTGTAACTAGATGAAAGAATAAAAGACCTGAATTATGGCTATATTCTACACAATAACTCAACTTATTTAACATGACGTATCAAACATAATATTATAACCAATAGAAAAGAATACAAAATGTCAAATATAATACAACCAATAAAAAAAGATGTCAAATATAAAATTACCAATAAAAATTATGGTTTAAAAAAACTAAAAACCACGCTTTTAGAGTTGAAACTAAAAAGTAAAAAATAATTCTTAACATAAGAATAAAATTACTGACGAGAAAATTAATGTCACTGTTCTAAAAGCGTGGAGTGCTTTCATTCCGAAACGCAGAGTTAGTTTAAAAATGTTATACAAAGCACCCCTTGCCCGCGTGGCAGGCGAGCATTGTACCACTGGACCACCGATGGATCCCTGAAGAAATTTATAAATCCTGGCGAAAGTAATCAGGATAATCGGATATTTTGATCGAATTATTGCATTGTCGTAGGTCTTTGACAAATGTGCGCTGTTATATTAAATTTGATCGCTTAAAGTAGGCCAAAATCGAGGAGAGTATATGCACGACTACATGGTGCGGTAACAATTGATGATATTGGTATCAAAGTTTTGCCTTGTCCTGCGCAATCATCGGACTTAAATCCAACAAAGCATGTATGGGACATACTTCAACAGAAAGTTTTGAAAGGTAGCAGGAATTTTTAGAACCGCCAACATTTATTTGAGGCTCTGCAGGGAGCATGGATAGCTATTCATTAACAAGAAATAAATAGATATTATCTAGATTTTATCTATGTAAAGACGATGAAGAGCTAAAAATTAAACTTAAAAATTAAAATTAAACTTAAATTTGAGATTTTAATTTAGCTATTATAGTTTATTTTCAAGTTTTTCCATATTTTTGTTTAACATATTTTTTTTCAAAATTAACTTGATTTAATTTATTGACTGCAAAACATCAATTTTTCATGAGTGTATATTTTCAACTGTCTTTTTTTCATTTAAACATCTATTTAAGTGTTTTTCAAAACAATTAAAAACATTCGGACAAACTTAATCTTCCTCACGTTTCAAATGAGAACTTAACGCAAAAAATGGTACTGTATTTATCAAAAGACCTAGTATCATTATTTTAAAAAGAACTTAATAAATAATACTTTTTTACAAATTGTTATGATTTGCGAGCCCGCCCGCGACAGCGCGTCGACCAAATTGAGGGAAAAAATAATGTATAATCGCGGGCGTAATAGAAGACAGCGGATGATTATCGAAAAGTCCAATAATTTCGGAAAATGTCCAGAAAGACATCGCTTTGCCGAGACCATTGGTTTACAGATATATAAATAAAATCACACTTCAAAGTGCTTAGTTTTAGTTTAAAGTCAAGTTTTGGAGCAATTATAAAGTGTTATAATAAGATTGTATATAGTTGTGAATATCTAAGTGATTTCTCAAGTAAAATTGATTGTGTAGAAATATTAGAATAAAAATTGTTTAGTTATTGTACTGAGTGTTTAGAATCATCGAACCCAAAGAGAAAATAACGTAACAATACAAATGTAATTTAATCATTAATTAGCTCACCGGTTTTGTCATTCTTGTACAAAATTTTTGGATAGTCACGCCACTGAATTTTTGAATTTTCCTCGGTTAATGGAAAAGTTAAAATCGATACATTTCGATATACCTATATATACCTGTGGATCCGTCGAACAACAAAACTTTTCCAATACAAAATATATAGATATATACACGTTGGTTATTTAAGTCACGCATCAACCCAACTTCTCATCAATTACACTTAATCCTCCAATCGGAAACTTCTAAATCATTTTGACAACGCTCTGGAGTCTCTTACGTTTTCCGTATGGAGTACCACATTTTCACCGTATTCATAATCCATTTTTTTTACAGTAACAAGGCTATCGAATTTTTAAAACGAATGTATAAATATTTTATTTTGCAATCCCTTTATTAAACTATTCATATATCCAAAAAAATTTATTATTTTCTTTTTGAAATAAGTCTCTAAATATTATAAAATATTGAGACCGAGAACATTCAGTTAATAAATTATGGAAGAGGGGTGTTAAGATGATTCGGACGTGTAGAAAGAATAAATGTTAAATGAACAACAACGACATGTTTATAACGCAAGGTTAGATAGTAGTAGGAAGGACTAAATACCTGGAAAATTCTTTAAGGATGTAAATAAATAATTGTTAATTTTGAAAATGAATTAAAATTGTTTAAAAGCAGAACTGCAAAAAGTACCTTAACAATTATGATTCCAAATGTACAAGAAAAGTAAATTAAAATGATGAAGTAAATATACTTTTCTAGTAATTACCAACTCGACAAAATTAATTAATATGTTATAAGCTCAAAATGAACCCCAACTGTGGCACGAACCTTCTTCTTCCTTAATGGTTCTACAACTGTTGGTGAGTCTTGGCCGCGTTTACTATTCTCCTCCATTCTTGTCGGTCTTGCGCTGTTTCCTCCCATCGTTGTACTTTCAGTTGGTGTAGGTCACTTGTTACTGCGTTACCTTTTTCTTGGATGGCCAATCGACCTCCTACCTTCGGACCTCTCCCAAAAGGCAGTATTAAGGAGTCTTTCATCGTGTGATCTTAGGACATGTCCTGCCCATCTTATGCGATTGGCCTTGATGTAACGTACTGTATTCTCGTTTCCATAGAGTGTCTGTAGTTCTTGATTCTGTCTTCTGCTCCGTTCTCCTGTTATTTCATCTCTACAAGGCCCAAAAATAGTCCTCAGGATTTTCAGTTCTAGTACCAGCAATCTAGTAGCCTCGCGTTTATTCAGGGTCCATGTTTCACTCCCATAAGTTATTGTGGGGCGAATTATAGTTCTATAGACTTTTACTTTCGCTTCTCTTGAAATTATTTTTGATTTTAACAGCGTCGCCAAGGAATAATATGCCCTGTTTCCTACCATGATTCTCGATTCTACGACCTTTTATTATCGGCTGTTATGACTGCTTCTAAATATTTAAATTCTTTCACTATTTCAAAATTATATTCATATTTAATTTTATTTTGACCAATACGTGGTCTTGGTTTTTTTGTGACTACCATATACTTGGTCTTGTCTTTATTCTTCAAAGAGGGTAAAAACTTCTTACGTGTTTTTAATAGATTGTGTGATTGTGTTCACATATTAGGCAAAAGCCAATAGGACCTTCTTCCTCTGTGCTGCGAAACCGTTCGTCAATTTTGGTTGTGCCTTTCTAACTGCATATTCCAACGCAAAGTTGAATAATACTGGGGAGAGGTCCCCTTGTCTAAGGCCGCTTACAATTTGGAATTGATCCGATGTAATATTGCCAACTCTGACCTGCGCACTTGAATTCTGCACACACACCTGTGCCAAGTTTACGAACTTTCTGGGGACTCCCATCTCTATCATAACTCTACACAGCACTTCCCTGCTTACAGAGTCATACGCTTGCTTGAATTCAACAAAAATCTGGTGCACATCACGATTGTATTCCCAGTTCTTTTTCAATATTTGGCGAAGTATTTCCGCACAAAAAATATATTCTAATTCACATTGATCTTTTGTTACCGTCTCTGCGTGAAAGAGATAAAATTTTTACGTTTTTCTTTCTTGAGTTACTTTTTCAGGTTCAACGGTAATGAGCATTTGAAGGAATTCGAGTGAATGCTTCTCAAAAATTACTTTCTTCTTTGAAAATGGAAAATGAAAGGATACTCTTTGATCAATTTGAACTCAAAAGATACTTTAACAACATCCTTCGTCACATTCGTTTTTAATTTATTTTTTGACACTATAAAATTACATTCTTTGTGAGATTTTTATTGATGATTTACTAAAAAAGTGTCTCATCTTGTATTTCTTTTATTTGCACATGTTATTTGATTAGTTTAACGGATGGCCATTGAATTAAACATATTTTGTTTTTTAAATATTAGATGTATACAAATACATGAGTTGCAAGTAATGTTTAAATTTTTATTAATTAAAGTGAGTGTTCATGTTTCTAGGCACAAAACTTGTAACAAGAATAAAAATATTTCTTTTTAATTACCGAATTCATAAAAAAAGTACATAAGTGGTAAATCAATTCTTTACAATCGAAATATGAATCAGATTTCTAAAAGTAAGGTGAATTAAAAATTTTAACAAATTTTACACAAGAAGCTCAAATGATTTCTTCGGCAAATTTAAATCTTGAATCCAGTTGTTTAACTCAGCCTGAGAAAAAATGTAGGATAGCACCCTTTAAAATCACTTTCACTATTGCTTTTAGGCTGAGTATTTAATATTTCATTACATTAAACGTCTGACAAAGCAGTAAATATTTGCAAATCTTCGATATGCAGCGTTAGTGACTTGGCGGATTGTATGTTTGGATAAACCCAAGAGCGCTCTTTCTACCAGTCATACCTTATACATTCACAACACAAAAGTAGCAATCATTGGGGTGGTTTCTTGGCTCAGTCCACGTCATCGGTATTCCAAACGAAAGTCCTTTCCATCCTCTTTGCCTCCAATATCGAAGGGACGACTCCACACAATTTTTACAAACTTTGCTTGGGACCCAACATTTGTCTTGTTGTCCAAGTTGTTTTACAAAATGTACTTGGTAACCAACTGATATATTTAGCAATAAAAAATGATGATCAAGGTTTTATAAGTTAAAATCTAAAACAACAATAAATTTTTGTTTCGATATACTTCGATTACGTTGAATTAATAACAAACTTTTGATAGTATGGTTTACGAATACTTTAATACTTTCTGTGGAAAGCTAGAAAGTTTTTTTTACTCCTGATCAACTGTTGACGACGTACAAGGCTCAAATCCGACCTCTACTGGAGTATTGCTCGCACATTTGGGGTTCAGCACCAAGGCATTCTCTTCATCTTCTAGATTCCATTCAGAAAAGAGCCATTCGTTTGATAAACAGCTCAACTCTCACAGATACCCTTCACCCTCTAGAACATAGAAGAAGAGTTGCAGACCAGTCATTGCTCTACAGATATTTCCATGGCAGATGCTCCAGAGATATAAAAACTCTTGTACCACCATTGGCCACATTCGGCCGAAGAACTCGGCACGCTGATCAGTCTCACCCATTTACTCTCAAGATTGACACTACAAGGACCAATCTTCATCAAGAATCCTTCTTTTACATGGCTGCTACGGAATGGAATAAGCTTCCAAAATCAGTTTTTCCAGAGAACTATGACCTGCAACTTTTTAAAAAGCGTGTCCACAATCATTTCCTTTCTATAATCCCTTCCCCTTCTAATAGTCGCAGTGCGGGCCGTCCGCGGCCCACACGGTAGGTCTACCCTTTTTGCGACTATTTTTATAAAAAAAAATCATTATGTATCAAAATTGACTACCAGACCGTAGATTTTTTTTTTATTTTTGTTCCCCTGTATAAAATCAATTCGTAAGAATTGTCGCCAAAACAATTGTCACACCATTTAAATTATTCCAGTGAAATTTTCATATATGTAAATATGTTTTTTTTATCAAGTAAAGATTGGAGCTATCAACGATTTTCTGAAAAGAATTTGATCGAAGAATTAAATTCCTATGTTCATTTTTTCAATGGGTAATAAAAAATTATATCTGTTCTTATTTAATATCGTTAAATATTCACACGATAAAAAATTAAATCCTTATCTATTAACATCTAACAAAATAACCGAACCCATTCGGTACTTAATTTGCTAACCCAAATTATCAGAACAATTTATTCCAGGCTATCTTGATTATCGCAGCGTGGGTAGCCTGGAATAACAATAATAACACGAAAAAAAAGACGTATCACCCGTCGAGAATTTATACCATAAATATTCATAAAGTGCTCGTGCGTCACGTGTTCATTCAAAAGATAGACACTTTTAGTTAAATTCATTAAGTAAAATTATGTTTCGGGTGAAAATTTCTTCGCCTTTTAAATTATTCAAGAAAAAAAGTTGCAACAGTCATTTTATAGACAAGCTAAAGTTGTGGTATTTAATAAAGACGATGAACAAGATTCCGAATTGTTGCTGAAGGGTTGGATGATCTTTAAGGTCTTTTCAATGCAATCTATTTGCGAGATCGCAAATATTTTACATTATTTTCTTTGGAATGAAAATTATTATCGACTCGTTATAAACATTTAGAAGCTTTTGGTATATCTTGTGTCAGAATTTTTAACTTCACTGAGTCCTTATATTTAAAAAATAACTCATTATTTCTCAGGATGAGTTAAACAACTTGATTCAACCGAAAACAAAACAGAGCCACTTGCAGGAACCTCGTCAACATTTTAGAAAAACGCTCAGACCCGTCGATTTTTTATTAAAGGGGGACACTCTTTTCCGGTATTTTAGACTCCACTACATTCAACCCCAAGCGAGGGTATGAATTACTCCAAAAATTTTAAATGGCATTGGGGGTCGAGTAAGATGTCTTTTGAAAGCTTTGACAATTCTCTTTACAATAGTCTTTAATTTTACATTTCCTTTCAATACTTTGAAAAAATTACATGTTAAAATTCCAATTATTTTAGTTGCTTACTTACTACTTAATTGATAAAATGTTTAAACTGATGACCGCCCGCTCCTTCTTTGACGGAAATCTTCCAACAACGCTGGTAGTGTTTTATAAATTTTACTTTTCCGATGTTTTTTTTTTTTTATGAAAATAGTCGCAAAAAGGGTAGACCTATCGTGTGGGCCGCAGACGGCCCGCACTGCGACTATTAGAAAGGGAAGGGATTATAGAAAGGAAGTGATGGTGGACACGATTTTTAAAAAGTTGCAGGTCATAGTTCTCTGAAAAAACTGATTTTGGAAGCTTATTCCATTCCGTAGCAGCCATGTAAAAGAAGGATTCTTGATGAAGATTGGTCCTTGTAGTGTCAATCTTGAGAGTAAATGGGTGAGACTGATCAGCGTGCCGAGTTCTTCGGCCGAATGTGGCCAATGGTGGTACAAGAGTTTTTATTTCTCTGGAGCATCTGCCATGGAAATATCTGTAGAGCAATGACTGGTCTGCAACTCTTCTTCTATGTTCTAGAGGGTGAAGGGTATCTGTGAGAGTTGAGCTGTTTATCAAGCGAATGGCTCTTTTCTGAATGGAATCTAGAAGATGAAGAGAATGCCTTGGTGCTGAACCCCAAATGTGCGAGCAATACTCCAGTAGAGGTCGGATTTGAGCCTTGTACGTCGTCAACAGTTGATCAGGAGTAAAAAACTTTCTAGCTTTCCACAGAAAACCTAGCCTCTGGCTTGCCGACTTTGCGATGTTAGCAACATGGTCATGCCAAGACATATTATTGGACACCGTGACCCAAAATCGAGATGGAGGGACTTGGTTCAAGGGTATTTCCGGACATTGTGATGGGATGATTTGAGGAATTCACTTTCTTGGAAAACGTGGCACTTTGTGTTTTTTGGGCGTTGAACTGAACAAGTTTGTTGGTGCCCCACTCGACGATTACTTCAAGAACTCTATTGATGGAATCAACCTGTTCCTGCCTGAGTCTATTTGTATCATTCACCGAAAGTGATCGATAGGATGTGAAAGTTGAGACAAGTGTGCTATCGTCTGCGAAGCTGTAAATGGGGTTCGTGGTGGTTTTCAAGAGGTCGTTGATGTGTAAAAGAAATAAGGTGGGGGACAGGATGGAACCCTGGGGGACCCCGGCATTAGTTTTAAACGCATCAGAAGAAATACCGTCAACTGCCACATGTAAGGAGCGATCTTGCATAAAGCTCAAGAGCCATTGGCGCAGTTTGGTTGGAAGACCGTAAGCAGATAATTTAATTAACAATGCCTGGTGCCAAACGCGGTCAACACAAAAAGAAATCAAGGGGCGATAAATCTGGCAATCGTGGAGGCCACCCTGTATATTTTTTCTGCGGAATCACCGTTTTATGTCAATTAAAAGATCGTAAATTCAATCATAAACAGCTAAATTTTCACAGAACGGATCTGACACTCATTATGAATGCTGATTCCTTATTTTTAAGAAATAACTCGGCTTTCCAGCAAAGCCAATGAAATTCAAGTGTTTGTTAGGTTTACAAGACACTTATAACACTTAAATTTATGTTTCAGTTAAAAAATTTATCGCATTTTTCAGGAAAAGACATTGAAACAGTTAATTTTATGGACTTGCTAAGCTTTGGTGCTCGATAGACACGAAAGATTTTGAATTGTGGTTGATGGGTTAAATTTTAAGATATTTTTATCTAATGCGGGGTCTCATCTATTTTACAGTTTTGAAAACACGTGAATTAATTGGAGTTAATACTCACAAAGAAAATATATAATTTATATTATTAACTAATGAAAAAACATATACAAATATGCACGAGATAAATATAGATATAATAGATATATAACATGGATGTAATAAATATAGGATGTCGAAATTTGAAATATATTTCACACGTAATGTTGAAAAAGCCAATAATAAAATAAATTTCAATCAAAGACATAAAAGACTTTCTCGCCTGTAACCTGCTACGAAACCAAACAAAAAAGGTTTTTTTTTGTGTCATGCCACTACGAGTTTTAACTGATACAATCAAATTACTTAATAGTAGAAGGTAATATTTTCAGAGGAGTTCCCCGTTAGTCACCACACTTTATCCATTTACAGTATCTACACACCTCGCTTGGGAGGTCGTCGAACAGGTCCCGAACGAGGTGTACATCACGCAACCAATATTTGGTGTATATTTTTTTAAACACAAAAATATTTACTTTGTGCTCGTTTTGAAGTCAACGTTTTGAATGGTCAGCACTTTGCAGCAAACTTTCATTAAGACAATGTACATAAGTAGATTTCCAGCTGCATTAGTCCATCCCGAAGCAATGGTAAATATTTTCTTTTATTACAGATCCTTTCATAGACGTTGTGTCCTGAAGAACAATAAGAACAAATTACCTAAGACTTTAAGTACCGCATTAACAGGCTAAAACTAACATCTTTTTATGCAACAAAATTAAAGAGCTTTAAAAGAAACTTTGATACAACATTTTTGTAATTTTGTAAAACAGGTAAGGAAAATTACATTTTAACGGGATCTTAAGACGAAGAAAATTTCGTTCTGGTTTAGGATAGTATAAAAAAATTATTACAGAAGTTAACCTACTATTAATATTTCCAGTAACTAACTATTATATGATAAATAATGGTAATTTTGAACTCTATAAAGCTAGCAGTGGAACGTAAGCCATCAGTGGTCTGGGTGCGACCCGAGAGGTCCACACGACTAACTTCACAGTGAAAGAATGAAAAAATACCATATGTTTTGTTGTCATAATAATTATTAATAAAAATTATTATAAAAATAGATTTTAAATTCTTTATAACAAATTATTGTCATTAACACCGACTTTGTTGCTTATTTGTCAACAAAACGATTTTATTGCTTAAACTGTTGTCCAAAAATTAGTTACTGCCAGCGTCCACTTAAGTTGGTACCATATGGGAACTTTTTCATTCATAATTTTACAAAAAAAAAGTTATTCTTTATAAGAAATTATGCATGGACTAAATCATCAGAGATCAAGTTAGTCCTATACGAGGACCATTAAAAAATATGAATTTTACTCAACAGTAAAATACTTTTATTTTTGATAATATCAAAAACTGCTGCCACTAAAAAATTTTGATACCTGATTATTGTTTTTCAGGTTTTACACCATGCAGAATTTTTTATGAAGAGTTTTTTTTTTCGTAAAATTAATAATAAAAAAGTTTCCTATATGCTGCTAACTTTAGTAAACACTCTGTATTAATGGAGCAGAAAAATTTGAAAAAGTAACTACAATCGGGTCGATGATTGTACAGAAATTTGTGGTTAATTTGTTGCTGCATATTAAAATATTGGAAAAAAACAGAGCATTTTTTTGATTGGATAAATTAGATACTGTTGATGCTAACTTGAGAAGGGATTATATTTGATAATAAACCGAGATAGATTTTGTTACTGGCTGGAATATTCAAAATAAATTGGCAAAAAGTTAGCAACAAAATGGCAACAAAGATCTGCCGATTTTTTCGACCAAAAATAATTTTTTTTTTTGGTTAATGCTATTTTTACTCCCAAATATTTACAACTTTGATGATTGGAGAACTTTGTTGCTGCTTAGAATATTATTGAGAAATATGCAACAAAATCTAAAGTTCGAAATAATTGGGTGTAAACAAGCCAGCATAAACAAAAAAATATATTGCTGGTCGAAAAAAGTTTTCATTTTGTTGCTTGCTCTCAGCATACTATATATCAATATTCTGAGCAACAACAAAATCTATTGGCACGTTCTATTAGTAAAAACTGTGTTCTAAACTAGTGTCAACAAGGTAAATATATCGTAACCGAATAAAAGTGCGGCCGTTTTTTTGTTGTCTTTTTGTCAATTCCTTATGAATATTATAGTCAGACATAAAATCCAAGATCCAAGTTTGTTTACTAAAGACTAAACATGAAGAGGACATGACTATAGCTCAACAATGAACATTTCAAGATGAACAAAAATTATAGAATTGTAACTAAATTACATCATTTAAAATGTACATGTCTTTTAAATGATGTAATTTAGTTACAATTATATAATTATTGTTCATCTTGAAATGTTCATTGTTGAGCTATAGTCAAGTCCTCTTCATGTTTAGTCTTTAGTAAACAAACTTGTGACATAAATTTCTCCTGATGATGGTTTGACGCCAAAAACGTTTGAGAATTGGCTTGTAATAATTAAAAACATTTGGTGTACTATAGCCTTTTTTTTAACTATTGATATCTTGTATATCACAGTGTACACAACCCTCCTTTTCTGTTTAAGAAATAAAATCTATCTCGGTTTATTATCAATGACAATCCCGAACCAAGCTAGCATGAGTATCAAATTCAATTAGAAAAAAACATTGCACTTAATTTTTTCTTAATATTTTTACAAGCAACAACAAATTAGCAACAAATTCCTGTATAATCCATGACCCAAATAAAATTATATTTTCAAATTTTCCTACAACCTTCACGTGAATAGCAGTAATTGCGATTTTCAGAAGAAGGGTTTAAGCAACAAAATCGATGAAAGTATTTTTCCTTTTAAAGGTGTTTGCTACATTTACTAATAAAAAGATCAAAATATGAAGTATTAAATAAAGAGGTAGTTCACCGGTCGAAAACAATGAACCAGAACTGCTTAGCTGGTTGGCAAACAATTAAAATCCTCGCATTGTTGCTTTCAAAGTATGTCCAGATCGGTCTTTCTTTGTAAACGTTATCCTGTTGAGTTTGCTCAACTACTTACTACAGAGTACGTACACGCGATTCCAAAGGGAATTTGGAGGGACACAAACAACGATTCGCCGGGTAGCCAATTGATTTTTCATTAAGGGGCAGTAAGGTGTTAGTATCGGAGCTAACAGGAATCCAGAGCACATTCAAAGGAAATAATAAAATATTAAATTTTAATTTTTTTTAATAAAATAAAAAAAGGAAATTTGGCCATCAAAAGAATTAAATTACCTGGATTTGCATCAAAATAATTTGAAACCAGGGGATGGGTGAGTATTTGAGACATTTTTTTAAACTAAATCATTAAGTAAATGCAATACGAATTCAGATCAATATGTAGAAGCTTGTTTAGACTCCATCCAAATAATGGCCAATTGTCTGCACAAAGACTCAGTTTTAACAAATAATCTCTCTTTACTGCTCCATTGTAAAGTGGCAGTATACCAGGTACTTTTATGAACTAAACTAAAAAAGCTGCTTTTCATTGGCTGTGCAAAAAGCTTTTGCACACTTGGGAGTAGCTCGAAACACCAAAAAAATTTCAGTTGAAATGGTCATCTGCGAACAGAACTACTAGATTGTGGAACTTACTTTCATTTAGTTTTTTCTTACTCTTTTATCTATAAAAGTTTAAATATTCTTCCCTATCGCAAAAAAGTAATATGATAAATAAAATTTTACGGGTTGCACTCTGGGAGTGCCGGCAGAAGTAAAAACTTAAGTATTAACGTTGTGCGCCCTGCGCCGCCTAAACGAAACAGCCGGCGCAAGCATACATTTTCGCCGCGCCGTAGAACGAGAGGGGGATACTCCCTCTCCTACGCCACGCCAGCTATCTACTCTCCATCCGTCTTACGAATTTTCGATCAGGTCACGTGTCCTGACGCGAGTTTAACATTTTTTACCCATTACAAAAAAAGTTCACAGCGTGCCATAAGAAGTTATCACTTCAAAAATAAGATCCCCAGCATTCGTAAAGAAAAAAAGCCATTGATTTTCTCCACAAATAGTCAAAAATGCAGAAATTACAAAGGAACATAAAATATGTAGGTCATTAAGACTATAATCATCAGAGAAGAAAGTTTTAATAATATGTATTACACGAAAATATAGTTGGCTCAAAGACTAAATCTGTATTCCCTTTTCTTGTCCGTATATGTAGTTAATGATATGGTACACCAGGGTATTTCTGAAATAGGTTACGAATGAAGGTAAAGGTCTGTTAGCGGTAACTCAGCTTTAACCGTAATATAATCTACGCCATCGTATATTCTTACAAAGTGACAGCGTAATTTATTTATAAATTTAAAAAAAAATTACATCAATAAATCTTAAATTGGAAATTTATCTCTTGTTATATCTCTGTTATAATAATGTCTAAAAATGATCTTTAAATCAAATAAAACACGAGATTTCTTCAACTGCTTCATACCCGATAATGAACAAATCTTAGAGTTAGATACTCTAGAAAAAAGAAAAATATATGGAGATATTATGTTTGTATTCAAACTTCTAAATGGAAAGATCTGTTGTCCAGATATGCTAAAAATATTAACCTAACTGTTCCAAGCAGAACGTTGACACATTCTTGTACGTTTCACATACCACACCACTCAACCAACTATGGTAGCAATTCTCCACTAGACAGAACATTGAAAAAAATTAATGAATTGAATTTAAATGTTTGAATGAAATTTGGTGGATCTGTTTAGAAGCTTAAGAATTCACTGAAGCTAGCATACACTGTTACATACATATAGTCATGCCTTTGCTACGGTTCTCTCACACATCTTTATCATGGCTCTCATGCATGCTCGTCGGTTGTTGGTACTCTTTGTAATTTAATAGATTTTGAAAAACTAAAAATACATACCGTACTATATACATATACTATATACATACGTACTATTTAAAAATTTATGTCAATAAGTTATTTTGTAGTAACGGTATACTTCTAATCGACTTATGCAGATGGCCTGAATTATTTGAAAAAACTTTTATTCAACAATTTTTTTTTGTAAACCTAACAAAAATCGAAATATTAGCACATTATACACTGTATTATACATAAAAATCAATTATCACAATAAAATTTTGTCTCATGATTATGGCAGTTACATTTCTGTCGCTGATACAATTGACAATTACTATCTGTGTTCAATGTTGTTATTATAAAATTTTCCAGTTCTATTTTTTTTGACGGGACATAAATTTGATATCTTTATTTCCCGTTTGGATGTCTGCTGACTGCTAAAATTATTAAATGCAGAAAGTAAGCAAAAATACTTTGGTTTTAAATAACCATTAATTTTTAATAAGGTTTATCAATTGTCCATTTTGTTTCTACATTTATAACATTAAGATACATTTTTTAACAGAACTTAAGTTTTACAATATTTTAACGTTAAATTTAACCTTACTTTTTTGCGTTCCTCACTAGTCTTGCCACTATTTCGTTGTTTCGACACATGCTTTTTACTCTTTCCCATTGTTAATTTCAATTATTAAAGATAACACATCTTAAAACAAAACACACTGTGAACGAGTAATCCCACTTTGTAAAAATATTTAAATCAAATAAAACGCGAGGTTTCTTTAACTCCTCTCCTCGAACGTTTAAACTGACTAATTATAATGTTTAACATTCAGTCGTATTTCAACGTTATCAGTTATAAAAACAGTCGAGACGACCGAGTCACAATCACCAAAAAAAGTGCGAATTCTAATGAGTTATTATAGTAAATTTACTTTTATATCAGGGGAGCCCACGATGCTAAATGTGGATTTACTCGCGAGTCGTAGGGACCTAATAGATTTTAAAGATTAGATGGTAGAAAGAAAAAAAGGTTACCTAGGTATACATATAAAATGCTTTGTCCTGAATGACTGACTGACGGATTAACGCACAGTCGAAACCGCTGATCGTGATGGGGACAAAGTTTGTATGGGACAACGTGATTCTTTGGTCCAATCCACGTCAAATTTTGCATAAATTTTGCATCTGTAACAGAATTGATGGAAGATGTGTTTCGTATTTTATTGGAACTCATCGCCTAACGGGGTTAAAAAAGGGGAGAAAGTTATTTTGGGGGTGATTTGAATCGAAGTTGATATCAATACTCCTTAGTGCTTTTGATTTAAATTACATTTTATTTTGACACATGTGTGAAAACTCAATTCGATTTTATTCAAAAAACGTTTAATTCACATAAAAGTTTGGTGCAATGCAATATACTTTAAAATTGGAATGTCAAATATAAAAGAATATTTGTGGCCTTCAGTGACAAAAATGAACCTTACCAAAAATATGAGAGTCCATTTTAGGAAAGATGTTACTGCCAGACAGTTCTTAAACCTGTTGCTTAAAATAGGAAATGGTGATTTCCCGGAACTGGATAATAATACAATTCTCCCTAAAGAGTTAGGTACAATTTTTTGCACTGTAGAAGAGCTTATAGCTAAAATTTACCCAAACATTAATAATATTAACGATAAATCTAACACCAAAAAAGGAGCAAGCCCAACTAACATATTAAAATTGAGAGTTGTAGCGCCAATTATGTTGCTGGGCAATATAAATTCACCAAAATTATGCAATGGCACCAGATTGCAAGTGAAAATATTGCATCGCAATGTAATTAAGGCAACTATACTGACAGGTTTTTCTCGAGGAAAGTCAGTATTTATTTGTAGGATTCCCCTAACGCCATCAAATTAGCCCTTCGAATTCAAGAGAGTGCAGTTTCCTATCAAAGTCTGCTTCGCCATAAACATAAACAAAGCTCAAGGTCATAATCTTAAGGTAGGGGGAGTAGACTTCAGAAAAAGCTTCTTCTTCCATGGCCAGTTGTATTTGGCATGCTCCAGAATAAGCGCACAGATTAGCCTGGTGATTCTAGCACCCGAAGGAAAACAAAAAATATTATTTCCAAAGAAATACTGAGGTAGGTGTAATATTTCCATTTCGTTGAAAAAAAAATACACCGTGTCACTTTCACCAGATCAAAGGCAGAGCTTGGTGAACATAAAATTATAATAAAATTTTATGTTATTTTCATGTTTATTTAACCTTTAAATCCCGGCACTATAATTGATTGATTGTTATATTTTATAAGTATTGAAACATTTTATTAAAATAATTTATATGTTTTAACAAATTAATAACGTAAAAAACCAATTAAAAATCCTACACTTATGTATGGTAGTGAATGTTGGGTTTGGCACAAAAAGCATGAAAATAGGATTAATGCTGCGAAAATGAGTAGTCTGAGAAGTATTGCCGGAGTGACTCGGTTGGATAAAGTAAAGAATAGTGAAATAAGAGAACGCGTGGTATAAAAGAAGATGTGATTACAAAGATAGATAAAGAAATGCTTAGATGGTTTGGACACGCAGAAAGGATGGATGAAGGAAAATTGACGAAACAAATTTATAAGGCGGGTCTGAATGGACAATTCGGTAGAGGTCGACCTCGGAGAACATATCTTGATCAGATCAACATTGTTTTGAGGAAAGACCAGGTCAAGAGTTTCAACAGCCGACGAGCATGTCTGAGAGCACTGATGAAAGTAGAGGAAGCAAAAGATGTGTGTAAGAACCGTAGCGGAAGTGGAAGGAAGTGGTCTCTGCCTACCCCTATGGGAAAAGGCGTGACTTTATGTATGTTTTTATGTAAAAATCCTATTAGAACCATTTTCGACTTCTACGCGGAGGAAGTCGCGGGCAAGAGCTTCCTTATTTAAAGAAGATACTTTTTAAAAGTCTAGTGAGGTTGATATTTTTTAAAACTATGATTGTGACCATTTGCATGTAAATTAATGAAAAGCTGTTAAAAAAAAGAAACTAACAAAAATCGGATATATTATAACGAATGGGTGGCCGTAAATAAAAAATGATTAACAAACATTTTTAAAATATATTATCAGGAATTTTTTTTAAACTTCGTTTTCACGGACATTAAAACTTTTTTTGCGTAAACTTGGATTCTATATTTTGCACTTTAAACTTTTGTGGGTAATTTAGCGGTAAGCTGAAGCCAAGATGAAAAAGCATCTTTAATTAGGTCGTCTCGTCTTGACTGCTAACCAACATCAGATGAAATGCGAGAGGTGAAAACAACGTTGCCAAGTTTAAGACGTTTTTGAATAGTTTTTTCTCACTTTTAAAAATCGTTATTGTTATTGTTAACAAGAGCTGGAAGGAAGGAAAAGAAATTGCACATAATAAAAAAGCTGGGTGAAATTTGTATATAAAAACAACTAAAATACTTAAGTGCAAACCTTGTTTGAACAAAACACCTTAACACTTTCGGGTATATTAAGGTTTATGATTATATATATAGATATATATGTATATATATATATATATATATATATATATATTGTTATTGTTAACAAAGTACTCATACTGCTCTGAGTGGGGTAAGAAGTAATAATGCAAGGAAGAGTAGAAGAAAGGAAAGATGTCGGAAGAAAGAAGAAGTCCTGGCTGAGAAATATTAGGGAATGGACAAATATGACTGTTTCACGTTGCCAAAGATAAAGAGGCATTTAGAGAGATGGTCGCGAACCTCTGTTAATGGAGAAGGCATATGAAGAAGAAGAAGGGATTAGAACATCTACAACATCTTACCGAAGATTACTGCTTGA
Organism: Agelastica alni; assembly: GCA_950111635.1. Taxonomy (NCBI): domain Eukaryota; kingdom Metazoa; phylum Arthropoda; class Insecta; order Coleoptera; family Chrysomelidae; genus Agelastica; species Agelastica alni. The sequence goes on from OX467709.1 coordinate 58,707,933, forward strand.
CGATGCGCGAACATTTTAGCGGGTTAATAAATATACGTGTTAACATTTAGTGTTGTTTTGTGGGTGTTTTGTGCTGCTCTATTTTCTTTTTAATTTAAAAAACACATTTAAAATGGGCAGACCAAACGATAAATAAAACTACTCTGCATAAACGAAAGAGTTATTAATTTTATGAAACACGAGGTAAAACATTGCAAATTCCAATTTAAAGTTATCGTCGCCGAGTATTGACTGCGACAGGAGTATCGAAAAACATCTAAAAGATGGAGTCGCTCTAGAGGTTTTCTTTTAGAAGAACGGGGATAAAGAAAGAAATATAATACAAAAGCTACGGTCGACTTTACAATCAGTTTTACAAAAAGTACACAATGTAGTTTTTGAGTAAGGGCAGTCAACTTTATAAAACAAGTAGGTACTTCTTAAATTAGTGACAAAAAACACCCAATAATAGACATGTTAATGAAAGTTATAATAAAAGATTAAAGCTTATAGCATTTTTAAATAGAATAAAACAGTATGATGAGGAAGGAAACGATATCATTTAGACCGATGAATTTACACAATATATTGATAATGTATACCGACAGTTTTTGAATTATGAAATAAAAATATTAGTGTACTGGGTGCGACCCGAGAGGTCCACACGAATAACTTCCCAGTGGAAAGAATGAAAAAAAACCATATGTTTTGTTGATATAATAATTATTATTATTAAAATTATTATAAAAAACGATTTCAAATTGTTTATAACAAATTTTAATTGTCATTAACAATATTCTGTTATTTGAACCGTATTCTTTCAAACTTTTGCTTATCACTTCATAAGAGGAAGTTATTTTTAATTGTTTATAACAATTTATAATAATTTCAGTTTTTTGATTCTCCATAAATACAGCTCGACCGATTTTGCTGAAAATCTTATCAGTTTTCAGTTGCGTAATTATGCGTCGAATGCAATTGGTCCCACGTCGATATCATTTTTTGTTCTCGAGATAATCGAGACGAAAAATAATTCCGAACGCACATACGAATATACGCACATACGTACATACACAGACGTTCACTTAAAAACTATTTGTATTCGACTCTGGGAACCTTGAAATGTGAAGATAAGACAAAAATCTGGATTCGCAAAATCAGACTCGTTACTATAACTTCCCACAGGGAAATTAACTAGAAGCCTATCTAAATGATTTTAAAAGAAGCAAATTATAACTTTTTTTATTTACTTGCAATTTCAATACATTTAAAAAAAAAATGAGGATACGCCATTGATACTCAGTTCTGTTTAAATCGGCACTCGAAGTAGCGCTGCTGTTAAAGATGGAGAGGGGATGTTACAAGTGTGCCTTCCATTAGTAATTTATCTCTAAAAAAAAGTTCCTACTTACTTTGCATTTTCCAAATCAGATTTTGGTGGATGTTCCACGACAAATTTAGATGCTAGGCATCGTTTCAATAGTAAATAAAACAGCTACGTCGTAAATGAAAGCAGCTACAGAAACCAAATATTGACTTATTAGCGCTCTGGTGGCTTATCTGTTCGTCGCGTTTAGTTTTCTTGGTAATGCGTACCTAATATCTTTTTAATATTACTTTCTATTATCTGACAAATTTGATATCGTAAATCTACACTGATTTTAAATTTTATTATTTGTAGGGAATATCGAGTACCAATTTAAACCGAATAGATTACCATACAACCACCCTTTTACTTACTAGATTTTTACACATTCACAATAAAAAACATTCGTCAGGCAGGGTTATTCGGCAACCGTCGTGTTTTGTTGACGTGCTCTGAGCAATTTAGCCACTTCCTTTCCCTTTTAATACTAATTCATTTTTACAATTTAAATAGAGTGTTGTAGCTTCGGATGTATGGTTTAATAACACCGATAAAAACTCCAAGAGGTAAAATGTCTCTAATCCGGCAACGGCGGCGACCAGGAAAATAAGATTTGACTGTGCTCTCATGGTCGTTTTGCGTTTTCAGGTGCTCACGTATAACGACTTCGTTTTCTTCTTTTAATGATTTCAAGCTTCAGATAACTACTTGCAGATTCAATTAAAATGATGAACATCACACCTAATTAGAGTAAAACGACCGGTCGAGCGATGTTCTTAAATATGAATTTTTTTTGGTAGCTTTTTATAGCTTAAAGATGGATAATTACCATGTTTTTGATAAAAGAAAGTGCCTTTTAAGTCTTTTTACGTTGCAAAAATGAATAATGTATGAACTTTGTTTAACGAGATTATACATTTTTTTTTAGTACAAGGAACCACAAAATGTATTAAACAATTTAAAATTACCGAAATCACAATAATAGCTCTATCAAGCTAGCAGTGTAAAGTCGGCAAAAATAAACAAAAACACGAGAGTTTGTTACCAAAAATCGATTTTGTTGTTTAAACTGTTATTGGCCTAGGACTCTCACTATTAGGCGTGTTGACTATTTTATTATTTACTGTTTTAATCATTTGTTATTTTACTCTATGAAGCTAGAGCGCTAGCTCTATGAAGTCAGCAAAATAACACGAGAGTTTGTTGCTAATTAGTTGCCAAAACCGTTTTCTGAAAATTACAATTACTGCTAGTGTTATTGTAACGATACGCCACTGGATACGCAAGCTGGGCGGTATAGTGACATCACAGCCAATGAAAAGGATGTTCCAGTACCTTCCCGACCAATCTGGAATTTTCGATAGAACAATTTGGATACGTCTAGAAGATTTTTGTCTTTTCCCGATTCAACGTTAAGTATATAAATTGGCTTCCGTTCCCGAAGGGGAGTTAGTCAGTTATCTAAAGTTTATGATTGTGTTCGCTCGTTGACATAAATTGTAAAGTTATATAAAAATGTGTAAATAAATAATTCAAACCCCGAGTGTTATTAAAGTAAAAACGTTACATTATAAAAAATATAGCAGAAAAATTTAAAAACATAATTATTATAATCAATCAATGATTATATTTTAAATCAAGTTAGATTTTGTTGTATGCTGAAATATTCATAAATAATTGGCAAACACACAGCAAAAAAATAAGCAACAAATTCAAATTCCCACGATTATAATTATTTCCTGCAACCTTTATATAAAGCTAGCAATAACTGCTATTTTTAGAAAACAGTTTAAACAGAATCGATTTTTTTGGCAACTAATTTTATTAAATTAGCAACAAATTGTTGTGTTTTTATGTTATTTTTGCCAACTTCTTACATTCAGAGCTCATAATAAACATATTTTAAAGTTATAATGTAATAACCATGCCAATAAGATACTCCTAATTATGTCCTATTTCTTTCATTGTTTTGATGTTATAAAATTAAATAGGAATATACTAACAAATTTTGTCCGTCATACTTGCAAAAAAATTTAAAATAAAAATGTGTTTTTTAAAATTTCGAAAATCTCTAAATAACAATTTCATTTAAAAAGAAATTGTATCCGCCACTGGAATTACCTTCCCTTCCTCACTTCGCCCGCCGCGAAGCTTTAAATGAGTCACTGACTATTATTTCCGTCTTGCAGTATAGGTCTAATGAGAAGTTTATCATTCTTTATAAGCCGTAAGTACTTTTCGTTTTGGCCAAATAAATATGTTGGTGATCGACTTTAGATCGGGACCTGATTGAGTTACTTGAATTTCAAACGTTTCCAAATGGTTTATTTTTAAGTACGAATTTTTTCAAATTAGCTTTTTGGATATTTATTAAAAAGGTTTTTATAACGCAAAAATACAGTAACATATTTAGGCAAATGGTAAAATCACTTAAAATTAAAATGTAACTGCAATAATAGCGTACGCTCAGTACTCATCCATTAAAATTGGCATTAACATAAAATAATGTAGTAGATTATTTTTTTTGTAGGATAAAGAAAATGGAATTGTAACATAAATTAATTTTAAATTCAATTAAATCGTTTCAGTTTATTTCAGTGATAGAAAAACGCGTTTTCTAGCGTCTTCTGTTCAATAATATACATTTCCTTCACATTATTATTGACTTCAAAAGCCTCCTTTTCAAGACAAACTAGTTAACGAAAAGAAGTAAACAAGAATTTGCTTTCAAACTACACCAATTTAAGATCAAAACCCCCGTCCGAGCAGAAATAAACTGAAGAGGAGATTGGAAGCAATTCCTTTGAGAAAGTCCTTTTAAAATAATTTTGTTCGAATTGGTCAAGCGATAGGAAAAGTGAATTTTTCCCTACAGAAGCGGTCGGAGTGGTTTTCAATAACACAAAAAACTCTTACGTTGCACACAATATGAATACGCCCCGAGCAAATTGTGCTTTTCTTCTCGGATTTCAAAATGGGGAAATCACGACGGCCTATTGGAGAAGCAAGAAATTATAGAAAGGCCTCACCGTTATCGTCGTAATCGACTTCCCCTGGATCCTGCAATCGCTGCTGCTTAAAATCAATCGAGGTGGTACACCACAGTTTGTCTGACGACAGGTTCTATGGTGAGTTTCCACCGAGAAAAACACTCACTCTAAATTCTTGGTTTCAACCTTCTACGGTGCTGTTCAAATTGTTAATGTCAATGTCATAACTCCCGCGCAAAACAGCTGGTTGATGGTACGTCGGCTTGACGGTGAATTTAGATTGGAGGGAATTATTTTTGGGGAAAACAAGGAAAAGGAAAATAAAGAAAGAGATTACGGAAAGTTCCGACACAATACTAATACTTAAGGTTGATATTTTACGTTGATATTGTTATACAACAAATATTTATGATGTTGATAACTAGAAAAAAATATAAAAATTTATTTGTCTATACCAGGGTTAAATCACTCGAAGGCGTTTCTACCTAAACCCTCGAGAAACACAACTAAGTAGATCTAAGATACCACCTCAAAAAGATAGGTCTGAACCAACAAACGGACTGTCGGTTTTGCTGCGTGGAAGACGAAACTGCTGAACATATACTATGTTCATGACCCGGCCTGGGAAGATTAAGGTTCAACATATTTGGTCACACCAACCTAGAACCTACACCGATTTCACAAATATCTCATCCTATACAACCATGAAGAAGGGCTGGATTGTGCGGTGAACTGTAGCCTCTAGGGGTGAGCCACAATAGACCTAATTAGGGTCGCGGTGTAGGGGCGACCATGCCCCACTCGCATGATACCTAACGTAACCATACCTGTCTAAAGCTAAGAAAGTAGCTGCTAAAATTTAATTTTTTTTTTGAAAATTGCACCAATAAAAAATAGTAAAATATTCAACGAGCACGTAATGATATTCACTTCTCACGAGTATGATGCAGAAGTCAATATTTCGCGTTTGTTATACACTATATTTTTTCCACAGCTATAACATAAAATAGCGAAATTACTTCACAATAGAAACTTAAATTTTAATTGCATTAAACATTTTCATTTACAAATAAGTTACTTAGTGATATATTAAACAGGTTCCAGGACACCAGGTAATGAAAAAGCAGACGAACTTTCAAGAAGAGGTTCGGAAACTCCCCCAAACCAAGGGCAGATGCTAGGGGTACCGAAGCGTACAGTAAGAGTGTCTGTAAAGACTGGATTGGGGAAAAACACAAAAACTACTGGAAAAGCATAACAGGAAACAGACACGGCAATACATCAAAGAACCGAGCCACAAAAGGACTACAGAACTGTTAGCAATGAACAGGAAATAAAGAAGCACCTTAACAAAATGGGACTGTATACTGAAGACCTGACCTGCAGATTGTGCGGCAACAATCCGGAAACAGTAAAACATATACTGTGCTGCTATCCGGCGTCCCAGAACTATATTGCTCCCATCCAGTACAAAACTTGTACAAACTTGTAGAAGGTACAAAAGTACTGGATTGGGTACAATGATATAAAACCACATAGGCAAGATACAATGCGCCAACAGGCCTAAGTGTCACCGGAGGCAATAGCTACACGGACCTAAATAGGTAAATAGGGGTGGAGTTTTTAGTGAGTAGATCTGACACAGTAGACCTTGAGCTTTTAAACTCATAATATTTTCTCCACCTCTGCAAAAAAACATATTGAACAGCCTTCGTGCAAACAACAGAGTGGCAACAAGGGTTGCCAAAACCATTATTTCAGACTGGGCACTGGTCTGATCTACCAGTGTTGGTAGTTTTTGCCTAAACCCTCAGCAAAACAACCAAACAGATCCTGGATATGAGTAGGAACGACTTGCCAATCTGATGGAACTGCTTAAAGGACGTTGTCGGATGGCTAGGTCTGAACCAACAAACGGACTGTCGATTTTGTTGCGTGGAAGACGAAACAGTTGAACATATAGAATGTCCACGCCCTTGCTTAGAAGAATAAGGTTTATATTTTGCTTCACCAACTTAGATCCTACCGTTTTCAGGTAAATCTCACCTTATACAACCACCAACTTTGAGAGAAATTTTTTAAAATTCACTTATTCACAACTTATTCATTCAGAAATTAACATAGTAACCTTTGCCTTTGACTTTGATCAGTTCTGATGAAACAGACTCGACAGAGCTGTCTTCATTGTGTTATCAAATAAATAATAAATAAAACTGAATGTACTTCAGAGTTCAATTACAAACAGTTTTAAAAAAGCAGTTTTGTATTATAGCCTTAGAAAAATTATTTGGTTAGTTCGCAACAATAAGTAAAACTAAGAAATAAAAAATAAATAAATTGCGAATCTGATGAAGTGGGTAATTATTGTCACTTAAAAGAATAATTTTTTAAATCCACTTATTTATTTCTTCATAGAATATCCAAGTTTAATTATTTTTTGAATGATTTGTTGCAAGTTCCTTACAACAACTTAATACTAGTAATATTATTTTCAACGAAAAAATCATTCAGCAGTGAAAATTCTCGATTTTCATTTTTATTAAATAAATCTAATCAAAGTAATGCTCGATGCACAGTCAATCATTTCAGTATAAAAATCTCGTTTCTTCAAAAATATCGTTTCAGGAACCATCTAGACAGCTGGTAATTTGATGAATGATTATTACTTCGACCCTCAATTTCCGCTGACGCGACCCCTTCATCTGAATTTCTTATTTTCTGTTATTTTCCTTGCTAACACCATCTGAGAAACTACAGTTTCATCTGCCAGATTTCGAACTGATAAATATTTATCCGATTTTGTTTAGTAATTCGAAACGTAGACTGATAACTACCTACTCATTTGTCACCAAGACAAAATACCTTTCAGGAAACGAATATATTTTGCCAGTTTTCAATTAATTAACGAGTGATTAATGTACATTTATATAATATATTCATTAATCAAAACCCGACACAGTCAAAGCTATGCTGATAACATTTAGTCCAGATTCTTACACATTTTCAAGATCCAAAACAACTAAAATAGACAGTATTGCCGTAGCAAAACTAACTTTTCCAAACCGAGGGCTCTTTTCTATTTATTATAGTTACCCTACGGTTTGGAAAAGTAAAAAAAAAATACCTTAAAGTTTCATCGCCCTAGCTCTCCTTTTGAAGTTATCGTGCAACAACTAAAATGAACAGTATTGCCGTAGCAAAACTAATTTCCAAACCGAGGGCTCTTTCCTATTTAATATAATTACCCTACGGTTTGGAAAAGTAAAAAAAAAATACCTTTAAGTTTCATGCCCCTAGCTCTCCTTCTGAAGTTATCGTGCGAAAAGAACAAAATGCGGTAAATTTGAGGATCACCTTGTAAGGCAGCTACCTGAAAGAATGTGCCGTTATGGCCCATCTTCGAACTCGGTCTTGTCGTTCGGGCAAAACTTCTACCCTGTAAGTTTTAGTGACCTACCGCCTCTCTGTCTCAAGATATCGTGCCCACAAGATTTTCAAACACACACACACACACGCGCACGAAAACACACACACACACACACGCGCACGAAAACACACACACACGCGCACGAAAACACACACACACACAAATTGCCTGGTGAAAAAAAAGGACCCACCAGTCGGTCACTGCAAATGCCAACATGCATTTAATTCCTCCGGTTGCTGTGTATGTACCTCGAGAAAAACTCTTGGGTTTGAATCGGACCAATAGCGGCAATTGTGGCGATTTAATGTACCGTGCAAGAAAAAATTACATTTATCGGAAAAACAGATATTAACAAAGAAATGTGGATCATTCCCTACTCGCGCACTCATTATTTTGCAAAACTGCAAACGGCGGTCATAATCATTCATTTTAGAAGTGATAACAAATCGCCACAAAGCAATGCAAAACAAAATATAGGTACTAAATTTATACCATTGGCGTACTAACTCGAATTAATGACATTTTTACCGTTCGTGATTGTTTGAAGATAAGTTTCACATTTAAAATCTAATTTCTCAATAAGTAATGAGCGGAATTTTAAAATTTAAAAATTATTGTATAGAGAATTGTAAGAGGTTTTGAAAGACATCTTATTCGACCCCCAATGCCATTTAAAAATTTTGGGGTAATTCTTCCTCTTGCTTGGGGTTAAAAATAGTGGAGCCAAAAATACCGGAAAAGATTGTCCCCCTTTAATAAAAAATCACGGGTCTGACCGTTTTTCTAAAATGTTGATAAGGTTCCTACAAATGGCTCTGTTTTGTTTTCGGTTGGCCACTCTGTATATACTTATTAGAGTGGGTCAAAAAAATCGATTATTTTTTTTTTACAAGTGACACGGAAAAATGGGTTGCTAGACACCTTAAAAAAATTCTCACCAAGCATGAGTTCTTAATTTTAATAGGAAGATCTTTCGCATTTTGTAAAAGTCATTTATTGTCGAGTTATAAAATTCATAAACAAAAATGAAATTTGTCTTAAAATAATCAAAATTAAATCCTTAATATCTTTTAAATGGTGAGGTTTACGGAAAAAATATAAGATACCTTTTTTGTAGAGCATTAAATTTCCTAAAAAATTCTTTCGGAACATTTTTCTGTTCAATCGATAAATGATGAGGTATGAATTTTTTTCTATTGGACTGAGAAAAAAATACAAAACTGCAATGCGGAGGATCTTCCTATTAAAATTAAAAGCTCATGCTTGGTGAGAATTTTTTTAAGGTGCCTAGCAACCCATTTTTCCGTGTCACTTGTAAAAAAAAAATAATCGTTTTTTTTTACCCACCCTAATACGTATACATGTTAAAACATGTCTATTGGCCAAATGGAAATATACCAGAAAAAAATTGTTTTTTAATTACCTTGAAATTTATAGTTGATTTAAAAAATTGAAATTTCAAATAATACCACGTTTTACTTAATCTTTATTATTTTTTTATTGTACCGCATCTTTCGTTTTTGCGTCGTTGCGTGACGATTTTATAGATATTATTGTTCAAAAATGTAAAGTAGCATTTTATCAATATACACAATCATTAAAAAACATGCGAAATAAATAATATATTACATATTATGTTGGTGATATATTTTTGATTAAAGGCGAGTTTATATAGCAAATAAAATAAAATAAGGAATGAGTACAAAAAACATTGGTTTATACAGATGATTAAAATAAAATAAGAAATAAGAATGAACCCATGAAATCACAGCTTTTTTGACAATGACTTTTGTGTTTTGTGCATTACAGTACATAATCTCCAAATTAATTTATTTTATTTCAAATACGGATTTTTTAAATTTTATCATTATCTAAAATTATCCAACTGATATATCTATCATCCATTTCCTATTAAAAAATATTATAATGGATGATGGCATGTTGATAGAGCAGGTATCGACCTTTCCTATATGCAAAAACTGATGAAAAATACAAGAACAGTCGACTGAAAGAAAATGCTTGGCTCACAATTGCTCACATAATATGGAAATCAGAAAGTTGTAACGTTTTTAAATCACTTTTTTTGTAGCTGAAGCTTCTGAACACAGATGGAAAAATAAATATACGAGCCATAGAAGTAAAATTAAAAATACCTCCACAAATAATATTATTAGGTTAGGTTAGTTTGATTGTAATCTGGGAATATTTAGAATAGAAAAGGTTTGGGTCACGAGCATTATCAGTTTTTAAACAAAATAAAATAAGACAGAGATAAAAGTTGGCGATCTTTTGTTCTTATTCTTATTTCTTATTTTATCTTTTATTTTGTATAAACGCTTTCAGAGTTTTGGGCATGTTTATCTTTCTTATTTTGATTTATTTTGTTCCTTATTTTATTTTTTTTACTGTATAAACTTGCCTTAAAAGTTGGCGATCTTTTGTTCTTATTCTTATTTTATCCTATTTCTTGTAAAAAACGCTTTCATAGTTTTGGGCATGTTTATCTTTCTTACTTTGATTTATTTTGTTCCTTATTTTATTTCATTTACTGTATAAACTCGCCTTAAAAGTTGGCGATCTTTTGTTCTTATTCTTATTTCTTATTTTATCCTATTTCTTGTATAAAAGTTTTTCATAGTTTTGGGCATGTTTATCTTTCTTACTTTGATTTATTTTGTTCCCTATTTTATTTTATTTACTATATAAACTCGCCTTAATTTTCGAATGCAGCTAATATTTTAAATTCATGCATAAAGGAAATTTATTAATATAATTTTCAGCGTTTAAAATAATTCATATCGAGTTATTTTAAAAAAAATTACACATTTTTTTTAATATTACTAAGACCAAAGTTACATATTATGTAACGAGTGCACTACTACGCCAGTGCTAACTACAAATTCGCAAATAAGCACTAATTAACAATAAAGAGTAGGAAATATTAATTAGGAAACTTTGTATAGCCCGATTCACAAAGTTGAATGGATTCCTGAAAGAGATGATGGAGTTGTGGAACCCTAAATATGGATACTATATTTTAAGCTTGATTTAATTTTGGTTTTACATCATGTAAACAGATTTGCAGATGATTATAATCTAACACTAATTTTTGAGCGGTTGTGACGGAGAGCCTAAGAATTAGCTGATAGGATCCTAGTGAATGCATCGACAAGCAGATTTTAAAGGTTTCGCCGTTGAAAAAAAACTAAATTGATTTTTTGCGAGTTAGAAATTATCTGTGTATCATGAAAGTTTACAAATCTGTGCGTTGGAGTATATGTGAAATAAAAAAAGTAGTTGTTGAGAAAAAATAACTTAAAAGAAGCATTGATGTGTGACTAATTAAAAAGAGCAAGTTAAAAGTCTACATGTAAACAGTGAATTAAAGTCCTACTAAACAGTGCAAAATGCCAAACATCGTCGATTGCTCAATAAATTAGTCAAAAAAAATATACAAAATTGTGTCATTGTCGAAATTAATATGTTAACAATAATAGTAGAGTACTAATTTTTTAATTGTGTTTCTGATTTCGGTACTTATTTGTGAATATTTCGGATAAAATATCTGACGTATTTTAGGAAAAAATTAAAAAGTATAAATTACCAGCAGACTGAGCACTCCTCATCGAACCCATTTCACCACTTCGACCATAAGTTGAATATTCGCCTAAAAAATGAAGAAGCGCCTTATAATCAGAACTTACATAATCATACAATTAATATTGCACTATATTTATAAACAAATTTTTATCAACAATCTTTCGAAAGATCTGATGCAGCTAAAAATTAAAGTAAATTAAAGATAATTCGTTGATCATTACAAGTTTAAACAAATGCATCAGGTTTTACTTTTTAATTTACCTTTTATGCAAGCTACGTTTATTTAAAAAACGGTAGGACAGGGTGTGATGACAACTTTAATATGTGTGATAAATATTCTACGAAGGTAAAAGTACACAAATAAGTCGAAAATGTGTTAATATACAAGTTTTTAGTAAATAAGTGCGACCAACTTTAGGGGGTGATTTTGCATGAAAAAATAATGACAATTTGCTACATAAACTTATGTCCGCAAATGCTTCGTTTTTAGAGATACGGGGTGTTTCTTATAAACTGACGATTTATTTATTACTTTGAAACCGGTCGAGATATGCAAATGAAATTTGGTGGGTTTTAAGAGGTAGTTATTGCGCATTTTTTGACATGCATTTAAGCATTTTATGTTTATCATTGGCGCGCATTCGAGTAATGATCTCAATTATTTTAAAGAAAAAATAATACGCCACTAAGATATTTCAAATTAAAAATCATGTTTGAATTCCTCGTTCAATTTGTGACAAAAAAATCTTTCCTGCCTTTTTCTCGTATGGGGCGCCGTTTTTATGCAAAAAAATAAAACATCTTAACGCGCATATCATTTGCATATCTCGACCGGTTTCAGAGCAATAAATAAATCGTCAGTTTTTAAAAAAAAATTTATCACCCCGTATCTTTGAATCGAAGTATTTGCGTTTATATAGCAAAGTGTCATTATTTTTTCATGCAGAATAACCCCCCGAAGTTTGTCGCACTTATTTATTAACACCCTATATATGAAATAGTTTGTTAATATATATATATATATATATATATATATATATATATATATATATATATATATATATTAAAAAATTAAACAATACGCAAAAAAAGAAAAATCTTTGTTAAAAAAGCAGTACCCCAAGTATAAAAATAATACGAAAATTTTTAACAGGTAATAATAAATACAAGAATTGCTTTCTTGATCCAAAAATTTTCAACTGAAGTTACAACAAGTACCTACAAGTACAAGTACCTAATGAAAGAAATTATTTTAAGTGTTCGAGGACTAAAGGGATACAAAATGGGGGATGCAAAAATCAAAATAGTGTGTTATACTGACGATTCCGCTCTCATTGCAGAAAATAAAGATGACTTACAAAGGTTATTTACACTTATTAAACCTAACAGCCAAACATGGAAATATCACCGACCAAAACAAAGTGCTTAACAACATAAAAAATCCCTCTAAGATGCAAACTTGAGCTTGACGATAAAGTAATCGAGCAGTAAATGAAATTTAACTACCTTGGCATAGAACTTTCCGGCTTTGGTGATATTGAAGAAGAGGTGAGAGATTAAACAACAAAAGCAATTAGAATAGCTCGCTGCCTGAATACAAAATGGTGCAATAAGAGTATGGGAACGGACACTAAATCGAGGATCTACAAAACCGTCGTGGGGCCGGTGATAACATATACCGTAGAAACCAGGCCAGAAACAGCGAAAACCAAAAGACTCCTAGAGACAGCTGAGATGAAGATACTCCGCAGAAACACTGGAAAGACACTGCTGGATAGAGAAAGAAGCAAGAATATCAGAACAGCCTGTAAGGTCAAGAACATCAATGACTGGGTAGCAATCAGGAAGAAGGAATGGAACGAATACATAGGTAGAATGCACAACCGCAGACTTATCGAGAATTGCTTGCGACAAGTCCCCATTGGGACGAAGAGACGTTGGGCTCCCCAGGAAACGATGGAGCGACAGCCTCACGCAAGTGGACGATAATTGAACAGGCGACTCGCCTAAAATCGAGAATGAAGAAGAAGAAGAAAAAGACCTACATGTTGAAGTCATCCTACAACCTGCCTGAAAATTAATGAATTTTTTTACAGAAAGTTATCCAAAAAATCTTTTTCTTACGTCCGTTTTTGATGCTTATCGAGTATTTGAATAGTAGACTATGCATATTTTATCTTGTTAATAACAGCTATCAAAATAATTCGTTTAGATTAACAGTTTTTTAGAAGATAAACAATTTTGGGCACTACGTGCGATGGATTTTCGTTAAGAGTTAGCTCATAATATATTGTTTCTGTTTTGAAAGTAATTTTTGTATACACCATTATTACGGCATTTTAATAAATATGTGAAAAATCGACATTGATATCGTGCCGGCTAAAAAAGTTCTAAAGGTCAAAAGGAGGCGAAAATCAGTTTTCCGCGAATTAGAAATTTCGAAAAAATTTTATCTAATCGATTGAAAAAAAGAAAATTAATTGAAATGCTTATTCAGAAATTCGAAGAAGTTGGTATTGCTACAAGACAATCATGTGATGATGCTGACATGGTAATAGTTCCAACAGCGATTGAAAAATCAATAAATAATACTACAATTATTGTTGGGGAAGACATAGATCGGTTGGTACCTCTCAACCTACAACATCAATTTTTTTTAAAAAACCAGGAAAAAACAATGTTGAAACAAAAATATACTCGACCGCTAGTCTCAACAAGTATCCAAATTGTAAGAAAAACGTTCTGTTTCTACATGCCATGCCGTGCCAAAATTAAAGTCCTGTGAATGTTTGAAAAAAGACTAGATTTAAACAATTGTGCAGAATTATTTTTTCAAGAAAATTGTGCTCAAAAAGTCGTTGTCGATGCCGGAATACAGTTTCTACTAGCAATGTATGGTGCTCGACAATCAGAACATTCGATAAATAATTAGAGATATAGTAGCTTTGCTAAGCTAACAAGCTGTGAAATTTCCGGTATTGCCACCTACTTCTTCAGCAGCTCAACAGCATATTTTTCGAGTGTATTATCAAACCTGGCTAGGAAGAGAAATTGATCCAGAACAGTAGGTTTGGGAGTTAAAAAATGACATACTGCAGCCAATAAAATATTAAAACCAGCACCTGATGATCTACTATACAAAAGGTTATGCGGCAAATGTGGATGCAAAAAAATTCATGCTTAAACGTGGATTCAACTATTGATGAAGATGATGATACCGACTTAAGTATAGAAATAAGCCCACTCGATGTTTTGTCAGCAAATGTTAATGATAGAGAAACTGAAGATATCGACAATGAAAAATTATGTATTAGTATCGGCCAGTAATAAGTTTATTTTTTTTGTATTTTTTAGTTATTAAATAAAAAACTCTTAACTTTTAAATAAAAAAACTACATATCATGGATTATGCCTACTGAGTAAATCATGAAAAAAAAAGCGCCTTTCATTCTACCTCGAGGGTGGTGCGGAAACGAGTGATTAATCATAATGTAGTCGCTTTCTCAGCGGTCTGCTCAAAAAAACGGTTGATCCTACAGAAAAATGCAACAGGCATTTTTTGTAGATAATTACATGATGAACAATTTTTGTCATGACCTCAATTAACCTCCGAGCAATAGGTGGCAAAAAATATTCGCGACCTTTTGACCCTTATAACTTTTTTAGTCGGCACGATATCAATGTCGATTCTTCACATATTCATAAAAATGGCGTAATAAAGGTGTATACAAAAATTCAGCACACTAAGAAGTTTTCCGCAGATTAGGGCTTAATACTTCTAAAACGACTGGACTACGGGTAAAACGGCTAATTTATGGTTTTTTTATGCAGAGATGAAGAAAATCCTTTATGGAGAGGTTATGAGTCCGAAAGCTCAAGGTATGCTGTAAGACTCCACTGACTGTGTCAGGACTACTCACTTCCACCCCTATTTAAGTCCGTCTGGCTATTGCCTCCGCTGACACTTGGGCCTGTTGGCCCATTGTATCTTGCCTATGTGTTTTTTTTATCATTCTACAATGGAGACCCGACCAGCAGACCTCCCGGCAAGGACCCGAAAACAGCAAAACACACAAAGCACCGCCGCGAGGCACTGGTCCGAAAAAGACAGGCAATTCCTGGGATCTAGAACCACGCTGCACCCAATCCAGTACCTTTTTACCTTGTAGAAGTTCTGTACTGGGTAGGGACAATATAGTCACCCAAGAACCACTCATTCCCCTCAGCGCCCCGCAACAGCACAGGAAGCGCTCCACCGCCTCCGGATCCCCGCTGCACAACCCGCAGGCCAGGCCTCCATTATACAGTCTTAGCTGATTCCTGTTCATCGGTAACAGTTCTGCCGTCCTTTTATGGCACGGACGTTTGATGTATTATTACCCGTGTTTGTTTCCTGGTATACTTTTCCAGTAGTTTTTATGTTTTTCCGACCCTCTTCTTGTAAATTCGTCTACTTCCTCATTACCTGCAACTTCCTGGCGTCCTGGAACCCGTATCAGTTTGACGTGATTACGGTCTACCAGCCTTATCAGTTCTTCTTTGCAGTCAACGAGCATGGGGAAAGGGGTGGTCCGGCCCTGAGGTGCCCCCTGCACAGGTCTAAGGCTGTCTACTATAGGATTTCCCCTGGTTTCCTGTAGGCTCCGTTAGCGATGGTGCTGCCTCACCGCCATGCATCCATCAGCACGGGTCGCATAACACTTTGGATTGGGAGTCTTTTAGTCACCTTTTACGACAGGCAGACCATACCTGGGATCTATTCTATTTTCCCCGTATTCCCAGGGGAATAGTTTATAGTAGGGTTTGTAAATATTGTTATCTAAAAACTTGTAAATTAAATTGTGAGGATACGAATATCGTTAATAAAAAAAGAAAAAGCTTGTGTACCAAAATAGACTTTGTAAGACTCTTGCATTGTTGGAGTGACCGTCGCGTCAACAATAACAAGTGTAATGCTTTCATTAGGCGAAAAAGCTTGAAATTTTCTAAAAATTTTATGAGAGGCCATAACAGGGAAGTTTATCGAAAAGTGCAGATTGCTTTCGATACGTCCAGCGACGAACTCAATTAGTAATTTCCATAGATGGTAAAAAGATGCACCAGTTGTACTTCGAAATGGGATTTTGTTTTTAAAATCGAAATCTATTATTTTTTTATTTGTACATCTAAACTTTCCACAATAAAATATTTAAATTTCGTGGACCATCCGTTATAAATCGTGATTTTTTTTTGTAAACAGACGGCGATGGAGAGAATATTAAAATTTCAAATGAGCGACTAATATTAACTGGATTAAAGTGCTGGAAATTAAAATGTAAAAATATTACAATAAGGAGTCCTTATAAAAGGCGAATCACTTCGTGTATTTAATTGCAAATTTGGAATTCAGCCTACGACGCCACGAGCGTTGCTTTCGTTTTATCACCGGGAACAATCTTGGAACTAATTTTTGATGCAAAGGAAATTGTACAATTAGAAACAAACAAAAAGAAGTTAAAGTTTTGACGCACCATAATTTAAATAAGAATTGTAAACAATTTAATTATTAGCTTGTTTGCAAAAATTTTTTTTTTAATCGTTAAGGAAAATATTTTTATTAGTCAAATGTTTTAATTTGAAAAATTTAAACCTCCTTATATGTATCTCAAAACTGCAGCAACACTCATTTTAAACTTCAGCACATGACTAATCTCTATCTACTGTTTCTGCTGCGCTGATGACGCTTTATTTCAATTAGCCATTTTATTTGATTAGAAGTGGTGGATAAAAATAAACGAAGAAAAATAAAGATGGAGTTTTAGAAACCGACAATAAACACTCATTTTCCATTAAATCACTTCCGGTTTGGCTCGAAAAGCTTTTAGTGTGCTAAAATTATATATTTTCAACATCCCGACAAAACGTACCAAGAAAATTTGAAAGTTATTTGATTTTTATTAAATTATTCACAAAAAACACACTATAAATTTGTATGTAAATTTTAAAAATTTAACGAGAAACTTAAAAAACCCAAATTTATCGAAACAATAACAAAACCAATTATGTCGTTTAATAAAAAATTATCAATTATGTTTCATGCTCATCGTTTAAGGCAGGTACCTGTGCCAAAGAAAAACAACGATTTGATGATGTGGAAAATTCATAATTTTTGAGCAATATCTTTGGCTAGGGTATTCCCATGATAGTATAATATTTGAAGAAGAAAAACCTTGTATGTTACTCCTAATAAAATGTCCATTTGCAGATAACGCTCAGCAAGAAAAAAGTCCGACCGGTAACAAGAGTCCTAACGGGACACTGATCAACCAGAAAACACCTGCACAGTATAAAAATCTTCAATGAGAACTCTATCTGCAGGAACTATGAAGAAAACGAAGAAGCAGCAACCTATATCTGCTTCGATTGTTGAGCACTTGCTATGCCAAGCTACGGTAGTTCTGGAAAGAGTACCCTTGGCTAGTAAAGATCTGATCCGCAGGTTGTTGGCCTTCGCCAGTAATTTTACGCTGTAGGCAGTTTATCCTCCAGTGCAGGAACACAAGAGGCCTCTAGGCCGCAGTATTAGAAAGATAACCCCAACCGGAACGGAATGTGGAATGAAAGGAAATAAAATAAAATGCCGCTAATAATTGAAAATAGTATTCAGTGGAGTTTAGCAATAACAAAAATGCTTTTTCATCAAAACTAATTAACATGAATAATTTATAGCTAATAAAAAATGTTAATAATCATAATTATTTTTATTTGAAAATCTTAATTATGTGTCATATCATTTTAATTACTAAAGATGACAAACAATTAAAAAATTCAAGCATTTAACTTGGACTGTCAAGATATTACTTTTTAAGTAAAATAATTTAACAGGGAAATTGAAAGTTAACGAGAAACATCAAAATGAATGTTATTTTGATTTTAGTTTTTCTTGCATAGTCCTCTTCATAAATAAGTGTTATTTGAACCGACGCCGTAATGGAACATTTTACATAAAAATAGCTGTATTTGGATATCAAAGTCGAGTCGATCCTTTGAGATTTCCTTTACTTTTTCGAGTCCGGTACGTCGCATCCTTAGACAGGATATTTCTTTTTGTTTCGAGAAACGCTAGAACCGTAGAAACTTCATCTATAGCGTTTGACTCGAGCTAGACTAGGCCAATTTTAAGTGAAATTAAAAATTTTCAAGAACCTTTCAAAAGTTTTTATAAAATGACACAATTTACTCGTGTTAATTAAACATTCTAGTCTATAGGAAAATGTTCCGATCGTTTTTACAATGCCTAAATTAAGAAAACTACGACATAATGTGAAGATGACATGTCAATATAATGTTAATTTGTCCAAAAGTAGTAAACCAAAAGTTCAGAGCCTCGTTAGAAAACAAACATTGATTGAAACCGTTAAGGAAAAGCAGAGAGAATTTCAATTCGAAAGAACTAAAAGATTTGATGTTTTTAAGAAAACCTTTTTTTTATATATGCTCGTCAAGAAACTGCATACCACATTTTCCACTAACGAAATTATTTCTTAAACATTAAGTAGAAAATTATTGGAGAAGAATAGGAAGCTGTAAATGAAAATCAATTACTTTGTAGTATTTAAAAAAAAAGAGATATGTAAAGAATAATGGGGAAATAACAGAAAAAAAAGTGAGAACATACATACATATATTCACGCTTTTTTCCCGTCTTTACATTTGATACGGTTCTTCCACACATCTTTCGCTACTTCTCATACATGCTCGTCGGTTTTCGGAATTCTTGACCTGGTCGTTTTTCGAAACAATGTTGATCTGATCGAGATATGTCCGCCGAGGTCGACCTATACCGACTTGTCCATTCACACTCGCCCTATAAAAATCTGTTTCGTCAATCTTTTACGTGTCTAAAGCATCCAAACATTGCTTTATCTATCTTTGTAATCACATCAATAATGATTTGTTAGTAACAATATTCAATTGTTATAAACAATGCTTGATTATTACTAACAATAATTTTTCACTGTAATAGCGTCTTCAATGCTTTTCTCTCAATACTGACACAAGTTTAAAATTCTCCAATTCCTATTTTTGGTTTCTAAAACTATCTCTTTTTATGAAATATTGTCATAATATTTTTCATATAAATAATCCTAACATGCAATAATCATGTATATTATTCAAAAGATCTTAAAATTCTGAATTAAAAAAAGTATAATTTATAAATTGCAAAATTTAGGTAGTTTACCGTTTAAGTTCTTCATAAAAAACAGCTCGACCGATTTTGCTGAAAATCTAATTAGTTTTAAGTTGCGTAATTATGCGTCGAATGCAATTGGTCCTACGTCGATATCATCTTTTGTTCTCGAGATAATCGAGACGAAAAATAATTCCGAACTCACATAAAAACATACGAACATACGCACATTCGTACATACACACACATAGACGTCCACTTAATACTATTGTAGTAACCTTGAAATGTGAAGATATGTCAAAATTCGGGATTCGCAAAATCAGACCCACTACTATAACTTTCCACTGGGAAGTTAACTAACATTTTCGAATGTTTTTTTTTTATTTAGTATATTTCACAGCGAATTTATGAAAAGATTAGTCTCAATAGTCAAAAGCCTTTGACCGCGTTTGGCACCAGGCATTGTTAAGTAAATTATCTGCCTACGGTCTCCCAACCAAACTGCACCACAAACTCCATTTACAGTTTCGCAGACGATAGCACACTTGTCTCAACTTTCATATCCCATCGATCACTTTCGGTGAATGATACAAATAGACTCAGGCAGGAACAGGTTGATTCCATCAATAGAGATCTTGAAGCAATCGTCGAGTGGGGAACTAATAATCTTGTTCAGTTCAATGCCCAGAAAACACAAAGCGCCACGTTTTCCAAGAAAGTGAATTACTCAAATCATACCATCACAATGTCCGGAAATACCCTTCAATCAAGTCCCTCCATCTCGATTTTGGGAGTCACGGTGTCCAATAATATGTCTTGGCATGACCATGTTGCTAACATCGCAAAGTCAGCCAGAGGCTAGGTTTTCTGTGGAAAGCCAGAAAGTTTTTTACTCCTGATCAACTGTTGACGACGTACAAGACTCAAATCCGACCTCTACAGGAGTATTGCTCGCACATTTGGGGTTCAGCACCAAGGCATTCTCTTCGTTTTCTAGATTCCATTCAGAAAAGGGCCATTCGGTTGATAAACCGCTCAACTCTCACAGATAACCTTCACCCTCTAGAACATAGAAGAAGAGTTGCAGACCAGTCATTGCTCTACAGATATTTCCATGGCAGATGCTCCAAAGAAATAAAAACTCTTGTACCATCATTGGCCACATTCTACCGAAGAACTCGGCACGCTGATCAGTCTCACCCATTCACTCTCAACATTGACACTACAAGGACCAATCTCCATCAAGAATCCTTCTTTTACAGGGCTGCTACGGAATGGAACAAGCTTCCAAAATCAGTTTTACCAGAGAACTATGACCTCCAACTTTTTAAAAAGCGGGTCCATAATCATCTCCTTTCTATAATCGCTCCCCCTTCTAATAGTCGCAGTGCGGACCGTCCGCGGCCCACACGATAGGTCTACCCTTTTTGCGACTATTTTCATTAAAAAATAAAAAGTTACAAAAATATGACAGTATCAAAAAGTACAAAAAACCATTTTTGACATGTTTTTCGTGAACTTTTAATGTTAACATTTTTTAAATATTATGCCTACACGAGAAAACAAGCAAATTAAAAAATGTTTATGAATTTTTGATGAATTCACTCCCAAATAAATACCAATTTTTTTGTTAATTATTAATTTTAACATAAAATAAAAACAATAATATATTCGTTTCGGAATCATCCGGCTTTTTAAAGAAAATTGTGTACCATAAGATATGTGAACATGAAATAATTTTTCTTCTGTTAATTATTAATTTTAAAATAATAAATTATTTATCGAAAACTACAGAACCCTTCCTAATTTTTATTATTTGTTGCATATTTTATTAAACTTCGTCACCCGGACTTATTTCAAAAATTACTAATTACCTCATTTTTACATTTTTAAAAACACGTTTAAGTTTATTTTATTTAAAGTCCATTCAACTGGCCTAAAATAGCTGAACTGTAGGTAGTTCATCTTTAAGGTATGTCTTCTTTCAGACATGAAATATAAATGCAAAATATAAAGCGTAAAATTGAATTCAAGTCTGTTTTTCCAGCGCCCGTTTTTATTGGTCTTTTTTCAATAAAAGTAGATCGCTTAGTTTGGATTAAACGAAAGATATTTACAACATAATTTATCCGTATAATAAAATGCAATATTTTTATACTAGCACATATTACTTGGTTTTGAATATATTTGCGTGATTATGTTATTATTATTAAAGTGAGGTCAGTAAATAAACAGATTATATCTCTTACTAGCAACAAAGTAATTGACGAAACAACTACAAATATCGGAGGCTTAGGCTTCGCTACGCTAGTAGAGGCAGAGCGTTAGAGTCAGTTTAGAAAATTATTCGTTATAGGTCTGAAGTTGTTTGAAAAAAAAGAAGCTAGTTGTATTTTAACACCCACATGAAAAAACCATTGTGGAAAAAAATAAGAATTTACAAATTCTTTTTATAAATTGTTCCAATATTGGTTATAGATTATATATTCACAAGTTTTCGAAACTTATAAAACAAGTGTAGCCAGATTAATATCCGAGAACTAAGAAACTGGATATAACTCAAACGAATTAGATGAGTTTGTTTCAATTGTGAGGCGTTTTAGTATAAGACTTGACAAACTAAAACAACGAAGAGTAGATAACTTTTGGTGCACTGCAAAAGTTATTAATTTAATAAAGTAGTTGGGGATCTTGTCAAAGTTTTTTGCCATCTAAGAAATATTTATTGATAATATCAACAAGGCAATAAATTTTCTAAAAATTTTAGCAAGCTGCTCATTGTTTTATGTAATGATTTTTCTAATTCTGGATTAGGTCCCTGTCACTCAATAAATTAGATTGGAAGGAAAATGTGGTGTATGCTGAATAATTGAGAGGTTCAGCCTGAAATAAATTACTGTGTCCTACAGTTTTTTGATTTATTTTTTTAAGTTATTTAACGTTTAAGTTGGATTGATTTAAAATTTTTACATTTTTCTTATTTTCCGTAGCAAATATCAACTTAATGAGAAAATTTTATAAAACATTTTTTGTAGAGAATTTAATTTCCTATAACTTATTTGTTAAAAAGTGTTTGATATTTCTTACATATCATAAATTACCAGCCTCTTACAGTGTGAAAAAATTGACAACACGGTGGTATCGTAAGTCTATAATTTATAACTTATACAGCACTAGTTTCTAACGTGAATTAACACACTAAAAGTCCAGCAAAAATTTTAAATCTGCAGTAATATACAGTACATCAGCATTTATTTGCTTCGTCGACCGTACTAATGTATTTGACAGAGTCCGCCTGGAAGACGTTATAAAAATCCTAAAGGAAAAAGAAGCCTATGCTAACATAGTAACAATGGTATACAACTTTAACACTACTAACAGAACGCAAATCAAAGCTGGAGAGAATATTACATCTAGCATCCCCACTCCAGGAGGAATGAGACAGGCAGATAGCCTTAGTCCATTTTTATTCAACCTCCTGATGGACAAAATCATAAAAGAAGTAACATCCCCGAACTCGAGATACAGAATGAACAACAGGGCTATCAGGATGGTCTGCTACGCCGACGACGCTGCTATATTCGCAGAAAGTGAGAATGACCCACAGAGACAGTTATTTAAAATCTACCAGATCAGCCAGCAACTCAATATATCAATATGGACATATCCATAGGTAAAACGAAAACCATGACCACCAATAAGATGCAAGTTGGTAATAGATAATCCTTACATGTGGCAGTTGACGGTATTTCTTCTGATGCGTTTAAAACTAATGCCGGGGTCCCCCAGGGTTACATCCTGTCCCCCACCTTATTTCTTTTACACATCAACGACCTCTTGAAAACCACCACAAACCCCATTTACAGTTTCGCAGACGATAGCACACTTGTCTCAACTTTCACATCCTATCGATCACTTTCGGTGAATGATACAAATAGACTCAGGCAGGAACAGGTTGATTCCATCAATAGAGATCTTAAAGCAATCGTCGAGTGGGGAACCAACAATCTTGTTCAGTTCAACGCCCAAAAAACACAAAGTGCCACGTTTTCCAAGAAAGTAAATTCCTCAAATCATCCCATCACAATGTCCGGAAAATACCCTTGAACCAAGTCCCTCTATCTCGATTTTGAGAGTCACGGTGTCCAATAATATGTCTTGGCATGACCATGTTGCTAACATCGCAAAGTCGGCAAGCCAGAGGCTAGGTTTTCTGTGGAAAGCCAGAAAGTTTTTTACTCCTGATCAACTGTTGACGACGTACAAGGCTCAAATCCGACCTCTACTGGAGTATTGCTCGCACATTTGGGGTTCAGCACCAAGGCATTCTCTTCGTCTTCTAGATTCCATTCAGAAAAGAGCCATTCGCTTGATAAACAGCTCAACTCTCACAGATACCCTTTACCCTCAAGAACATAGAAGAAGAGTTGCAGACCAGTCATTGCTCTACAGATATTTCCAGAAATAAAAACTCTTGTACCACCATTGGCCACGTTCGGCCGAAGAACTCGGCACGCTGATCAGTCTCACCCATTTACTCTCAAGATTGACACTACAAGGACCAATCTTAATCAAGAATCCTTCTTTTGCAGGGCTGCTACGGAATGGAATAAGCTTCCAAAATCAGTTTTTCCAGAGAACTATGACCGGCAACTTTTTAAAAAGCGTGTCCACAATCATCTCATTTCTATAATCCCTTCCCCTTCTAATAGTCGCAGTGCGGGCCGTCCGCGGCCCACACGATAGGTCCACCCTTTTTGCGACTATTTTCATAAAAAAAAAACCCATGGAGCAGGTCATGCAATTTAGATACCTGGGCATAGATATGTTCAGCACTCACGACCCGGTAAGGGACCTGAGAAACCAAATTAACAAAACAGCCATAATATCAGGATGTCTAAGGGAAACTGTATGGGCTAATCCTTATATGCGAAAGGAAAGTAAGATCAAAATATATAAGATATGCATCAGGCCAATAATGACATGGTATAGAAGCGAGAGAGGATACCAACAAGACCAAAAGGATGCTACGAGTCGCCGAAATGTCAGTACTGAGAACAACAGCCGGAAAAACAAGAAGAGATCACTTAAGAAACACTGACAACAATGCGAAGTACAGGATGTGGTGAGATGGGGAGGGCAGAGGAGAAGAGAAAGGTATAACCACGTAAAGACGATGACCGACGATAGACTACCCCGTATTGTACTAGAGGGAAAACCAGCAGGGACCCGTCCACCCGGAAGACCACCAAAGAGAGATGGAGAGACAGCTGGCAGTCTACATCTCAGGAAAAAATACAGAAGCAAGTCCGGAATCAACAGATCATCTGGATTTCTAACAAGTAGAAGAAAAAGAGTAATTTGTACGAAGTCAACTGATACGATACTCAAAATGTCAATGGAAAATGGCATTAATCGAACGTACTTCAATATAACTACGACGTCGTTCAAGATATTTTAAATTTGGCGTATATACGTAACTTTTCAATGGATTCTTTGCGAGTTTAAGGTAAATACATTATGTTAAGTTTCAATTTGGGAAAAGACGAAGTATGCAAATTTAATAAGACTGAATTGTGAGTGAGCACAGTCGAGACGTACGATTTTTTTTTTGCTACAGTACGTTCGAACGGCAAATATAAAAAACAAAAGAAAACCGTATTGGTGGGACCAAGAAATAGAAATAGAAATAAACGAAAAAAGAAAGAAATACCAAAAATACCTAAGCTCAAAAACTATAGAAGACAAAATAAAATTTAAAGAAGCACAAGCGAGAGTTAGAAAATTAGTTTGCAGAAAAAAGAATGAGAAATGGGAAAGAACATGTTCTAGAATAAATACGTATCTGGGAGGTAGAAGAAGTACAGAAAGCTGGAGAATACTAAAAAACATGAGGAAAGATAATACCAAGGACATAATCTCACCAATAACAGCACAAAATTGGCAACAATACTTCGAAAAAATGTTAACTGAAGACAGAGAAGAATTTAAGAACACAGAATATATGAATGATAGAATTAATACGCAAGGATCCCCTATTAGAATTAATACAAAAGAAGTGAAGGAAGTATGTAAATCTTTAAAAAATAACAAAGCCCCGGGCCCAGGAAATATTGTAGGAGATTTATTTAAATACGGAACAGATAAATTATATAAAATGCTGCAAGATCTATTTCAAAGGTGTATTAATCAGTCCGAAGTCCCAGAAAAATGGAAAATATCACATATGTCAACAATACACAAAAAGGGGGACAAAAGCAAATGCGACAATTATCGAGGAATTGCCGTAACAAACACAATCAGTAGAATATATGGCAAGATCTTAAAAAACAGAATCGAAAGGGAATACACGGAAATGGAAGCAGAAGAGCAAGCCGGATTTAGAGCGGGAAGATCAACGATTGACCATCTATTCTCACTAACACAAATTATAGAAAAAAAACTAGCATTCAATCAAGAGATCCATATACTGTACGTTGACCTAAAGAAAGCATACGACAGCGTACCCTTAATTAAACTTTGGGAAACTCTGGAAACTTCCAACATTAATATTGAACTGATAAAAGGAGTAAAGTCATTATACAATAAAACCAAATCAAGAATTAAAGTTAGACAAAACCTAACAACAGGGTTTAATATCACAAAAGGGCTGAAACAAGGGTGTTGCTTGTCACCAACATTATTTAAAATATATTTGGAACGGGCACTAGCGAATTGGAAACGGAAATGCCAAAACATGGGCATACCTTTAGATGAGGACACAACATTATACACACTCTCATTCGCAGACGATCAAATTATAGTCGGCCAAAACATAGACGACACAGAGTATATGACACGAAAACTTATAGAAGAATATAAAATTTGGGGACGGAATATATGTGTATTGGGGGAGTGCAACAGGACTTACAATTATCAAATGGACAAAAAATCAAACACACGTCAGCTTACAATTACTTAGGAATGAGAATATCAAAGGATGGGACACTTGAAGAAGCAATATTGGACAGAAATATGAAAGGAAGAAGAGCAATATCAATGTTAAACGGAGTACTGTGGGATAGAACAATAAGTAACAACAACAAAAAAAGAATTTACGACACTATAGTGAAGAGCATAATAATGTACGGTTGCGAAGTATGGCCTTTGAAAGAAAAGATCGAAAGAAAAATTAGAGCCACAGAAATGGATTACTGGAGACGAGCAGCGGGGAAATCAAGACTAGAAAGAGTTACAAATGAGAGGATAAAACAAATAATGGGAGTACAGCACGACATCACAGACGAAATAAGAACTAAACAGTTGATATGGTACGGGCATGTTCAAAGAATGCCACCAGACAGAATCCCAAAGAAAATATTACAGTGGAACCCCAGAGGAAGAAGAAGAAGAGGAAGACCACGAAAGAGCTGGAGAGAAGGCATACAAAAAGAGATGGAAGAGAGAGATCTGAGAGAGGACATGTGGACGAATAGAGAGGAATGGAGATTAGGAATCGCAAGACGCCGACGCACGTTTTAACGCGATATATATATATATATATATATATATATATATATATATATATATATATATATATATATATATATATATATATACGTTCGAACGGTATTTATATTTTCCCAATAAGAAAAACGATAAATAAAAAAAACAGTCCTTAAAATGTTGCAAAGTAAAGAATAATAATAAAATTCCGCTTACCGTATCTAATATTGACTTTACCAGTCGGTATGTTCCCGTTGGGTTCCAAACGATCGAGGAATTCGTCACTGTATCCATTGTACGGTAGTTTGCCGTGATGGTTGTGCTCTTCCGCCTCTTCCTTCGAAACCGCTGGAAAAAAAACCAGATGTTCAAATTCAAATTAACAAATTATGAGTAATTAATTCTTTCAGTCAAGATAACATAAAAAATAATAGTAATTTTCCTAACAAGTGCGGAAAGTGATGCTTTCCCGCACGCGACTGCCGTTAACCCGAACGACGCGGAGCGGAGTTCGGGTAAGCAGTCGAGTGCGGGAAAGACACTTTCCGCATGAGTTAGGAACAATACTTTTTCTACAAGCGTAGGAAACAAATTCATTTTTTCAATTATTTATTCATGCAAATGGAAACAACTAACAAGAGTAACATTTTCTATCCACTAATTATTCGTAATATTTATTGTAAATGTACAATTTGATGCATTATGTAAATTTATAGCGGAAGCCAGCATATTTTTTGAAGATGGCTGATTTCCTGAAGAAGAAGGTAACTCGGGCAATACATTATCAAAAGAAATCGAATGTGCAGGCACAGGCATCAAATCGTCGCCGATCGATATAGACGTGGATGGTTCTAAAATGCACCCGGAAGACGATGTAGTGTTCAAATTGAGAATTTTGTTGGACATTTCTTTTTTTCGATTGGTGGAGTCTTCTTAATACCTTTCTGCAACTGAAGTCGATTTCCATCCTCCTAGGCGTTTGATATTAGTTATACCCACACCACAGTCAGCAAGTAAAGTGGCTGAGGAACGCCTGAAGCTGTGACCAGTGTAAAGCTCTGGATTTTGAAGGCGCAGATATACTGCTATTTCGGAGGGTATCTTTCCTATGGTATTGATTCCTACACATTGCACAGTACATTTTCCACTTTTGTTATACAAGAATAAACGACGGTGAGGAGTCTCTTTTGGACGTAAATGTACATACTTTCTGTATACGTTCAAAAAATAACCATCATTTGCTTCTTCAGATATCACGAAGGATCTAGAGGAATGATTTTTGGAATCCTTGATATTAACAATTATCAGGTTTTCTTTGTCGTCTATGTCGTCAATGGTGAGTTTTGTCAGCTCTTCTCGTCTGCAAGCACCAGCTAATCCAATAATTGCTACTAACTTAATCATGAGGTATATGTCATCGGGTGCTTCAGTCATAAATTTTGAAACGTCTTCTTGAGTGAAGATTTTGGCCTTTTTCGGTCGAAAACCGACATTCTGTCTTTTAATGAATGCAGTTGTTTTGTAAAATTTGCTAATATCCAAATTTTGCTTTACTTTGAATACACTCTTCAACATTGAATATCTTGCCCATAAAGTGTTCGGCTTCCATGTTTTAGACATTTCTAGAAAATAAGCCAAGAATACTTCTTCTTTATTTGGTGTTTTCACTTTTTTATTGTTGCGCCATTCAATAAAACTCGTGTATTGCTTCTCATACCTTTGTTTAGATTTCGTTGGCAATAACTCTAAGTTCGCATCTGTAGCTGCTTGCACGATTTCTTGTGGAAGTTCTTCATCAGATGAATAATCCATTGTGGCAATTTCACTGAATCGAAAATTTTATATAAGTAACGCTTTGTCTGTCACTCTGACAATTACAAACAAATTTGTGTATTGATCGGCATGACAACATCAATTGTTACCTACTCGTTATCAGATCAATCAAAGCCTATATATAGGGTGATTTTCATAACAATACATTTTTATTTATCAATATTTGTTCATTTTTTCAATAAATAGTGCAAAATGATGGATGATTTTGAACAAACTCACTTAGTATTGCAACAAAAAAGCTTGAACTTTCATATTTTGTCACCCACCACTTATATTTTACGAGGATTATCATATAAATGTTTTTCCCGCACTAGTGTGGGAAAAAATTTCCCGCACTAGTGTGGGAAAACTTTTCCCGTACAACTGTGGGAAAATGACACTTTCCAAACTGAATTGCGTGCGGGTAGAGGGTGAATCACGCACGCTTGTAGAAAAAATAACATTTAACATCAGCATAAATATTTACAAATTTACAAATGTTCGACATTAATACACTAAAATTTTGGAAGTTGGCAGAACTCCCTCGACTATTTTTGAATTTATTTCAAGGTAAATTACAATTTTATTTAAAATATATTATTTTTGGTTTTGCTTAAATGTTTATGGAAAGATAACAATACCAACGTTGCTATTTTTAAGGAGTTCTTGTTTCTAAATTGTTTTCTAAGTAAAATGATTTACGTTTAGTAAAATACATGATGGTGACAACTTAAGTTGAATGGTTGGTTTATTTATACACTTCAATAAAATCAAGGTAGGCATTGTAAAACGAATAACAGTTGACGTTGTCAGAAGCCGATTTTGACGTTTTTATTACTTTTCGTGCATTGGTGCTGTTGTTATCTAACAACTTAAAATGGCTCGTGGTGAAGATGTTTCTGACGAAATAAGAAGTGATTATTTACTTACATTTAAAAGGTCAAAATTCTTCCGAAATAATCGTTAATAAATCGAGATGTTCAGTCCGAAATATGATCAAACTGTACTAATCAACTGGATCTGTGGTTCAAAAACCGAGAACTGGAAGTCATCCACATTATTTCCATACAAACTTGAAAGCTTTAAAAAGGATTATCCAGCAAAATCGGCGTGCTAATAACAATGAATTAAATATCAGTGGTGTGGGTGCGACCCGAGAGGTACACACAACCAACTTTCCAGAGGAAAAAATACCATATGTTTTGTTGTTATAATAATTATTATTATTTTTAAAATTATTATAAAAAATGATTTTAAATTATTTATAAAAAATTATAAGTGTCATTAACAATATTCTATTTATGTCAACCGTTTTCTTTCAAACTTTTTCTTATCATTCCATAAGCGGAAGCTATTTTCAATTGTTTGTAATATAGTAAATCTTTTTAAAAACAAATAAACATCGCTAAGATATGGCTCGTACAAAAAAACACAGTTGTTACATCTAAAAATGATCCCTATGTAGATTCCGGTCTAAAAATTCATTAAATGAATAAAAGCTGTTTTAAGCAGAAATTTGCTGACTCGTAGAGCTGTAAGATGTAGGGGTAAGTAATCTTATTTCAGCAAGCAATTTGTTGTAAAATAAAGGTGCATAGTATTTGAATGAAAAACGGCTTTTTTGGGGTATAAGAAAGTTCATTATTATTTGTACGGCTTGCCTTATGTCATGACTGTGATTGGTGCTATTGAAGGAAAGGTAAAGATGCTGTTCAGTCCCCCGTATTTTGCTTCGCCTAAGAGTGGCTGACTTTTAATTATTAATTCTATTACGCCCATGGCATGTCTAGGTACGACGAAGAAGGAAAAGAAGAGACTGGCAGACAATTTTCTACGCTTGCATAGCAAAAGACGTCAGGTGATATTATATGGTATTCACAAACAAGCCGGCGCCGGCAATATTCAATCTTCAGACCATGCCCAGATGAACTACGAACGACGGAGATTAGAGGTTGGTCATATAAGTTACCACTTTCTCTTATAAACTTATGTACTTTTTTCAGTAATAAAACTACCCCTATCATACAGTTAACTAAAACCCGAATTATAGTAAAAATTCATTTGTTTCTCGCCCAGATGCTTAAGTCAGTTTGCGTAACATCCTCCCTGTAACCCTTTTCTTCAACAAAACTTACTGTCCTACTCTGTAATGCAAATATTCGGGCTGTATGGAAAAAGTGCCAGCATGTGAAAATGACATAAGTGGATTTTGATTGAAATATATACAGCATAAAATTATTGGACTAATACATAGAAAGAAGGATTTGCATAAAATTATTGGAATAATACATAGAAAGAAGCAATCTTGACTAAAAGAAAAATATATACCTTTAGTTTCAGAGTCATTTTTTTTTTACTGAATATAGTCGCAAAAGGGTAGACCTATCGTGTGGGCCGCGGACGGCCCGCACTGCGACTATTAGAAGGGGGATGGATTATAGAAAGGAGATGATTATCAAAGTTCCAAAAGCCTGACCTTTTCAGAATTTTTCTCTGAAATTCACCTGATCCCAAACACGACCCCAATCGTTTTTCCTCGTTCAAGGATAGTCCATTGTTAAAATATTGTCACCTTAAACATATTCGGTCTTGAATAAATTAAATTGTACGGTGAGAGCAATTAATCACAACCCAAATTATAGTCGAAATATTCTTACGAAAAAGTTTGGGCAATTAACCACGATATGAAAATATATAAAATGTAAAATCGTCGAACACGTCGACATAATGAAACATAAAAGTGACGGGAGCACTATAAACTTTCGAATGCTATTAAAATTTTACTCTTTGACGTTACTTTAACGTAGATCATTAAGGTGTAATACTGGGGTGATGGATATTTTCTTTGATACATCGAAATTACTTTAAAGTTAACAAACACAAAAGAAAGCAACGATGAAATTAAAGGAAGACAAACAAAAATATTCGACCCTTTCATCCCTTAAATAGTTACGCGTCGTTGAGTTTCTTGTGGAGTTACCTAAAAAAATTATTATCAACACGTATTAAGTTGGTGTTCCAAAAGAAAATAGTAGTTTGTATCAAGATGTTAAAAAAGGTCAACTAAAATTCTTAATAGAGTTACTCAGTGCCAGAGTAGCCTAACTGCAAAAAAAGGATTTCGAAAAGACGTAATATTAAAAAATGTAACAAGAACTACAGCAGTTGTTTTAGTAAGTAAATTGGTAAAATTTGTTTAAAATGCAAGATATAGTACATTGTTTACCGGGTAGAAAAAGCCTAACATTCCTGGACGACTGTGAAGATTGCTAAGACGAGACGCAAGCCGAGACTTAGCAACACAGAATCTAGGAATGTGGCTTTTCCTACGAGGTAAACACTCTATTTTTCTAAAATCGTTTAAAATTTGACACATATTAATTAATTTTAAAAAAATCGCGAATAATTTTATTTATAAATAAATAGTCCTTTGAAATTTGTAATAAAATTGGTTGCGTTACTATGGAAACGTATTAATGTTGAATTGCCAAACTTGACGCATATAAATTTAACTGCCGGTGGTTTCGAAAACAAAACAATGTAAAATGATAGGTGATGATAAATTTTCCATTTCTGGGACTCCTCCAGAGCTGGTTGAGACAGTGAATACTGCTTCATTAGAATTATTGCCAAATAAATTAGGAGAAAAGTACGATTATGCATATTAACGTTTTATGGACTATCGCAGGAGTAAAAACACGAATGTTGTAATGGCATACTTCATAGACCTTTGTTTAAAGATGAAATCTTTAACATTGTGTGCCAATTATTTAATGTTGAAGTCAACCCTTGCAATTAAATACATACATACACACATACTTCTTTTTTTATTGAAGCGGCAAGCTCAAGGTTATTATTTGGTATTTTTGGGGCCTGCAGAATGGATGAGTTCGTCCGAATGACTCTACACGATGTAGAAGACCTAGAATCTAAGCTTTTAATTAGCATACTTGATTCGAAGATCATTTGAAGTTAATCAGATGTACCTAAATCTTTATCGAAAGTGTTTCGTTAAAACCAGAAAATATGAACAGTGACCGATTTTTCTTTAAATATCAAAGCGGAAAGGGTTGTAGACAAGCAGTAGCAATACATCAATTTATAAAAATGCCTAAAATAGCTGCTATTTATTTGAACTTGGAAAATCCGACAGAATATACTGGTCACTGCTTTCGTCTTCGTATATTCGAATTAACCAAGTCAGACCTTAGGCTTCAATATATTGTCCTGAGTTATTAGAAGAAATGATATTTTAAATTGTTATAAAATATTTTATGTTGTTATAAATAAATTTCAGTACTGCCCTTTGAACTTGGCAACCGTTTAGATCTCACTTCTTTTGTCGTTGAAGTCAACAACCAAGGCATTTATCAGTATTAAACTTGGCTCTCATTTCACATTTATGTTTTTGATGGGATTTCTTTTTTACCAAGTACATCCTATATGTGACGAATATTGACAAACAATCAAACCAATTATACAAATATACAATTATTCAAACAATTATATAACAAACCAATAACATTTTATGCAATAAGATTAAAATTGCATGTTGAAAGCATCTGTGTTGACCGCTTAAAACAAAAAGAATGATAATAATATGTATTGTTCCTTATGGTTTCAAATTCTTGCTACAGTAATAACCGTAATTCTTTGATTAAGTCAAGAGGGGATATCGGATGACCTACAATGGATAAAGGGGAGAGTCATTTTCACTTAACTTAATGAGCATCTTAAACAAAAATAGGATATACCAAGAATTAGGTAAGATTCTATTTTGGTAGAGAATAACTGCTTTCTAAGTGCCTTTATGCGTTGGAGTGGATTACAAGATATATGTACGTGCTCGAACATAATATTGCCAACGTTGCTTCGGTTATGATATTATATTTGGTTTAATATTACTTTAATGAGCAAAACGATAATAAACATTTGAGTAAAGGGTAAAGCCAAATAAAAGCCTTTAAATATTATTAAATTGTAAAAGCTACACTTGTTTTAATTAGTCACTATTGTTTCGTTAAGAATATATATCCAGAGCAAATTTGTCTTCAA